>MNCI01008026.1:309490-387955 GCA_015680685.1 Gnetum montanum | reverse complement strand
AGGAAGACAACGAATAATTAACCTTAAGTGTTCCATAAGGCATGTAGGCACTTAGTCTGCGGAGTTCGACCGGATCGTACATGCTACCCTCGTATTCGTATGGTTGAGTGTAGGGGTACCTCGCCACTCATCATCAGGTTAGTGACCCCTAATTTTTTATTTTTCACTCTAGTAGAGTTAGTATCCTAAGGGAGGTAGAAAGGTCATAGAGATTTTGGAAATGAAGTGAATTCATTATCAATCTAAGGAATCAAGTAGTTAAAAGATTAGTTGGCAAAGTGATAGTGGAATGGGAACTTAAATCAATCCAACAAGTATTAAGACATATTACATAAAGATTAATCATCACAGAGAACCATAATCTTGTTCCAACAAGGTGTACAATATTTGTGATGAGGAACAAGTTAGGAAGGAATCCTGGAACAAGTATGAAGGTTACAACATATAATGTGCTTATGAGGATCTTAGTTAGTGAAAGATTAGACCCCACATATCAACCTTTGGCATTGCACTAGCATGAATGTTGATACCCATGTATTCTCATAGAATTACAAAGCCTTGATGTTGATATCCTATGTGTGGATCAAAATGGAAATCTTAGAGAGGAGGGAAGGGGTTGAATAAGATGTCTTAATCATTTGAATCATTTCCTTCATAAAATCCAACTTTTAATGTGCAATAAATCAAAGTAAATAAAATATAGTCTAAATATGACAAGTAAGATGCATTAAACAAAACAAGAAAGAACACCATAGATTTCTAGTGTTTTAGATTAGGTGTAATCCACTTCACAAGGCTTATTCAAGTCTTCACTTCTCTTAGGTTCCCTTCAAATCATCATCTCCTTGAATTACAATGTCGATTTTGATGGTTTCCAATCTCCCTCTCCTTGAAGATTTTAGGCATATAGGGATCTCACATAGATCAAATTACATCTAATAGTTATAATATAATGAATAATATGCAATTCTTAAAATGAAAATGATATTTGCACTAACTACATCAAACTAGGAATAATTAATGAAACTGTATATGTGTGGTTAATACAAATTTGATTACTAATCCAAAGAATTCAAATATCAAACGTTGTTAAGTATTTTGCTTGGTTAATCAAATCCATGAAGCTAGAAGTATAGGCTATCTCTATCTTGTACTACTTCTAATCCCATAGCATTTTATTTTCTAATTGGACTCAATGTATGAATGTGTACTTATATTTGAATTATTTTAGGATTGAACTCCTCTATTGATATAGTGTAACTAGAGCAAAGTGTTTTCCATTATAATTTATGATGTGCATTTGAGTGAATTTGTGTTTGAGGAACCTTTCCATTATTCAAAGGCCTTTTCACTCTATTAACTACAAATGCAAAATTACAAAATTAGAGAAGAGTTTAGATAAAGGAGTAGCACAAAAGAGGTGCTTCATATTTGAAGCAAAGAAGTATGTTTTCCAATGGAAAATTCTTTAAAGTAACAAAAGACCATGGATGATTATCCCTTGCAATTTATTGTTGAAATCAAGCATTTTCATTGGTTGATTTGGTAAGATTTGAGATGATTTTTCTTTATGGTAGTATAGTTTCTAGGGTTTTCTCCATTTGTATGCCAAGGCTAAGTAGAAAACAACATATATGATTTCAAGAAATTTCAAGATAAATAAAAAGTAGTGTTCTAATGGCAATATTTACAATGTTGTAAGAAGAACAAAATAAATGATTACAACTTTGAACTCCATGGCCTCTAGGATTATGTAAATGGAATCCATGGTTAAAGATGTTGTAAAAAAGTTACAAACCATTTCAATATATGTGGAGTTGAAGGATTCAATTTCGAATATTTAGGTAACCCAAGTTTAGAATAATATTGGAACTCTATAGTCAAAGTTGGATTCCATTGAATCAAAAGTAATAAGCACTCACTCATGCTTAGAAGTAGTTGGCTTTGCAATTACTAAGAAAATGCATAAAAAAGAAGAAAATTGTGATAAGGTTCAGAGTCTTTAATTTGTGCGAATTCTTGAAGAAGAGGGTGAGGATCATTTATAGGTTATGTTAACTTTCTTTCAGAAAAATGCACATTTCTTTTACTCTAATTATTATTGCATATAGACTTAGTGTAAGGGGGGATAAACCTCAATAGATTATCACTAAGTTTGCTTATTGTTGTGGAAGAGATAAGTTTTGAAACACTAGAGATATTTTGAAAGGATAATAGATTTAGACTGATGGGGACTTGACTAAAAAACACTGTAAAAAAATAAGAAGAATGGTAGAAAGGTAAACAAGATAGCGCGAAATGTAAATTTGTTTACTTCAATCAAGAAGAGGGTAAATTCCTTAAAATAGGGATTCTTCTCTATTACTTGTATTTTCTTTAATGTTGAAGATTTGTTGGCTAATAAAGTTACTACTTTAGTCACTAGTCATTTCTTTAGTAATTTTGATATGTTTATTTTTGCTAAAACTTTGGAAGAAGAAAATCCTTCAACTATCTTTATTTCAGGCTTTCATATCATTTCTATTAGAAATAAACATTGCATTGCAAGAGGTAGATCTTCTAGTGGTAAGGCTAGAATGATGGCTTGCGCACATGAATTTTTTATGCAAAATATTTGTGCAGAAATCACACAATACTATGGGTGATGGACAAGGTTAAATGTTTGTGATTGTGATAATAAAGAAATGCCTAAAATATATGCACCACATTATGTGGCGAATTTTCATAATGTTGATAAAAAATATATGAACACTCTAGAGCATATAGTTAAGAAACTATATCAATTTGACTTTTTAATGTGCTAGCTATGCTATTGTTGTTTATCGCACATAACCTACAATTGGAAATTGATGCCCATATGCTTCTATTTGAAGAATTTGTGGTAAAATAGGTTAAAAATTTTTAGAAATTGGAAATTTTTATTACATCTAGGAGATCACAAAGGATTTATTGGATGATTACAAAGCCTCAACACATTTTTGAAGAAAGTTAAAAATATCATTAATATAATGCCCCAAGCAAGTAGGGTGAATTTGAAAGAAAACAATCAAGAGATTATGATTAATATTATAATTCATTCAAATGTAAGCTAAATATGGGTAAAATAAAAATATATGTTCTTCTTCCTTTGTGCTTTATTTGCATAGTCTACAAATATGTTCTTCTCTCGATAAATTGATCTAATGACCTATCTCAATAAGGAAATTATGAGAGCTCATTCTTACTCTAGCAATTTTGTCATCATCATCCTAGCCTTGTCCCAACAAAATGAGGTTGGCTCTCTAGTAATTGGGTTCATTAAATGAATAAGAATAGTTGAGAATAATACTTTTGCGTACTCGAGAACAAACCTCCTCTAATATAATATAAATAAAAATGTTTTTTCCTAACGTGTTTAATGAAACTTTAGCCAAGGCTTTTTCTTTTATAGTTTTCCAAAAGAGCCTTTTCCTTAAAGGAAGATCCTCTATTATAATATTCTATGACTTAAGCCATAATTTTCCTTGATGTAACCATCTATTTTTTTGTANCTGGCAAATTCAACTCCCAAATATTTATAAGATTCACATATATTAAGTTTTTTTCCAAGAAAAAAATTGTAATTTCTATTTCTAGTACTACAAACTAGAAGTTTATTCTTATCAATATTAACTTTCATCCCAGAATAGTTGTAGTAGTCATGAAGGATTTGAAGCATATAATTTATTCTTGTCATTGACTTTGCAATTAAGGCCACATCATCTACAAAGAGAAGCATGTTCAAAAATAATCCATTTATTGACATAGCATGATTAGAGACATTTTGCATCCATTCCTCCAATTTATCTATAAATATGTTCAAAAGGATAGGCAATAAAGGAAAACCTTGTTTCACTTCTACTAAACTATTGATAATTGTTCCTTCTCTAGTAAGATTATCTTCAATAAGAATGTCAACCACCTCATAAATTCTCTTAATAGTAGAAAGGAGTTCTTGTGGAATGTTAATGTTATCCAATCTTTTCTAAAGTTTATCTTGAGCAACAAAAACATAAGCCATAGAAAATTAATAAAACAAATAAAATTTTTATGGTTGAGGCTTTTTGCTTTCTTCACATAATAATGTAAAGTTATTAAATGGTCTATAGTAGAATGATTTATACTAAAGGTTGCTTATGACTAAGCATGAAGACCTTGCATTTTTTTCCCATGAACTAATTTTATTCTCTAAAATAGTGCTTAAATACTTTGTGAAAATTGAATTGATTGTAATTAATCAGTAATTATTAAGAGTTGTCCTATCTCTCTTTTTGAAAATCAAGACTGCTTGACTAAAACACCAAGAGTGATCCAAATCATGTTGAAGCCCTTTATTAAGAAGGTTGTAAGCTACTTTCCAAACTAATGGACCATCCCATTTAAGAAGCTTTGCATATAATCTATTAACATCAATACCTTTCCTAAAAGATAACCTTTGAATTCTTGCAAAAACATCATTAAGGGATAACACAAGAACACTAAAGCTATGTCACATAGTAGGGGGAGCCTTTTAATTAAAAAGGTTATTAAAAAAAGTTTGAATAGTAGGTAGGGAAAAATCCTAATCATTTTGTTATTTATCTCGAGAGAAATTTCAAAAGCTTTTTGGATTTGATTTGGGCTCATTAATCATTCTTTCCTACTCTTGTTTAATAAACTTCCTTTTTAAAAATTGAATAAGCTTTCTATAATTCTTTAGCATTGAAACATCAAAATGTAAAGCTAAAACATTTTTACAAACTATTAACTAGTGGTGAGTGGCGAGGTACCCCTACGCCCAACCATACGAATCACAGGCATTCACGTGCGATTCGGTCAAATTTCGTAAACTATAATTACTAAGTACACTAGAGCTAAACAATGCATGTGTGTTGTCCATTCATTGTCTTCCCAGTCCCACTTGTGGAATGCAATTGTATAGTTAAGTGTGACTAAGGCGTAAGATTTTTATTATTTTGTGTTTTATCAAATTACTCACCTAGAAAAAGAATGAAATTAATAGTAATTAAATGCTAAGTAAATTATGGTCTAATCTAGCCTAACACAAGTAACCATTCCCACTTCCTAGACACATCTTGAACTTTGTGTAAGCATTGTTGGGTTGTCAAACGCTAACCGTTTCTAAGCTACCAAGTGTCACACGTATGTTTGAAGGGGTTGTGCTTGTGTATTTTAATAAGTTGCTTGATTAATCAAAATTAATCACTACATGAACAACATTAATGTAAATTGCATGAAATCATGATATATAAATGCATAAGAAAGAAAGTCTCAAGTGCTGCAAGAATGAATCAAAGAGTTTATCTTTATTGCTAACATAATGGTGTGTTCAGGTACATCAATGCTTGAATAAAGATCCATTCACACTTAAACCTCCTACTATGGACACTTGGAAAATATTCTAACTCTCAAATGAACAAACTACAAAATTTTCGCTATTTGACTGCCAAAAACTACTCTCAATCGTGTGCCCGGGGGCTATATTTATAGACCTAAGAGTAACCCTACAATATTGAATATACGATATCGCATCTTGGGCTGTGATAGTGTGTATCCGATATCGTGGCCACTTCGATATCAGAGTGTATGAAAACATGATTTATCATACCTTCACAACTAAATGAAAACTCATCCTCGAGTACAGAAGAAGAGGAATAATTCCTTTACAAAATATATTAGGAGGTGTGGACTATTTGATTGACATGCAAAGTCACACAGAGAGGATAGAAAAATACAAAAGTGCCCAAGAATACAACATTACAATTGTGTACAAAATTGGGTGTTCATGACAACAAGAAAGAACACCCTCAGATCGAATGGACATTGAACCCCTCTTAACAATAGAAGAATGGACATGGAATACTAGAAAGAGGGTATAGAAATTCACAATAATAAAAAGAAGAAATTTACTAAAAAATAGTTGTGAAGATGTGTACAATTGGATGGCATGGATGGGGTAAATAAAAATATTTTGATTGTAACAATGTTTAAGGGTAAAGAACTTAAATTAACTAAACCAAAAAATATGCAAGTGGGTCCTCCCCAAAGCAAGCACAGGCCTTTTATGCCCTTGCATAACTTCAAACCAAGGAGTCCGTGGGCTCGATGGATGATTCATGGTTACAGAAAGTTAAGTACAAAAACCCAAAAGTAACTAACTGAGAAACTCGACACATCAAACCAGAACATTGAATCAAAACATGAAATTGGCAGTGAGGTGACATATGAAAAGCATAGATGGATGATAGAGAGAATGGAATGGAGTTCCTAATTATGGTCACATGAAGTCCTTTGTGGATTTTTTGATTAAATGACTTGGTAGGATACATCCTTGGTCCAGACCAAAACCAACCACTTTCAGTGACTTTGCATCGACATTTTAAGACTAGTCCATCCCTTGAGACATAAGAATGCTCCCACAAAATAACCATCATCCCAAATTGAAGAGAAAGTAGGAAGTGAGAAAGGGCCTTAGTTAGAGGAGACAAGACAAGTCCCATAATCAGTGCTTATAGCCCTTTTATTTGGTCTAAGGGGTGTGCTTTAAATTCCCATGTTTTTTTTATGGGAGCCACACCATGCAAAGACCCATGTGTTTTCGCAATTATTTTGTCCAAGTGGTGTGCTTTGAATCCTCATCTCTCTTTTTTTTTCGATGAGGACCACACCATGCAAGGATTTATTTGACTTCCTGTTGTCGAATGACACAAAACAGTGAGAAGCTCACGAGAACACACTTGTACATAGGAAAATAGAAAAGTACAAAAAATATCGCATTTCTTTGAAACCACACCCTGTCCAAACCTATGATTCCTTCCCAATTTTGGAAACTACACAAGTCACCAATTTATTAAAGTTACATTAATGAAAAAGAGACTGCACGTTTTCAAAACAGGGAAAACCATAGAGTATGTGGATGGGTGAATGATGTGGACTCACTACCTATTACATGAAAAGAAACCATGTCCTAGTCATCAGGAATGACATTCAAAGTTAGAAACCAAACATCAACAATCAAATTACAAGTGAAACATACAATTGTACCTGGCACTTTATTAACAGAAAGAGTAGAGAAACACATCAAACACAAGCAAACATAAAGAAAGTAAAAGAGTAGGTAATAAATATTGAATATATTAATGATTGTATAAAATAAAAACTAAGAAAAGATCAATAACCTGAAAAACACAAATATGTAAAACAAAGATATAAAATAAAGAATATGAAAACAAAAAGTTGTAAAACTAAAAATGTGTAAAACAAAAAAGTCAAAAGACTAAGGAGCTACATAAAGTATTAGTATGGATGGCCAAATCCCCCACAATTGAGTTGGAAGGGGAAGATTCAAAATATTAAGTGTGGTTGTCCATCTGGCGAGGTGTTTGTTGAGTTGGTTAGCTTGGGCTCATGGAAAGGTTTCACTTGTTGGATGTTAACTAATTGTTTCTTATCTGGGATGTCAGGTTTATAGATAATCATGGCCCAAAATGGAAAAGTCTCTTCAATAATGTAATGTCCTTCCCACAATATTTGAAATTTGGTTTGTTGGGGTACATGTGCAGGATTCTAATAGAGAACATTGTCTCTTGGTTGAAACTTAACTTTTCTTATTTTGAGGTCATGGCATATTTTGTTGAACACCTTATGCATTTTGTTGTATGATAGGGCCATTAACCAATTTTCATTTAGCAAGTTAAGGTTCATTAATTGTTCTTTCTATGCTAGACTTAGATTTAGGTCAAGGTCACAGGCTATAGAGAGTGTATGAAGCTCGAATTGCATGGGCAGTGTTGGTAGTTTTCTATACACAAGCTCATAGGGAGAATAACCTATGGGAAGCTTCCATGTGAAGCAATAGGCCCAAAGGGAATCATTTAATTTGGTGCTCTAGTCCCTTCGGTATTTGCTAATGGTGCACGTTAGAATTTTTGTAATCTCTTGATTAGTGACCTCAACTTGACCATTGGCTTGGGGGTAATATGGTGTTGTGAGTTTATGCTCAACGCCCAAGTGCTACATAAGTTTTTGGAAAGTGGCACCTATAAAATGAGTTCTGTTATCAGAAATTAATGCACAAGGCACACCAAACCTACTTATGATATTTTGTTATACAAATCGAGTAGCAGTGGTGGATGTACAGTCAGTGATGGCTGCTGCATTTGCCCACTTGGTGCAATAGTAAACTATGACTATGATATATGCCTTTCCATTTGATAAAGGTGTGATGGGATTCATAAAGTTAATGCCCCAAATATCAAGTGGCTCAAGAGGTTGAATCCATTGTTGTGGCCCCTCCATTTGAGTTGTCATTCCACTATCCCTTTGACAACAATCACAAGCGCGAACAAATTGGTGTGCATCCCTGAAGATGGTTGGCCAATAATATCTCGCCATGAGGATTTTTATGGTCATGCATCTCCCAACATAATGGCCTCCACAAGGGCCTTCGTTAGAATCCTAGAGAACACGCAGTTGATCTGTGTTAGGGACATACCAACATACTAGGACATCGAGACAAACTTTGTTAAGGTTTTTGTTAATTTCCATGAAGTGCTTGACTTGATAAAGAAACTGTTGTTTCTTTTTGGTGTCCAGCCCTTGTGGCAGTACTTGCTTGAGTAGATATGTGAGAATGGTGTCATACCATTTTGGTTCATTGGGCATTTGCACATTAATATCCCCTGCAAGGAGAGATTCATCAGGGAATTGATTAAATAAGGGATTCTCTTTTTCCTTATCGTCCCATCTTAGTCGCAATAAGTGATCCATGATCACATTCTTCACACCTTTTTGATCTACCATCATGAGATTGAACTCTTGCAAAATCATGAGCCACCGTATGACACAGGGGCTCACCATTGGTTTATTCATTAGAAACTAGATGGCGCTATGATTTGTGTGCATGAACACTTTATAGCCAAGCACATAGTGCCTAAACTTTTCTAAGGTGAACACTACTACCATCAACTCCTTTTCTCTGGTGGTGTAGTTCAGCTGTGCACTTGCAATGCTTCAGCTTGCATAGTGAATGTAATATGGACATTTTTTATCATCCATTTGCGTAAGCACTACCCCCAAAACATAATTTGATACATCAGTCATTACATGAAATGGCTTGGACCAATCAGGTGCTTGTAGAATTAGGGTTTCAACAAGCTTCTGCTTTAGTTGCTGAAATGTTGTTTCACATGTAGAGGTCCAGACGAATGATGCATCCTTCTTTGTTAGTTCCACCAACGGATTTGCGATTTTGGAAAAATTCTTGATGAAACACCATTAGTAGCTAGTATGACCAAAGAATGACTGCACTTCTTTAATTATTTTGAGTTGACGAGTTATTCCTTGGATGACCCTTACTTTTTTAGAGTCCACCTTGATTCCTACTTTTGAGATATGATGCCTCAAGACTATGCCTTCTTGAATTATAAGATGGCTCTTTTGCCAATTGAGCTAGAGGTTTGTTTCGACACATCTCTTCAACACTTGCTCAAGATGGTCTAGGGCTTGCTCGAATGTAGCTTCGTAGGTAGAAAAGTCATCCATGAAGACTTCTACCCTGCTACCGATTTGTTGTTAGAAAATGCTAAGGACTAATCGTTGGAATGTGGTGAGGGCATTACATAGACTGAATGAAATTTGACAGTAAGCAAAAGTTCCCCAAGGACTTGTGAAAGTTGTCTTTGCTTGGCCCTCTAGTGCAATCCAAATTTGATTATAACCACTATAACCATCCAGAAAGTTGTAATAGCAGTGCCCAAAAATGGTGTCCAGCACTTGGTTGACAAAAGGCAACGAAAAATGATCTTTGAAAGTTGCCATGTTGAGCAGCCGAAAGTGAATGCACACTCACCATTTGCCTTCTTTCTTGGGCATGATCACAAGTGGATTGACCCACTCACTATCTACAATAGGGTAGATGAATCCTGCTTTGAGGAGTTGTTCAATCTTCTCTTTGACAATCTGCTTTAATTTGGGATTCATACATCGTTGCAGTTGTTGTTTTGGCTTAATGGTAGGGTTAGTGTATATTTGGTGTTGGCATATTCTTGTATCTATTCTAGTGAGCTTAGAATATGATCAGGCAAAGGCTGCTAACAATTTTTCCACAACCTTTATCAACATTTTCTTTTGTTCTATAGTAAGCTGGGCATTAATGATGACCAACCTTCCATTTTTCAAGAATACACACTCCATCCCAGCTGGTAGTGTCTTTAATTCAAGGGGTTCTTGTCTAAATTTATTAGGAATCTCCAAATCTTCCCAATTGACATCATTATTTACTCCCTTGAATTTGCTTCATTAGATTGGATACTTAGGCATACGTTTGATATTTGTCATTGAACAATTCCAACATCGTACTCCACTGCTTGATTGATTTTGGTTCCAAGGATCAGTACGAATTTTTAGCTTCCTTTATAAGCATCCTTGGAAATAATTTCAACTTTTGCCAGTCATTTTCAATATTTTGCAAGGTACATGCATCTTGGAAAGTCTGGAGATCATTTTGCGGATCAGCATCGTATCCTCCCTCAAATCGAGGGATGTTGTTCATGTTTAGTTTGTTTATTCTGCTATCCTTTACATGCCTTGTTGGAATCCTCACAGCCTTTGCAATGTTCAACATGCCCTCGAGTGGAAAGTAGAGGTTCATCAAGGCCATGGTGATGGTGCCTATGATGCTCTCTACTAGCCCTTCTTTCTTGATGTTGGGTCTCTCTTGATTGCCCACGTCTTCGGTCACAACTTTCTCGATGGTCCCTTCTGTTGTTCTGGTCCTGTTGGTCACCTCCATCATGGTTATTTCTTTTATGGTCATGATCTGAGCCAGATGATGAAGAAGATGATGATGATGAAGGGGAAGAAGAAGGAGAACTTACTCTACGTTGACACCTATCACCCTTCCTTCGATGCTCATGACCATGATCGCTATCGTGACCTCCTTTTTCTCCCTTATCATTATTTGCCGCTCCAAATCCATTTTTGTCATTGGATCTATTTTGACTAGAACCTAGATTATGAATTGTGAATTGTACATTCTGGTTGAGGGCTCCCTAAATAAAGTCAAAGAGAGGAGAATCACTAAAGAAGTGGTCACCTCCATCAAATGGGCCAAGTGGAGGTGGAAAAGTGTTTAACCCCTTGTCATTCACAAGCTCATGTTAGTGCTCTAGCTAACGATCCCTTAAGCTTTGTGCTTCAGTGGGATGATAATCCCTTGAATTGGGATCTTGCATCTTGTATTCTCCATGAAGATGTTGAAGCCTATGTTGTGTGAGCATGAGTTGGAGCATTGTTGGAACAAATCGATCAGGTGGCAACATAATGTTGCCTTCCATGTCGTGCCACCATAGCAGTTTATCTTGATGCAAGATAAAGGTGAAGTTAGGTACATATTCATCAGGATGAGCATATACCACCCGGTATTACTGAGGCACTTGAACTGCCCTGGCCAGAGATGGGCTCCTATGATAAGAAGATATTTTGTGTTAATGAACTTATAGGTAGTGTGTAGTTAAGGTTTAATTTAATTATAATAATAATTTTTTGTTTTCGTAAGATTTGACTCTTAGGGTTCGAACAACGAGGTTACTAAGTTTCACTAAGGTTAGATGACGCATATAAGACTAACAGTCCTCGGTAACGGTGCCAATGATGAGTGGCTAGGTACCCCTAAGCCCAACCATACGAATCACGAGCGTTCATGTGCGACTCAGTCGAAATCCACAGATTGTAAGCACTTAACATACACCAGACTCTAACCTATGAAACCTTGGGTTAGAATGGTCATTGTCATCCTAATCTCACTTGTGAGGTTTTGTTTACGATGGTTAAGTGAGACTAAGGCTAATGATTTTTATAGCTTTTTAATTATCTTTTTGGGTGCTAATTATCTTGGAAAGTAAGGCTAGAATATTAATTAATCTAAGATTATCTTAATCTAAATCTTAGCTACTCCTAACATAAGTATCCAGTCCCATCTTCCGAGCACGTTCTAAGCATCTCCTAACACTTCTAGGTTACCAGACGTTAAGCGTCACTGGGTTTACCAAGTGTTTGAGTTACATTCGAGACGATCGTACTTATGGCCTTTACGAACTATGAATGAACAATAGCGATTGAAATCATAATAACAAAAACTTAAGTAATTAACAAGTAACTAATAAAGCATAAACATCTTAAACTATTGAATGCATAAAATAGCTAAGTCCAAATGCTGCAAGGAATGCTTGAATAGTTCATCTTTATTTCCATCACGCCAATGGGCTTAGATACATCAACGCTTGAATAAAGAGCCGATCACTTTTCTTACACTTGCTGCAGGCACTTGGAAAATATTCTATCTCCTGTGAGAAGAAACTGCAAGAGCTTTGCTACAACTAATTGAAAAGGTGCCTAAATGAGGCGGAAGGCCCTCTTATTTATAGGTAGGGATAGGCGGCTACGTAAACGGGGCCATGTCGACGCAGGAAGGCTACGTCGACGGGCCCGCATCGACGCGGCTGCCTATACGCGGTCCCGTATACATGGCCCAGTCGACGCATTGACTTAATGACACTTCATCACCAATGATGAGTGATGAGGTACCCCTACGCCCAACAATATGAATCATAGGTGTTCACATGCGATTTGGTTGAATTCCATAGACTATAATTACTTATTACGCTAGAGCTAAATAGTGTGTGTGTGTTGTCCATTCATTGTATTCCTGGTCTCACTTGTGGAATGCAATTGTATGGTTAAGTGTGAATGAGGTGTAATATTTTTATTATTTTTTGTTTTATCAAATTACTCGTCTAGAACAAGAATGAAATTAATAGTAATTAAATGCTAAGTAAACTATGGTCTAATCTAGCCTAACACAAGTAATTGTTCCCACTTCCTGGACACATCTTGAACTTTGTGTAAATACTGTTGGGTTATCAAACGCTAACTGTTTCTGAGCTACCAAGTGTCACACGTATGTTCGA
The DNA here is from genome assembly GCA_015680685.1 of Gnetum montanum. Classification (NCBI taxonomy): domain Eukaryota; kingdom Viridiplantae; phylum Streptophyta; class Gnetopsida; order Gnetales; family Gnetaceae; genus Gnetum; species Gnetum montanum. Next base: position 374,969 of record MNCI01008026.1, on the reverse strand, counting down.
AGGGGTCATGCTTGTGTATTTTAATGAGTTGCTTGATTAATCAAAATTAATTACTGCATGAACAACATTAATGTAAATTGCATGAAATCACAATATATGAATGCATAAGAAAGAAAGTCTCAAGTGCTGTAAGGATGAATCAAAGAGTTCATCTTTATTGCTAACACAATGATGTGTTCAGGTACATCAATGCTTGAATAAAGATCTGTTCACACTTAAACCTCCTACTGTGGGCACTTGGAAAATATTCTAACTCTCAAGTGAACAAATTGCAAGAGTTTTGCTACTTGACTGCCAAAAACTACTCTCAATCGTGCACTTGAAGGCTATATTTATAGACCCAAGAGTAACCCTATGATATCAAATGTACAATATCGCATCTTAGGCCACGATATCACGTACCCAATATTGTGGCCACTCCAATATCGAAGTGTATGAAAACACGATTTATCAACTAGTCCACATCAAACCAAGGTTTTCTACAAACAAGCCTCCTTAATCTGCACATGAGCAACCATAGATAAAAAAACATTATTTAAATCTTGCTCATTGTCATTGTTGAGCGGCATGTTAGCCACTCTTATTTGAAAATCTTGACAAAGGTCTTCTATAAGACGATGAGTTCTACATTTCTTGTAGTAAATATGACAAATTGAAGCAACAATAGTGAATTTTAGATAATGTTGAGGAGATTCCAAGAGTTTTTCTCCCACTTGAAAGTTTTTCAATGCATCCATATTATCATGAGTAGACAAGAGAAGATCAATGCAAGAGTTACCTTAGTGGTAAGTGAAGTTGAAATGAGAGGAGGAAGGAAATTTTTTTATGCCATTAAAGATCAAAAAATCAAAGCAATGATCCCATTCTAAGAAATAAATATCCCTTTGATTTGTAATATGATCAACGAATGATCTTTTCTGAACTAAATAAAGCTATTCATTGAATTTTAATTGAGGATTTCAAACAAGCTTTTGAATTTGAGTTTGTCCAACATGAGCATTAAAGACCCTACAAAGAAAAACTTTATCAAGCCTGGAGAATTCTGCAATATCTTAACCCAAGTACTGAAAAGGTTGCTCTCGTGAAAATTAGCAGAATTACCAATAGAAGAATACATGAGAGAAAAATAACAAAAAACAATGTAAAGAACCTCTAAAATGCCTAGCTTTAACCAACAAATATTGGTTATTAGCATAAACTTTGTGTACCTTAATGGAATGATCTTTGGAATTTTTAAGCACATGTATCATTGTAAACTAGTACTTTTTAAAGATGTATGCCATTTTTATATGTTTTAAAATTCAAACTTCCCAAACAAAATATAATTTTTCTTAATTTAACATGTTTTCACCTTTGCTCTTTTGAATCGTTAGGAATTTTTGGAATTTTCTTTTATACTTACATCCTTAGCTTTATTTTTTTGATTTTAAGATTAGTGATGTTGTTGTTTTTATTGCAGTTTAATTAGATGCTCTAAAATTCATTGTATTGGTACTCATTCAAACTAGACCATGAGAAATAGAAATAAATTTTCTTAATTTAAGATATGTTCACCTTACTGGGTCAAATGTTTCGGAACGTTCTGAATTTTGTTTTGATCTTACGACAATCTCAACTTTATTTTCTTTTTTTTTTCATTTGCATTTTAATATGCTTTTTTAATTTTTTATTTCCTTGCAAGCAACAGCCATCAATTTCCAACCCTGACACAACCTCACAAATATTGCACAACGCCCTCATGTACATGTGTATGTGCCATGAGTTTTTTTTTTTTTTTTTCAAAAAGATTTAATAACAAGTCAAGCCAATGACAGAGTGGTATGCAAGGCCCACTAATCTGGCCCCGGCCACGGCTCCACACGTTTTTGACTCTGATCTCACGCTCAGCTCAGCTGCCGGAAGACTTGACACATATCTCAATACTCCATCGCCGGCGACAGAAACAAAGAGACAGGTATCATTCATCACGCATTTCGTTCATTATACTTAATTGCTGCTATAATCCTGGGGCCAAGGAATCAAAGAATCTGTTTGTTACTGCTTCATTCTAATCTCTCTCTCGTCCGTGCACACACAAACTACTACGTAATGTATTTTTACGCAGGTAATTAAAGGGGTACAGCTACACAGTAAGTAGAGCATGCGGAACTGTGAATTGGGTTGGGTTATACAATTAAATTAAAGTGAAGAGGCTGTTCATTCGGAGGCAAAGGCCCACATGGATGCCAGGTCAGCAAACTCAATCATGGGGTGGGGAGTTGCAGAAGCAGAGGCCATGGGCGATCCTGTTGTTGAGGCGTGGCCTGACATCGTGAACTCTGACTCCGACCCCGCCACGCCGTACGTGGCCGCCGCAAAATCCGCGTCAGTGAAGGGCGTCATGAGGTCAGAAACAACGTACGTCGCCGTGGCCGTTGAAGTGCCGCAGCAACTGTAGAAAGGTTTCATGTCAGGCGTCCACGCACACGGGGACCCTGACAGCGCTTCGTTCTCGTTGGACACGTAGTGGAGCGTGTGCGGCTGCGGCTGGGGCTGCGGCTGCGGCGGCGGCGTCAGCGTGAACAACCCTGACGTCGTCTCATGTGGCGGACACGTGGATTTGGGGTCGGGTGGTGCCGCTGCTGCTGCGTTGGCATAGGGAAGCAGAGTGTTGCAGCAGCTGTGTTTGCCCGAGTATGTGACGATGAAGACGGAGTCGTCGTCGTCAGGGCGCTGCACTTGCTTTTTGGCGACACAGCCGCTGTTCTTGTGCGTGCAACGGTAGTAGCTTCGTGGATGGCGGGCTCCCAAAATGACCTTCTGACCGTACTTCCGCCACGTGTACCCATCTTGCACAGCTGGCTCGCTGGGGCTAGGCGTCCCTTCCGCTCCCGCCGCCACGGGCGGCGGTGCTGGTACCCTCTGTACCCACCTGTCTTGCATTTTTCTGCATACAGAAATTCATATAAATGTTTCAGCTTCAGAGCAAAAGATGTGCTACTAATTACTACTAATAATACCATCATCAAAATTAAAGCTCTCGCAAAAAGGCACCAAAATGGGTACAATTTTCAAAACGCGGATACCAAACACAGAGTCTTACACAGAAAAGCCCCACACGGTCCTTGAGTTTGAAATTTCAACGCGCAGAAAAGGCCCACACGGTCCTTGAGTTTGAAATTTCGCCGTCTCAGCAGCCTTTGTTTCTTGTTTGCTTCGACTCCATTCAACCAAAGCAGGCTTTCTCAACTGTTTGGGCATATTTGACCAGATCTCTACCGCAGTTTTGTTTCAGCCGCCGCACCAGTTTATGGAAGGAATTAAGTTTAAACTCGTTGTTAACAGTTTGGAGACCTAGTATCGTAATATTCGAGTTCAACGAAAGTCACAGTTTTGACACACGTCTTTCCTAAGGTAAGGAAGCTGAAAATGGCAAATGCTGGCAAATCCTATATCAAACAAATGTAATTCAGGGGCCTGCTACCACCGTCTCATTCTTCACGTCAATTGACATCGCAAAAATGTAATTTGGCCATTGACGTAACAGTGACCACATATATATATATATATATATAAATATAAAACAAGGTTAAGGTTTGTGACGTACTTTCAATTTGAATTTGAATTTGAATCAAACGATTTGGGTTTCTTTTACCTTTTTTTGGCGAGATCCTCTCGCAGCTGCTTGGAGGATGACTGTGAAAGCTCTGCGTCGGAAAGTTCGGCGAATTGAGATTGGGAAGAGGGACTTGCTCGCTTGGGCTTGGGTTTCCGCGGCGAATTTTGGCGAGAAGAGCAGCGCGCAGCATCATCCATGGAGGCCAAGGCGCGAGCGTGGGCGGCAACGGAGTTGCAGAGACCGTTCTGCCACTCGTGCGCTGCGGCAAACGGAGATTGCAGAATTTCCAGGACATTGGCAAAACTGCGGGCAATCTGCTGCGAAGAATTCTTCATAATTCCATATAAATTCGAGGGCTCCCTGTCACAATTCCCCATGGCCACTGTGTTTCTCAGACTGGCAGCGCACTTGAATCCCATGCTGAGCTCCCGCACGAGCCTCTCCCATTCGCACCTCCACTGATTTGTCAGAGCAGCGTTATCTTCAGTACTCATGCTGCCGCCTGCAATTTCCACTTCCGCCATAGAAACATACACACATTCACCAAAAACTTTTTTATGGCTTAACAGCACCGGTGCATAGGCAGAAGCGTTGATTCATGAGAGACGAGTGTAGGGATTTAGTGTATGAGCAGAGAGGGAGGAAGCTGGATCTGAATTTAAATGAGTGGCCTGGGCAAGTGAGACTGAGCGTTGAAAGTCAAAGCATCTGGAAGGAGTTTGAACAAGCCTATAGGAGTCTGAGTGGAACCAGTCCACGCAGACACAGGAGGAGTTTTCGTTTGAACTTTGTTACAAGCACAGCAGCATATCATGGCATAGCATGGCCATGGATATTATGCCTGTGGATTGGACTGGCCATGGTCCGGTCCAGGCCAGTCCAATCCAAACCTGGTTTCCTTATCCTTTTCCTTGCGCGTTGGGTTGGGTTAGGAATGCCGAGCAAAATAAATTTAAGATGAACCGAAACAAAACAAAAAGCACACTAACGGAGTTCCACTTGGCTGCTGCTGCTGCTTTGATTGGCGCTGTAATGTTTTGTTGCCCGGTCAGAATATCCCTTTCTCACGTAATAAATTATACATTAAGTTGAAAAGAGCCGTGCTTATCTGCGGTGGATCTGGGACTACGACAGGGAGCATTCATTGGGCAAAGGCCAGCAGTCGACGGAGTTTTGGATGAATCCATGTACCCATGCATCCATGCTCAGTGGCTTTGAATTTTCAATGCAGAACAACAGAGGGGGCTTGGCTTGGTCCAAGGTCCACTTCTTTGACTGATCTTTTGGTGGTCTGGAAAATTTTGACGCAGCACTCGGAGAAGGATTGAACAGTGAATTTCAATGGCTGTCAATTCAATTCGCAGGCGAATGGGCGTTTAACGCTTTAGCAGATTGATTGTTGGTGGGAGAGTTTTCTAATAGCAAACAGTCCGGTCCGGTCCTGTCCAGTCCAATCCATGTCCGCGATTTCCTGCTTGGGGACGAGTCTTCACTGTAGCTTGGGTCAAGTACAGTAACAGCAGCAAGGGCACAGGTAGTTAGTATTTCGTGTCAAAGACGGTGGCGTTTTGAACCTCTGGCACCTGCGTCACTTTTTGGTGAAAATGTAGGACACCGCATACGAAAATGAGTTATCCAAACAGCAAAATTAAAAACCATTCAAGAATCCAGATTTCAATTCTGACAACCCACATTTCCATTTTCTAGCACAGTTCGGAAAAATTATTGTCAACATTGCAGCATTTTTAATGTTTTATAGGCGACAAGATGCATCCGTGTAATGTTATATTTCAACGAATGAGAAAAGTTTGCCTTCTAGAAATGATCAATCTATATGGTCAAGTGGTTATCCAAATTTTGGGCATAATAGACAACTTGCATTGGTTATTTACCTCTAGTCTATTTTGTTAATCAATTAGTAGAATAACCAAGTTTAGCAATTTAGTATTTGTGAAAGTTTCACATGAGACTCTTACAAAAAATAATTTTATTCATAACAAATTCAATAAGGCTTGAAAAATATAATTATGACTACACTTTTAGATAAGTAAAATAGAAGATATTTGGAGAGATCCTACATTTTCACAAATTCATATTTTTTTATGATGATTCATCAAGGTCTTCATATCCAAACTCATCTTAAACATATAAGAATCGTTTCTCCTCAATGTTCTCTATTGATAATGAAGAGTCATTAGCATTCTCTTTCAAATAAAAAACTCATCAACATTTTTTAAATCAGAGGTATTTCTAAGAAAATAGCTAGAGTTTTAAAAAAATATGACGTTATAATAATATTTTAACCTTATAACAAAATCTTTAACTTTTTTCATATTCTTAAAGATCAAAAGAATCTTTTCAATAATAGTGGTGTTTATCAAACCTCTTGCATTTGTGGTAAATGTTACATTGGTGAAACTAGTAGAACTTTATCTACTAGGTTGAAATAGTACTTAAAAAACATACAATAAAACAAATCTTCAAAATCAACTCATGTATAACACATAGAAAATGATAAATCCTCTAGAAATCATACGTGGTTAATAGATAATAGTGAAGTTCTTTTGTAATGGATAACTTTGTAGATAAAAAAATAAGAAAAACCCCTAAAATTAGAATTCATTCTAATAATGTTAATTGAGATCAAGTATATTTTTCCCACTTTTGTTGGCCTATTTTAACAAAATTAAGCAAGCTAGAAATGTTCTTTAAAATCTTACTTACTTTACTATTTTCTCTCTCTAATTTTTTTAATTACGTGTAATATGTTTTATATTTATTTACAAACTCTTCTTAGTATATGTTATTATCTCATTATATTTTTGGTCTTCTTTCCCTCTCAAATCTTTTATATTTTCTTTAACTAATTCTATTGTATTAATTTTTATTTGTTTGTTTTAATATTTTTAGGTAGTAGTGTTACTTTTCCTAAAAAGTACTATCCCACTATACCCACCAAACTAATAATAATCCCTGTATCCCCTACTTTTCCTATTATTCTATTAGAACTACTTTTGTCCTATAGCTGCTTTTATTTTAGCCATTATTATCTTAAAAATTATTTTAAAAAAATTCTTTATTTTCCTATTATTTCTTCCTATAACTAGTTGTTTTTATTATAGTTGTTATATCTTTAGAAAATTTTCTTTTTTATCCTCATTTTCCTACATCTCTCCATTTTTTAACACTAATTGTTACTTCTACATCTTAACTAGCCTTTAATTGTAATGCCATTGATTCTCTCTCTAACATCTTGCAAAAAAAAAAAAAAGCAAGCTATAAACAATACAAAAACTTAGCTTCTCATTTTTTTCTTTTTAGTTTCCTATATACACAACATGCTTGGAAATGGATATCAAGAATTTGTAACAACTTTTAACCATACATCAATGATATCGTTCTTGGTGATCAACCTACTTTGACTACTTTTTTTCTTTACATTGGGAAGATTTTTCAGCTGCTTGTTCTCTATTCTATTTAGAAGCCTTGGTGTGTAATTATTTTCTAATAATAAGAGCATAACTACCATCTTTCTTCAAGGGTCATTTTCTTGTTACAACTTTAAGCAAAAAAGCTTCCAATGAAAGTTGAACAATTAATTTGTTTCCTATAGTATTAACTTCTTTTCATTTTGGAGGCTCAAGGATATGAAGCTTTTAGCTTTTGTTGCTATTTTTCATTATTTATAATTAATGCTTTCTTTTATCTTCAAATAGAGTTTTCTCCTTCTTTTTACAAGAAACTCTTTAGTAAAAAGTAAAATCTCATGAAGATGCTTCTAAAGTAGGAGAAGGTCTTATCCTTTTCCTACCTTAGAGGATAAGGTTTTAGAATTTGTTGTAAAAATAAAAACCTGAAAAGATATCCTTAAAACTATTGGACATTTTGTTTAGACTCTGTCTTTGATTTTTTAATGAGGAAAAGTCTAGTCATTTATTTAATAAGAGGGATGAACCCCTAATTCAGCACTTACAATAGCATAATCATTATGGAGGGAAGAAGATCCTCTAGCAAAACAAATGAATACCCAAACTATGAAGCCAATCAAGAACCAAACTAATAAAAGGATCATGCATCAACTTCAGGGGAAGAGAATTTGAAACTCATTTCCAATTAACCAAAAAACCCTAAGCATTCCTATAGGGTATTGAAACCAAAAACCAAAAAATAGTCATGCACAACTTCATAAAGTGTATTTAAAATAGATAGTATGCATATCTAGGAAAGTAGAAGAACACGTAAGAGTTTAGGCACATCGTACAAAAAGTGCAAGCATTCTACTTGAGCCAAATCTCCTTGCTAACCTCCATCCATAATGAAATCTCATGCAAGTGTCTATGAATGATAGGCCTTTATATAATCATTTTCCAACATTGGTCCCATAAGATCCTAGTCGACATATGCACGAATTGACTTGTAATCTTTGTAAACAAACATTCCTTAAAAATGTGTGTTATGATTTCAATCTCCTTATAGTAAAGGATACACTAAGAGGCCATGGCAAAACCCCATTGTTGGAGCTTTTACTAAGTAAGCACTACATGATGAGCTAAAAACCAAGAGAAAAACTCATCTTTGGTACACAATTTAACCTTCAAATAAGGTTCCATCCCCTCACTTTAAAAAGGGATTGCTTATAAAGTCATGAGATCCATTGTATATGGTTTGTCAAAGAAAAATGCAAGGTATCTTCATGGGCTAAATTGAAGGGGCTATGTCCTTTAAGGATGTTAACAATTCTACTAAATTTTCCATGTCTACTATTATCATGAAAAATTGAGGAAATTCTCCACAACCCCTCATTGAACCAATCCTTTACATGCGCCCCTGGACTTCGGTGTAATAAGGTGATTGCTTAGAAAAAACTTCCACAATTATTTTGTGATGAGCTTGTCCTATTGGAAGACCTTCCACTGAAATACTTGCTTCCATAAATTCTCAGTGCCTAAGCAACTGAAGGAAATTTCATCCTCTTCTAATGATTTTCTAGATCTCTACGGCTCTTGCTAGGTAAGTCCACAGATTCGGATTTCACATTTGAAGATAATTGATCCATTATTTATTCACATAGGACCAAACCTTCTAAGCTAACTTACCAACTATAATGTAAGTCGATCTCCTAAATTTTAAAAGTTCATAACCACCTACATGAACCAGGATAGCCACCTTATCCCAAGCAATGAAATGAAATTAATGATGCTTCTCCCCACCAAACCAAAGAAAATTCCTCATAATTTAATAGACTTGTAACACAAATTGGACTAGGGGATTGAAAACTAGTGCATTGTAAATGGGAATTCTTGAGAGGGAAAATTTAGCTAAAGTCAACTTACCTTCAGAAGATAAAAACATATCTCTATAGAAGGTTAACTTCTTTTGCATCTTTTCCAACACTTCCTTCCAACTATTAGTTGATTTTCATTTGTAGAATAAAAGCTACCCTAGGTAGGTAGCTAGGAGCGAGCTAAACATACACCTAAAAATACAACTAATATGCTCAAATATTTGTATTGGGAATCCCACATGGAAAAGCTCTATCTTGTTCCAATTGACTTCAAGTCTATTTACTAACAAAATCCATCCAACACCTACATTACCTTTTTAGCCTCAAAGATAGATGCTAGGAAAAAAATCATTATGTCGTCTACATAATAAAGAATACAAAAATTCTAGGGAAATGAGGAAGCAACATTTAACTTTCTGATCCATCTACAAATGTTACTAGCAACAATAGTAAAGAGACAATGATAATGAGTTACCTTGTCAAAGGTCCTGCCCTAAGTAAAATTGTTGAAATATTTATCCATTCAAAGAAACTTAAAATCTAACCATAGAAAGCATGAACTTGATCATCCCATAGAACCCTCTACAAAACCCAAACTCCTATAGGGTAAAAAGTAAGGCATCCTAGTCCACCTTATCATACACTTTTGATAAATCAAGTTTGATAAAGCAAATTTCCTATTTCTAAATGTAAGCCCAATGCAAAGCCTCATTTGCAACAATGATACTATCAATAATGTTCCTCTTAGAGATGAATCCCAATTGGTTTGCCTTTATGATATTGGGTAGAAAGGGCTTTAGGAAATTCACCAAAAGCTTATAAAATTTTTATTAAAACTATTGCAAAGATTAATAGGCCTGCAATCCCTATGGGATTGCACCTCCTCCTTCTTGGGCAACAAGACAATGAAGGTATTATTCTAGGTTTGGAAAAAAGTACCATACTTAAATCCTTCTTGAAAAAGAACCTTAGAATCCCTTCCAATGACATTTCAATAAGCTTTTATGCCTTCAAAGTTATAGCTTTTTGACCCAAATGGCTTATGATTTAGTGCCTCAGGAACCACTAAAGGAATCTTCTTCTAGAGAGTTTTCCCTTCAAGAACTCATCATCAATAGGGAAGACCAAGCAAGGAATCATACATTTTAATGGTCCAGGATTAACCCTCTCATTCCAATCATACAAGTTGTCAAAATAGACAATAGAAACCTAGAAATCCTCTTAGGCATCTATGAAGGATTTGATCAAGGATCTTTTTTGGTTTCTCTTATTTGTGATCATATGGAAGTAGATGGAATTTTAATCTCCTTTCTTTAGCCACCTCTCCTTGGAGCATTTTTTCCAATAGAACTCCTCCTCATGTGCCAAAGTTCTCACTTGTTTCACTACCATCACTAGATATTACATAATGGAGTCCCACTTTGTTAAGGAATTTGCTTATCATTAGATTTGACCCCCCTTGTTCAAAGCAGCTTGCATTACTAAGAGTCATGTTTGCCTCCATTGCTAAGAGAAATATTATCAAAACACTTCAAGTTTTATCAACACTTAATAAGATCTAGGACTAACCACCTTCATGTCTTAAATTTGCTCCAAATCAATCCAAAAGCATTCCTTAGAAAGCTAGATACTCTCAAATTTAAAAGTTAATCGATGAGAAGTCATATTTTTCCATTCACAGAGGATGGATTTGTGATCCAAACAAACCCATGGCAAGGCCTTGCCAACTAGGTGGTGAGCAATTTAACATGACTTGAGGAAAAAGAATCAGTTAAGATAAGAGAGCATCCACTTTTTCTCAAGTGCTAGTCATTTTAAGGTGAAACAACAAAGAGGATTCCTAAGCTCCACCAAATCCTCAATATGCTCTAGATCATTCAAGAAAAGACTCTTCATGTTCTGAGTTGAAGAATTAGACCTTTCCTCCCACCATCTTGTAAAATTTCAGTCTTCATCAATAACCCAATTCTACTTAGCTCTAAGCTCTAGTATCATCCTTTTGAACTCCATTGTTGGGGCTAATAATAAGATAATAGAAATTCAAAATGTTTAACCCTTTCATTGTGATATCAATCCTATTAGGAAAAAAAATCTTACCTTAAAAATTTAAATTATTTTACTAGAGATAAACCAATCCTCTAATAAAACCTTAAGCTAGAACCTTGGACCCTATCTAACCGAGCCAACAATTCCATGGAAAAACTTCCAATTTTATATGTTGAAGAACAACAACATCCATAGCATTCACCTACAATATTATTTTAAAAAATTTGATTTTTTGTAGCCCATAGAGACCACCACAATTCCAAGAGAAGATAAACATGTTATTAGAAGCATATAAGTGATGTTATCTAGTATCATACCTTGTTTCATTGATGAATTCATTACCAGCACTAGAGTTGCCTCCTATTTTTCAAGATTCTCCTTCAAAAAAAAGTCTAGTGTTGCTTGGCATCCATTAATAATATCATGAATAGTTTTTTTTTTTTAATCTTTCATACTCAACACATATTTTGGCTCTTTCCCTTATGGACCACCTAGGAGCAAGAGTTTTTAGCCATTACTTTCTAAATGTGCCTAAAAGGATGAATGAAGTTTGGTGATGTTACTTTTTCTGGCCTTACTGTGCCTCTTCATTATCCTATTTTGCATTTATTTAGGTTCACCATTACTATTCTCTTGTAGCATTCTATTTTTATAGGTGACCAACTACTAGTCCTCTGAGGCATCAATCTTGGCATTCTTCTTATCATTGTCTTTAGCTTATTGAAAGGAGGCCACATGCCCCACCTTTGATCTTGATATGTCCATCAACCCTCCTTGGACTAGATTTATAGCTTACAGAGATTAATTTGATCCTTGGTGCACTTATTCATGGGGATTTTTAGGTAGCTCCATCATCCAAGGAAATCTTTGGTTCAAGTGAAAACCTTTCCTTATCCCTATCCTATGTTAGTTTCCTAGCTTGCATGTTCCACAAGGATTGGGTTGAGATATGCCCCTGCTCAGCATAAATCTTGCAAATATTTTTGAAATTATCATAAAATATAAGTTGGAAAAAGTGTCCACGAGGCCCTTGCAAGATAATTTGTGGTAGCACCTCTATATCCTTTTATAGTTGAATACAAATCCTTGTTACCATATTAGGGATCCTAAAAGAGGTGTGTGGTTTAATCATCAAAAGTTCCCTAAAAATGTCAATAGTTCCTTGCAAAATTCCTTCTGATTAGAATTTAATCAAGAGTCTAGGAAGATGCGTTCACATAGCTAACCACCTCTTAATTTAGATCTTATCATCAATATTTGATGGTAAGTGCTCAGGAATCCAGTTTTTAACCTACATGATGATCCATTGAAAAACCTAGTAGCATAGCATTTCCCCACAGCTTACTAACATATACCATGATCCCCAAATAGGCCTTAGCAACCCATGCTTGTAACTCCTTGAGTACAAGAATTCTACCATTGAAGGTGTTGATAAGCATCCATTGGAAACATTGTCGTTATGCCTCAAGAGCCTTTTTTAGGATAAAAGCCCTAGGACCATCCATACTTTCAAAGCTAGAGAAATAATCTTCTTTGCAATCCTCCTTCTAGTTCTTCTTGAACTAGAATTTTCCTTAAAGCATATCCACATATGAAATATGATCTGAGACCAAACCACTACTACCACTTGCATTGTTCACTGCATTGCTCAATCCATTCTTTGGGCATCCTACAATCCTTGACAACCCATTGTCTCAGTTCTATTAGTGCCCATTTGCTACTCTATGAAAACCCTTCCACATCGTTGAGCTACCTTCTCTTGGATCTTCCACCATCTCTCTTGAAATAGTAGATGGTAAGAAGAAATCACAAACAATAGGCTATGATGTGGAGAGCTTTTTCCTTGATGGCGATATGTTGATGCTTATCACATTTTCTTTTAGTTTTATGAGCTTAGACTCTCTCTTTGTTGATTTGATGCATTTTGAGTTTATTTTTCATTTTATTGGGATCTAACATCCATTCCCCCTTCAAAAAATAAAATAAAATCAAGATCAATAATTAAAATTAGAGAGGCATTACTCTTTTGATTAGAGCATGCAGATTGTGATTTACAAATCATAGGTTCAATTCTAGGAGGTATACTAATGTAACACTATTATGTGTATTCTACTTAACTTCTATGTGTATTGGTTATATGTTCTAAGTACATATAGTCAAATAGTTTCAAGTTTCCACACCCTTTTTAAAAAATAAAATAAAATACCTACAAAAAGAAACAAATAACACAATAACATAGAGCCATGTAGTGAAGTTTATTTATTACTAAAAGTTTAGTTCTTGGCCATATAAATGATCACATCTAAGCTAATAGTAACAAGCATTAGTATTAGTTTTACCTAAATAAATGACATTAAGTTTCTCATTAAATTAAGTTTAAAATCATTAAGTATACGACATTGCTTTTAGGGTTGTTAGTATCTAGTAATGATTGAATATTGTTAATTTAGAATTATAATAGATACAAATTATTAATATAAGAAAAATGCATTAGAAAGTTTGAAAAATAATAATTTAGATAACAAATGTTTTTTGTGTCTACAAATTATACAAAGGATCACATAATAAACATAATGTTATCAGTCAAAGAAGAACTTAGTAAGTAATGGAGGGATCTTTAAATAAAATCTACTCATTATGCTTAAGAATGTGTGAATCTAAAAAAAATAGCTATGAATCCATAACAAAGTGGTAAATCCAAATTTTGATGTGTTTTGATATCGTAATAATGATATTGTATCAACGATGTCATAGCACATGCTACGTCATTGTTGATACAATGTATTGAGATGTGTGCACCCCTATAAATATGAAACTTGCATGCACAATTTGCTAACTTTTGATTCCCATAGTAATAGAATTCTCACAGTTTGATTTCCTAGAATTAGACTTAGCAACAATGAATTCCCATAATGTGATTTGTTGTAGTTGAACGAAATCTTTATTTGAACAAGTTGTACTTGGGTGTAAGTTGTGAATGGGAATATAGATCAAGATTATTTGCCATCATTGTAGCATCACTTAGTTTACTTTCCATTTACTTAGAATAATTTTCCATGCTTTCTTAGTTAACACTTTACTTTCTTCAATACTTTACTTTTACTTGTTAATAGTAAACGAAATGGATATGACTAATTTTGAGCATTAATTATGATTATTTGGTAATCCCAGTAGTATTATCACTTGGTTCACCTAGTAGCATGATACTTGGTATTCCCAGTGATGATTGCATGAGTCCAAGACATGTTCAGTAGATCAGGAACAGTTATTCATTGGTATAGGCTAGAATAAACTTATGTTTCCATTATTAGTTAAACTTAGCATTTAACTCTACTTTCATCATGTTTACACTTAGGAGCATAATAGGCCTAAACAACATCATTTAATCATATACCTCATAATAAGCTAAACCATACACTTAGACTTCACTAGCATAAAGTGGAAAGATAGCAATTGCGAGCTTAACTCAATTACTAGCATATCAACAATGTCTATCTATAGATTATGATTGGGTCACATGTGAACACTCATGACTTGTATGGTTGGGTGTTGGATTGTACTACTGCTCATCATTAGCATCGTCACCATGGATAGTTAATGTGTGCTGAGTAACTGATTTCACAAAGTTCATTGTAGCTGATGAACCACCATTTGTTGTCTGCTCTGACATCAGGTACACGATGTCGGGGCCTTGGTCCAATGTTGCATATTTGACGTCAGGGTATATTCCCCAATCTATAACTACCGACATGGGCTCCAATTTTTTAGTAGTTAGTTTTTAGTTTTTAGTCAAAGTAGCAAAGCTCTGGCAGTTTATTTTTCTTAGAGTTAGAATATTTTCTGAGTGCCCATAGAAGGAGTTTAAAGTGTGCGCGTATAGTTCTTTGTTTGAGCACTGATGTACTTGAGCATAATAGTGTGACAGGAATAAAAAAAACTCTTTTGACAATCCTTGCAACATTAAGAATAGCTTAATATTTTCTTTACTACACTTTGCTTTATTGTTCTTTAATTTAATGTATTTGAATTAAGCAATTTATTTCCAATTGATTAATGAACACGAGCACGACCACTTCAAGCATTCATATAGTACTTGGTAACCCAGTAACGCTTAACATTTGGTAGTCCAACAATGCCATATGTGTTCAAGATGTGTTCAGGAAAGTGGGGTAGTTGTGTTAGGCTAGTTAGGCAATAGACATTAGTTTTCAATCTACTCTACCCTTATTCTTGTTATAGGTGATTACACCCATAAAATAGAAAATGAAATAAATTCATATACCTCAATTACACTTAAACCATACTCTTGAACCTCACAAGTGTAGTTGGGAAGACAATGAATGTTCTTAACGTCATTTCACTTCCTAGAGGAACTAGTGTACGAGATAACTATAGGTCCATGGAATTCGATCGGATTGTGCATAACGCCTTAGTGATTTGTATGGTTGGGTGTAGGGGTACCTCGCCGCTCATCATTGACACTGTTGCTAAGGACCTTTTTGTTGTTTCATGTGCTATCTAGGACCCAGTGAAAAGTATTTAAATCACTAGAATGAACCTTAGAGTCATATCTTATTTTACAATTACTACAACAAATTCTTAGAGCACATTGTGATCTTTATTTGCTAACTGAAAATGTCTTCTTCTCATAGGAGTGATTCTTGGTCCAAGGCTAATAGAGTTAAGCTAATAAAGCATAAATAGTATTGAATTATATATACTCATCCTAATGAGTATGTGCTGAACTTCACCTTCTTCTGACACCAAGATGAATAGTTGTGGTGGCATGACATAGAAGGCAACATTGTGTTGCCGCTTGATCGTGCTACTCCTACAATGCTCTATCAAATGTTTGCATGATGTGGTCTTCAAGACAATCATGGGGAGTATATTGTGAAAGCTGCTGATTCTAGGGATTACTATCCCACTTAAGCATAACATCTGTGGGATTGACAACTAGAGCAGTGCTATGAATGTTTGAATGGAAAGGGACTTAACGATTCTTCATTCCTGTTGTACCAACAAGTTAGTGGGGAATCCTTCTCTGGGATTTTTCCATTCAATGAAACTCCTTTCTTTAACTTTAGTGATGGAGGTCAAAATTAGAATTTGCACTCCATAGTACACAATGCTAATTTTGGTAACAAGGGATCCAATAATAATGAAGGATTTGGAGGGGTAAATCAAGATAGGAATGTAGTTAAGAAGCATGATCATGATCATGGTTGAGATCACTAAAGAGGCAGTAGTATGTGTTGTGATGGTGCTAGTTCTCCTTCCTCTTCCCCTTCATCATCATCTTCTTCTTCTAGCTCTGACTATGACTACAAAAGATGAGACTATGATGGAGGTGATCGAAATGAACGAAATGACTAATAGGACCAACATAACCAAAAGGACCATCAAGATAGACAAGATCAAGGGCACAGATGTTCAAGAGAGGCACATTGCCATGAATAAAGGGGTAGTAGAGGGCATTGTAGGCACCATGATCAAGGCCTTAATGAGCCTTTATTTGCTACTCAAAGTATGCTTAACATCGCAAAGGCAATCATAATTCTAACAAGGCATGTGAAAGATAGTCAAATCAAAAGGCTAAACATGAACAATATTCCTCGATTTGAAGGAGGATATAACTCTGATCCGCAAAATCATCTTGAAGCTTTCTAAGATGCATGTGTCTTGTAGAACATAGAGAATGAGTGGTAGAAATTAAAGTTGTTCACCAGGACACTCATCAAGGAAGCATAAAACTGGTACCGATCCTTAGAACTGGAATCTATCAGGTGGTGGAGTACCATGCTTGAGTTCAATGATAAGTATCAAATGCACTCCAGAGTGTCCAACTTAAGGAAGCAAATTCAAGGCTAGAAATAAGGAACACACAAACCCTTGGATGCTGTCATTGGCTGATACTATACCTTGATGCACAAATGTCTTGGCCACGGTTATTCTCAATTGGTTCATCTTCACCACATTGTAGATGGGCTTTGTAATGAAACGAGGAAAACCCTTGGTTTCTATGCCCAAGGGTGATTGTCAGAACTAATTGCCCATCAGATATAAAGATTAATAGAGTAGATACAAAGATTAATAGAGCAAATACAAAGAGGAGGGCGCACTAAGAAAAAGAGAAAGTGTAGAAGAGTACAACCATGATTCTTCCATTCGCAAGAGGAAGGTTCGATTTTGTGATAATGAGGATGAGTCTATATTTGATGAGGGGGTGCATAAGAAAGCCTTGCTAATTCAAAAATTCCAATCTGAACAAAGTAGTGAGCATGAGTGTAGGAGGCGCATGGAAGCTAAACGTGCATATTACAAAGGTAAGGGCATGATTGCTACAATAAAAGAGGTTGTCGATAGTGAATTAGATGATGATCATGGGTGTGATGTCTATTAGTATGAACATCCTAAGAAATGTTGCCTCGTTGTGTCACATCTACAAGAGTCTGGGGTGTATGTCTTACATCCACTACTTATACAAAGGCAAACATCTAGAAGGTTACCTTATCCTCAAGGTAATCTTAGGCGGTTCCACCAGCAATAGCCATATTATCTAAGTGGAGCTCCATCGCAATCATATGAATAGTATCAACAATGGCAACAACCACAATCATGGGTGCTGGCATTGCCAAGACAACAATACCTTTACTAATAGCTTGATCCATATGGTTACCATGTTTAGCAACCCATGTCTTCATGTGACTCCTCTAGTCACATTTCTAATTTCCAGCCTCACTACCACCCTTTAGATTATTACCGAGCTCATTCACCACATGAAAGAAGGGATACCACCTCTTATCTTTATCCAACTCCTATCCCTGCACATAATCCTCCTCTAGTTGCATAACTACCACTTGCTCCACTAATGCAAGTGAATTTCCTACTCAATCGTAATAACACAATGCTATGAGGGTTGTTAATTTGCAACCTAATCATCAATCGAAGGGGTCAAATGCCCAATCAAAGAAAAGACATTTCTTTTGATTCCATAGTCCACCTAAGCCTTCACCTACATCCATGGTTGACAACCCTGCTCCTACCTCTTCCTCCATATCAAATTCCTTTGGGCCTTCTTCAAACCAAACTCTGTCAAGGATCCATATCGTAATGCTTACTCACACTATGTCTGATTGGATCTGTGCAGGAAACCTTCCTAGGAAATTAGCTGATCTTGGAAGTCCACTAATTTATTTGCAGATTGCTGAGAATGAACCATGAATGGCTTTTTTGATTTTGTTTTTGCTGTTAATTTGATTTCTCATGAGATGTACACTGCCTAGTACCTACCTCCTCTCAAGAAGAGCAACATAAGATTAGAATTGGTAGATCAATCCATCACTATTCCATTAGGACTAACATCTATCTCTACATGCAAATAGTGTGCACCAATAGTATAAATTCAAAGGTATCTGTACGTAGCAACCACAAAATAGGAGGGAACCTAGTGGTTGACTATTGATTCAGAAAACAACATACTTTGCATGGAACCAACTGAGAGCTTGACATGTGTGTATGTCATAGGCATGGATGAACTCAAGTAAGTTCATCACCAACTCTCTGATGAAACAAATGGTGATACTTATTGGGGAGAGTTGGAAATTCCTGAAAAATTCAAGCAAGAGCCTCTTGAGCTAAAAATGTTACCATCTGGAATGGAATATGTATTTTTGAAGAATGGGAAGCCAGTTATACTCAATGCAAAACTTGCTCTAGAACAGAAAAGGATGCTATTGAAATTAGTTGAAAGATAGTCAATAGCTTTTACTTGGTTATATCCTGAACTCATAGGGATTGATCCTAGGATATGCCAACATCGCATCTACACTGACCTAGCCATGAAGCCAAAACGACAGCCACAGAAGTAGTTAAACCCTAAATTGAAGCAAATCATCAAGGAGGAAATCCAGTCACTCCTCAAGGCAAGGTTCATCTATCCCATTGTGGATAGCAAGTGGGTTAGCCCACTTATAATTATGTTAAAGAAAGGTGGCAAGTGGTGGGTCTGCATCAATTTTAGGCTGTTAAATATGGCAACATTAAAGGATCACTTTCCATTGCCATTTTTTGATCAAGTGCTTGACATAATATTTAGGCATTTCTACTACAATTTTCTAGATGGTTATAGTGGCTATAACCAAATTCAAATTGCACTAGGAGACCAAGCAAAGACAACATTCACAAGTCCTTGGGGAACTTTTGCATATTGTAAGATGTCGTTTGGTCTATGCAATGCTTCTACCACATTCCAATGCCTCGTTCTAAGCATTTTTCAATAGTAGATTGATAGTGGTGTGGAAGTCTTCATGGATGACTTCTCCACCTATGGAGCTACATTTGAGTAAGCCCTAGACTACCTTGAGCAAGCGCTAAAATAGCATGTTGAAACTAACTTACGGCTTAATTGGTAGAAAAGTCACTTAATGGTCTAGGAGGGCATTGTACTAGGGCATAGAATCTCACAAGTAGGAATTAAGGTGGGCCTTGAAAAAATAAGGATCATCCAAGGAATAACCTGCTAGCTAGAAATAGTTAAAGATGTTCAGTTATGCCTTGGACATATTGGCTACTACTAGTGATTCATAGAGAATTTCTCTAAGCTCGCAAAACCATTGGTCGGGCTAACAAAGGAACATGCTCCCTTTGTCTAGATTACAGAATGTGAGAAAGCATTCTAGCAACTAAAAGAAAATATTGTAGAAACCCCAATCCTACCAAGTGCCCAACTGGTCTAGACCACTTCACATTATGATAGATGCATCAAATTATGCCTTAGGAGTGGTGTTGACGTAGTTAGATGATAAGAAACGACCATACTACATCCACTATGCTAGCCAAAGCATTGTTGGTGCACAACTAAACTACACCACTACAGAAAAAAAATGATGGTAGTGGTATTTGCCCTAGAGAAGTTTAAGCATTATGTGCTTTGATACAAGGTGTTTATGCGCATAGACCATAGTGCCATCTGCTTTCTAATGAACAAGCCAATGGTGAGCCCCCGTGTCATACAATGGTTGGTGATCTTGCAGAAATTCGATCTCATGATGGTAAATTGAAAAGGCACTGAGAATGTGGTCACTAATCACTTGTCTTTGTTACGATGGGATGACAAAGAGGAAGAAAGCCCACTCTCTAACATGTTTCTTGATGAACTCCTCTTTGCTGGGGCTGTAACTGAATAAATGCCCAATGAGCGAAATTGGTATGATGGCATTCTCACCTATCTTCTCACTCAGGAGATGCCATAAGGGTTGCACCACTAAAAGAAACAACAATTTCAACACTAAGTAAAGCACTTCATGGAGATCAACGGACACCTCTACAAGGTGCATCAATGGCTTGGTTCACTAGTGTGTCCCTGATGTTGATCAATTGCATGTTCTCCAAGATGCTCATGAAGCTCCTTATGGAGGACACTATGCTAGGAGATGCACGTCCATTAAAATCTTGATGGCAGGGTACTATTGGCTAGCACTCTTTAGGGATGCTCACCATTTCATCTACTCTTGTGAACGATGCCAAAAAGATGGTGGAATGACTACTTGACTGGAGGAACCTCAACAATGGATTCAACCACTAGAACCATTCAAAATTTGGGGCATTGAATTCATGGGTCCCATCATGGCCATGTCAAATGGAAAGGCGTACATGATAGTTGCTATTGACTATTGTACGAAATGGGCAGAAAGAGTAGTCGTCATCAACTGTACATCCTCTATTGCTGCTCGGTTTGTACAACAAAATGTTGTAAATAGGTTTGGTATGCCACGTGCATTAATTTTTGATAATGGAACTCATTTTATAGGCACTACTTTTTGGAAGCTCATGCAATGCTTGGGGTTTGAATATAAACTCACAACACCTTACCATCCCCAAGCTAATAGCTAAGTTGAGGTTACCAATAGAGAAATCACAAGGATACTAACAAGAACTGTTAGTAAGTATAGGAAGGACTAGAGCACAAAACTCAATGATGCCCTCTAGGCCTACTGCTCAA
The DNA here is from genome assembly GCA_015680685.1 of Gnetum montanum. Taxonomy (NCBI): domain Eukaryota; kingdom Viridiplantae; phylum Streptophyta; class Gnetopsida; order Gnetales; family Gnetaceae; genus Gnetum; species Gnetum montanum. Next base: position 354,038 of record MNCI01008026.1, on the reverse strand, counting down.
CTTGAAAACTTCTTATAAGCTACTCTCCCTATGAGCTTATATACGGTAAACTACCAACACTTCCTATTCAATTTGAAGTCTGTACACTTTCAACAGCTTGTGACCTTGACCTTGACTTGAGTCTAGCCCAAAAAGAACAATTGATGAATCTCAACTTACTAGAAAGAAATTGATTAATAGCCTTATCATCTAATGAGTTACACAAGGCCTACAACCAAAATTGTCATGACTTGAAAATTAGAAAAGTCAAAATTCAACTGCAAGATAAGGTTCTCTACTAGAACCCCACACACATACCTCAACAAACTAAGTTCTGAATGTTGTGGGAAGGACCTTACATCATTTATGAGACTTTACCTTCTCGGGCCATGATGATTTATAAACCTGAGAGCCCAAACAAGAAACAGCTAGTCAACATTCAACAAATTAAACCTTTCCATGAGCATATGCCAGCCAACACAACAACAACCCCATCAAATGGACAACCACGCTTCATATTTTGGATCTCTTCCTTTCAACTTAGTTGTGGGGGAGATGGCCAACCATGCTAATCATTTAAGCAACTCCTCAGTGTTTCAACTTTTTTGTTTTACACAATTTTCATTTCACAACTTTTTATTTTACATATTCTTTATTTTACATCTTTTTGTTTTTATGTTATTAATCTTTTCTAATTTTTTTACATGATCATTTGTACATTTGCTATTTTTGGAATATTTTATACTTTTTTTATATTTTCTTTTATTTGATGTGGTTTTCTAACTTTTTGTTAATAAGTGCCAGGTACATTGGTAATGCGTACTTGATGGTGGTATGTACTATTTTTGTTATTTGATTGTTGGTGTTCGATTTATGGCTTTAAATTTTGTTATGGATAATTAGGACATGGTTTCTTTTCATGTAACAGGAAGTGAGTCCACAACATCCACCCATCCACAAACTCTATGGTTTTCCTTGTTTTGGAAACATGCAGTCCCTTTTTTGTTAATAAAACTTTAATAAATCTGTGACTTTGGTAGTTTCTGGAATTAGAAAGGATTCAAGGGTTTGAATAGGGTGTGGCTTTAAGGGGATTCGGTATTCTTTGTGCTTTTCTATTTACTTGGATGCATGTGTGTTTTTATGAGTTTCTTACTATTTTGTGTCATCCAATAAAAGGAAGTTAAATAAGTCATTGGATGGTGTGGTTCTCATTAGAAAAAAAATGATGAGAATTCAAAGCACACCCCTTGGACAAAATAAATGCATACGTCCTCACATGGTGTGGTTCTCATCAAGAAAGAAAAATAGAAAAAAAATAGAGAAAAGATGAGGATTCAAAGCACACCCCTTGGACAAATAAATGCATATGTCTTTGCATGGTGTGATTTCCATTTCAAAAGAAAAAAAACAATGGAAATTCAAAACACATCCCTTAGAAAGAATAAACAGGCTACAAGCACTGGTTATGGGACTTGTCTCCTCTAACTAAGGCCCTTCCTTACTTTCTACTTCTTCTCTAATTTTGAATGGTGGTTGTTCTATGGGAGCACTCTTTTGTCTCAGGGGATGGATTAGTCTTAGAATGTCAATGTAAAGTCACTGAATGTGGTTGGTTTGGTCTGGACTAAGGATGGATTCTATCAAGTCATTTAACCACAAAATTCACAAGGGACTTCATGTGACCATAATTAGGAACTCCATTCCACTCTCTCTCATCCATCTATGCTTTCCATGTCTCACCTCACTGCAAGTTTCATGTTCTTGATTTGATGTCTTGGTTTGATGTGTCAGAATTCTTAGTTAGTTTCTTCCAGGTTTTTGTACTTAACCTTCTATAACATTAATAATCCATGGAGCCCATGGACTCTTGGTTTGAAGTTATGCAAGGGAAAAAAGACATGTGCCTGCTTTGGGGAGGACCCACTTGCATATCTTTTGGTTGGGTTAGTTAAGTTCTTTACCCTTAGACATTTTTACAATCAAATCCTCTTTTATTTACCCCATTAATGACATCCAATTATACACATCTTCACAATACTTTTTAGTGAATTCTTTTTATTATTATTGTGAATTCTTATACCTCTTCAAATATTTCCTTATATTTCACTTTTTCAAATTTAATGGACCGCTTAATTTAATTAACCCTATTTGTGGCCTTCTCGGTAATACTACTTAAGGAACCAATCAACCACAATCACAACCTAGCTAAGTGTAACCATTGATGAGAGAAGGTATTTAATAGTTATGTGTTATACATTGCTTACTAATTCATGACTTTGTCGTGATTGTAGTAGGAAGCATGGATTGGAAGTGGAACTACCTTCACTAAGGATAACATAGTAGTACCACACAATGAGAAATGTTCATGATTGAAAGATCTCTTCTCTCTCTCTGATTCTCCTACTACCAAGAGGTGTTGGATGTCAGTGACATGCAAGGTATTCACTTCTCTTTTCATGAATACCCAATTTTGTAAAGATTGTAATTTCGTATCCTTAGGCACTTAGAGTTTATCTATTTTTTCTAAGTCAATTTGTAATGTTAGTCAATAATCTCATACTTACCCAATATGTGTTGCAAAGAACTTGTTCCTCCTCTTCTTCACTCAAGGATGAGTTTTCATTTAGTCATGGGGGTATGATGAACCATTGTTTTCCATTTGCTCCAATGTCAGATATGTGATGTTGCGTATGCGATGTCAAGGCCTTAGTCTGACATTGCATAATCAGTGTCGGGATATATTCCCCAATCTATAAATACTGAGCCTAGGCTCTAGTTTTTCAGTAGTTAGTTTTTAGTTTTTAGTTAAAGTAGCAAAGCTTTGGTAGTTTATTTCCTTAGAGTTAGAATATTTTTTGAGTGCTCACAGAAGGAGTCTAAAGTGTGTGTACAGTTCTTTGTTCAAGCATTGATGTACCTGAGCATAACAGTGTGACAGGAATAAAACAAACTCTTTTGACAATCCTTGTAGCACTAGAATATCTTAATATTTTCTTTATTGCATTTTGTTTTATTGCTCTTTACTTTAATGTATTTGAATTAGGCAGTTTATTTTTGGTTGGTTAATGAACATGAGCACGACCACTTTGAGCATTCATATAGTACTTGATAACCCAACAATGCTTAACATTTGGTAGCCCAATAGTGCCATATGTGTTTAGTATGTGTTTGGGAAAGTGGGATGTTACTTATGTTGGGCCAACTAGGCAATAAACATTAGTTTTCAATCTACTCTACCCTTATTCTTGTTGTAGGTGATTACATCCATAAAATATAAAATGACAAAAATTCATATACCTCAATTACACTTAAATCATACCCTTAAATCTCACAAGTGTAGTTGGGAAGAGAATGAACGTTCTCAACGTCATTTCACTTCCTAGAGAAACTAGTGTATGAGATAACTATAGGTCCACGGAATTTGACTAGATTGTGTGTAACACCTTAGTGATTTGTATGGTTGGGTGTAGGGGTACCTTGCCACTCATCAGTAGTAAGAACCAAAATTTAATATTCCTAATCTCTAAATAATTCTAATAAACACACACTTAACCAAGCTCCATAACTAAAACAAAAGATACACTATCACTAGCCAAAGAGATGAAAAAGGGTAATGTTTGCATAAATGACAAATTGGAGTATGCTAATGTAAGCAAGAATCTCATACGCTCATGATGGTTCCTATTATCTTGATTGTACCTTCATCTTCTACCAAGATGGGCAATTGAGATGGAGAGACTTACAGGGCAACATTATTCTACCTCCACAACGTTTAGCAATTACAATGCTTCATGTAGCTCTAAGGGGAATGAATTTGAGTCATGCACAAGACAGGTACCATGTGACTAAACACATGATGAGGCCCTATGAACCCATAGAGGCACAAGTGAAGAGAGATGCTTCTATGGAGATTAAACATGCCCACAACAAAGGGAAGCAGATCAACTCTCCTAGTGTCCTAGAAGAACTAGATAGTGATGCATTCATAGTGGAAAAACTCTATCAAGATCATGAAGATAACTCTCAAATGTATATTATTCGATTAGAAGAACTTGTCAAGGTACAATTACATTCTACCTTAGTAGAGATACCTAGAAGAGAAGCCAAAGACTTGAAGTATAAGTAAGACTCAAGGCTAAGAGCTTATGCTGGATTATAAAGAGAAGACTATTAGAGTCACAGAGGGAGGACTAGTTGGCACCATTCTCCCACAATTTCATCTTCATCGTCATAATCGTCAGTGGACTTTGATAGAAGGGGACACAAGTATAGAGACCATGACATGTGATAAAGTTAAAAATTTCACCATAATGATATAATAGTTATGGTATCATATTTATGATGTCGTAGATTCGATATCGTATCTTATTATACAATATCATATAAACGATATCATGGGATGTGTGTCAACCTATAAAAGCAACACTTAGACACATGGATTGGTAATATATTTGATAACATAGTAGAAGAACTCTTTCAGTCTGTTTTCATGATTTTAGCTTTTAGTACTTAGTAGTGTGTGCCCATAGTCTGAGGTTAAGTGATTGAACGGAGTCTTTATTCAAGTGTCATGTACTTAGACATAATACATGACCAAAAATAAAGATTGAGATTACAGTCCATCATTGTAGCAACACTTAGTTTTATTTTTGGTTTCATTTAGTTTAATGTTTACTATCTTCATAGTTACTAATTTACTTTCTATGCACTTTACCATTACTATTGTTAAGCGAAATGAGTATGACTAATCTCGAGCACTTAAGTGTAACTACTTGGTAACCTAGTAGTATTATCACTTAGTACACCCAGTAGTGTGGTACTTGGTAATCTAAGTAGTAGTTGCATGAAGTGTAAAGGTGTAAATAGAAGGTTAGGATTGCTACTTATCACATAGGCTAGATTAGATTTGTTTATTGTTACTTAGACTTAGAATCACTTTCCATTTACTTCATGTTTACTAGGATCAATATGGCCCATACAACATCAATATCATATACCTCACCATGAGTTACACCATACACATCGATTTTACTAGCTCATGTGGGAAGACAACAATTGCAAACTCTAACTAATTACTAGCATAATTACATTACCTTGTCTACAGGATTCGATTGGGCTATGTGTGAACACTCTTATCTTGTATGGTTGGGTGTCAGACTACTCTGCTACTCATCATTAGCACCATTTCTAGGGACAAGTCAATGTTATGCTAAGTAATTGATTTGTCAAAGTTTGTTGTATCTAAAACTTAAAATTCAAATCCAAAAAATATAAGTAAAGCACACTTTTAACACAAATCATCTAAACACTATAATATGGATTCACATAATGATCAACCATCACTTGCCAAGGAGACAAGAAGTAGTAGTCATAGAATTATTGATGAAGATGAATGGGGAATGCCAATGTAGACACGAATCACTTATGCTCACACTGATTCATACCATCTAGACTTTACTTCCATCTTTCATTAGGATAAGCAAATGAAGTGGAGAGACATGCAAGGTAGCATAGTCCTACCTCCAGAACATGAAACATTGAACATGCAACAAACTTCCCTAAGGGGAATGCATTTGGACTAGATTTAGGAAGGGTTTCATGGGACTCAACACATGACTAGACCCTATGAATCCACAAAGGAGTAGATGGGAAGAGATGCTGCCATGGAGATTAAACATATACACAGCAAAGGGAAGCAAGCCAACACTTATGTTGTCATAGAAGAACTTGATGTTGATCAATTCATTTCTAAACAACTCCACCAGAACCATGAGGAGCTGTAAAAAACACCTATCATCAGACTAGAGGAACCTATCAAAGCCCAACTTCATTCTACTCTAGTAGAGACATACAAGGGAAAGGTTACTAATTCAAGATGCAAGTGGGACTCTAGGATATGGGTTCCTTCCACATCTTACAGAGAAACTCATAAGAGTCATGAAAGGAGAAACAACTAGCATCATTCTCTTGTCATCTCATTTGCCTCATCATGATTGTCAGAGGACTTTGAGAGGTGAAGACACAAGTACCAGGATTATGATAGAGAAGAAAAGAGAACTCATGGTCATCATGATAGATATTCAAGATACTTTGATTTAGAAGATGAAGTATGAATGAAGAAGAAGAAGAGACAAAAGAGAGGATCAAGAGAGGCATGAGCATAGAAGGGGTTACCATTATAGTAGAGCATATGAACTTAATCATGATGATGAACCCCTTATGGCAACATGAAGCATGATGAATATTTAAGAAGCGGTCTACATACTAACCAGGCACATGAGAGATAGCCAAATCAAATGGCTAGATAGCAACAATATGTTGCCATTTAAAGGTGGTTATAACATTGATCTCCATCATCACCTTTAAGTATTCCATGATTCCTATGTCCTTCAAAACATAGAGAGTGATTGGTAGAATTTGAAGTTATTTCCTAGAACACTTGTGAAGGAAGCGAAGAGCTAGTACAGGTCATTCGAATCTTAATACATCAGACATTGTAGTACCATGCTTGAAGTCTTTAATGATAAATATTAGACCTATTCACGAGTATCAAATCTACAAAAATAAATCTAGGGTTGCAAATAAGGAACTCATGAAACCCATGATGTGGAAATTGATAGATATTATTCACTGTTACATAGATGCCCAAGCCACAAATAGTTATCAAAGAAATAGCTTAGGTGCATCGTAGATGGGTTGAGAGGAAAAACCAAAGAGACCCTTGGGGTTTACACCTAAGGAAGATTATCAGAACTAACCATCCATCATATTTAAAGACTAATTGATCAAGCAGCAAAAGAAGAAGGTGAACTTAGAAAAGGAAATCAGTTGAAGTGTACAATAGGGATTCATTAATAAGAAAGAGAGATGCGCAGGTGTGTGATTCCCAAGAGGAAGAAACTTTGGACTTGGAAATCTGAAAAGAGATGCTATCAATCCAAAAATCTGTTGTTGTAGCAGCACAAGTAACAAAAATGTGGGATTCAATTGATGAAAGATGTACCATAGTGATGAGCAATGGAATATCCAACACCCAATCATACGAGATACGAGTGTTCATGCTCAAGCCCAATCGAACTCCATAGATAAGAAAATGTAATTATATTAGTAATTGATTAGCATTTGTGATCGTTGTCTTCCCATGTGAGTTAGTAAAATTAATATGTATGATTTAACTCACGATGAGGCAAATGATATTGATGTTGTATTGGCCATTGGGCTTTTAGTAAACATGAAATGAAAGTAAGGGTTTCTAAATATAAGTGATAGTAAAACAAATCTAAGCTAGCCTATGTAATGAACAGTCAATCTTGATCTTTCAATCACACCTTGGAATTCATGCAACTACTATTGGAATTACCAAGTACCTCACTACTAGGCATACTAAGTGATAGCATTATTGGGTTACCAAGTAGTTACACTTACATGCTTAAGATCAATCTCACCCATTTTGCTTAGTAACATTAAAAGTAAATTACAAGAAATGGTAAATATTAACTATGAAAGTAGTAAACAGTAAATTGAAAGAGTAATCTTGATCTTTATTGTCAATCATGCAATGCGTCCAAGTACATCACATTCAAATAAAGATTTTGTTCAATTACAAAACATCATATTGTGGGCACACATTGCTAAGTATTGAATTCAAGAAAACAAACTGAAAGAGTTTTGTTACTAGGCTATCAAATCTACTATGGATGTGTGTGCTTAAGTGTTACTTATATAGACTCGCATGCACCTTGCGATATCGTTTATATGATAACGTATGTTGAGATATGATAATGTATCTATGACATCATAGATACAATATCATAACTACAGTATTGTTGAATCAAAATTTTTGGATTTATCATACCCTCATGATTGATTGAAAACTTGTCCTTGAGTTAAAATGAAATGAGAATGGAGTTCCTTACCAAAGTGGGAGGTAGATTTACATGACACTAACTTCTATATACATGACTTTCTAGTGCCACAGTTGAGTTTATAAAAATGAACACATGACATGAAAATGTTGACAAAAAAATAAAAAACAAAATCTAGCAAGGTTGAGTGTAGTCTTATGTTGTTCCAGGTGGAGGTGACTCTTCCATAGGTTTCTTCCCCTTCTCGTTAGGCTTCTTAAATTGGTATCTATTTAAGGGAACCTACAACTTCTTTTCCTTCATTCTTGGATTGTGGACTATCCATGTTGATGAGCCAATGTTGGATGGATTTGGCACATTTCATAGACATGGTAGTTACGAAAACATCTGATTGGCTTTAACGTACCATGCCACAAATTTTCATTACTCTTCTTCAAAGGCTCTAGCCTTTTCTTTGAGTTCATGATAGTCTGTTAATCTTCTAGCCAGATTCGCTGCTACATCTTTTTGCCCTTGGTAGCCAGCCTTAACTACTTCTAGTTCTAAGTTTGCTACTTGAAGTTTCTATAGAGCATATTTTCTATCTACAAACTCCTTCTCATATAAAGCATAAGTGGCTACTACTTGCTATTTTAGTACATTTTTGGGCCTACCTGCTGTTAACATGGCCAAATTAGCATATTGGAGGTTTGCTAACACTATGTATTCTTTTAATTTTTCTATTTGAAAGTCTTTATTTTTTACTTTTGCTTGATAAGTCTCGGCCATGTTATCCAAGATGGGTTGCCAATAAGGATTTTGTGTTGCAATAGAATTGATTTTGGCCTTTACCATCTGGGTCTCTTTCTCATTTCTCTGTTTATACATATCCACTTGGTCTCAAAAGTGTTCTTTAAGCCTTTCATGTTTCTTGGTCTCATTTTGCGATGTGTTGATTTCGATAGCTAATTTCTATCTAATGGTGCATACCTTCTCCATAGAGAGGGTTCTATTTTCTCTTGCAAGGCATTTCATATCTTGGTTAATCCTCATCAGTTTCTCTCTAAACTAATGGATACTTTCTTCTACAATGTTTTTCTATTTCTCTAATATGGTCAACCTCATGTTGTCTGTAGCAAGTTCTTTGTTTTCTTCCTATAAGGTAGTAAGGTCTTTGGCATGGGCATATGATTGGGCTTTGGCTATTGAATCATTCCATACTATCTTTCCTTTCTCATCTACTATATCTTTATTTTTCTTTAGGAGGAAATTGATCTACTTAGTTTTGAATTGTGCTATTTGATTTGGTGCTATGAATTGAGTTTGATCTCTTCTTTCTACTCTCAGGGCTACAAGGTCTTCCTGTAATTGACAAAGCTCATTCTTAGCATGCTCTACCCTGGTTTTGACCATGATTAATTTTCCTTTGGTGGCAATTAATTTATGACTATGTTGTTTTTTTCTATCCAACACATTTCATGTTCTATAGGAGTCACAAAGTTATCAACTAGCATTTGAGCATCTATGGGTCTAGAAATATCAGCTAGTGGCATGCTAGGTATATTAAAAGATTTTTTAATATGATCTGTGATCACTTTTGTGGCTCTCTCTGCATCATGGTGTTGCATGACCACGATTGTAACTTTTTCTCTAGATTCGAGCACTGCTTGGAATGATGTGACATTCTCATAAATCTATTGTAACCACTAAGCCTTCCCTCATAGCTGCAACAATATCTGTCCACTAGTAGGATTGGTTGAAATGGTTGGTCTGACTATGTCATCAATAACTTTGAATAAATTGGCCTCTTCTATACTTCTCCAGCTAATAGATTTTGCAATTTTCTACAGATTACTCATTGAAGGTTGGTAATTTTGCGGTGGTGGTGGTGAAACTTGTGGTTACTATTACTATTGTTATGTGGGTTGGGTACTCTCCTTAGTGCCTGGTTGTTCTTTTAATTGATCTTTTTTGGGAGGCACTAGCTTAAGCATTTTGACATAGGAAGCATTTTATGCCTTCCTCAATGCATCATTTATATATCCTTGGATACCATCTCATTTACATAACTTTCGAATAAGGCAAGGCAATGGAAGTGCTAAGTTCCCTACCTTCTTTTCTTTAAACTGCCTTTGAATTTTTATGGAGTAGAGGTGAGTGATGTTTGCATTGAATTTTCCCATTATTATTACACTTCCTTTGGCCACATCTATAGAGATTCTATTTAGTCTTTTGATAGGAAACAAGTGATAAGTGCCAATTTTGAAATACATCTTTTCTTCTGTAGTCAATTCATTGTATTTTTTATCTTCCTTGCTATGTGCCCATTGTAAGCATAGCTTCTTGGCATGTGTGTTAGATTTGGTTGATATATGTGCCACCTTTGCTCCTTAATTAGGCACATTCAATACCTCTACAATTGTTTAACTGAGTTAGATACTGAGATTCCTTCAATTTTTAATGTAGCATCAACTTCTCAATTTTGTCAAAACTAGATTGTTTCTTCTAGATATCATTCTCCATTGTTTGTCAGAGTAGGCCACAAAGGAGATGATTGAAGTTGGGCCTTGACAGCTTCTAGAGAAAATTCTAAGAATGGACCAAAGTGAAGTATAACAATTACTATTGACATGATAGATTTTTCCTGAATAGCCTGAAGGCATTTAGGTGATAGTGTAAGTTGTCCTTGGATAGGCACTAGTGGAACATTCACTTCTACTTGAGCAAACTGCTCTATGGTAGGAGTTTGTTGATGAATGTTGAAAGATTGTGCTTCCTGCTCTCCTTGTTCTACTTATGGATTTTGCTCGCTCGCTTGTCCTCTCCCATGAACTCATGGTCTTTGTCTTACTAGTCATGGAAGTTCTCATTGTGCTCCTCTTTTTGGGGCCATCTACAATCAATTAAGGGTTTAGAATTACTAGAATATTCTCATGAATTAGCAACAATTTGATACCTTACTCATACCCTTAGTTATATCAAGTTCTTAGTTCATTATGATTGTAGAGTTAGAAAATTTTTCAATAACAACCCCATTAGTACTTTGAATGAGTGGTATGATCAATTAGAAGTCTTCTTAAAGTTGTTTTGATCTTAACATGAGTGGTTTACTTTTAAAATTCTTAATATGTTTTCTTAAATTTACCCTTATAATACCTTTTAGTTGTTAGCTATTTCAAAAAAACATTGACTCAGCTTTCCCTTAATAACACCTTCTCATGACTAAGTTGATCACTCTGGGATCATGTAGATTTGAAAATCATGCAAATTGGGGAAATAATGAGCAAGTTATGATTGTTGGAAGTTGGTGTGTCACAGATCTTGGCTACAAAGAAAATTTGGCAACAACTCCTTTCTTATGAAATTCAAAAATGAAAATTTTTTTCTAACTTCCCCATGCTACAAATAGTATTGATGGTTGCGATATCATAAATGCAACATCGTAGATATGATATCGCAGGTTCTTGTGATATCGTAGATATGATTTCACCATAGAAAAATCAAAATTTCTGAATGTTTTTATTGGAAAAAATTGAGTCCCATAGGATAGTTGGAAGATATGCATCATGTTGAAATGGTCTTGACATGGAGATGATGCTTCAGTTGTGAAAAATAAGCATTGAAAGTCTATAATTAAGGAATCTTGGGCGATGAAAGTATGTGAGGTATTGATGAAATGGATGAGAAAGAAAACATTGTTGTGTTATTAGAATTGATAGTGTGAATGATATGGGAAGTATTGATTGTTATTTATTGGAATTGGAAGGCTCAAGATGATGTGGAATCACTTGGTAGGTATAAGATACAACAATTATACAAGTGGATCCTCCCTAAAGCAAGCTTTAGCCCTTAATGCCCTTGTATAACCACACCTAAAAGTGTCCCTAGGAACTCAAGGAGTTGAATGTAAGACATACCTGTTTAGCAAAACACACATGTTAGTATCCCCAAATTGGGAAAATAACTCTATGTTACACAAAGTGATAAGTTATGATTATTCAAATAGTGAGATGAAATGGGCTTAGAAGGGATTGCAGAAATTAGGACGTGAGGTGTGTCACCATAGGCATAATGAATTCTTGTGTTTTATTAGTGGTTAAGGTAATCCTTAGCCTTTTTGTCCAAGATTCAAATCAAGTCCAAACCACATTCCAATGACATTGGATCGTTTCATCTCTTGGAGTTACAATTGTAAGATTATCAATGTTACAAAGAGTATTGTCACTTGGCATATTTTCCAAGGGAGGAGTTTATTCATGGTACTTTATTTTTATTTTTTACATTTCTAAGAAGCCACCTACCTTCAGGCATGGGTAACATGTCTTTCTAGTGGGACATCCACAGACTTATTTTGTGCTCTTTATGTATTATTTGTGTCAACCCTTTTAAGGTAGCACTTATTATACTCTAACTTCCATTTTTTGTTAGATCTACAAGGATATAATACAACCTTAGTAACATGATAAAACTTACAATAATAACCCAAAAAGAATTCACAAATCCCCTTAGTGTCACACCCTTTTCATTCCACTTGGTTCTTCACTTTTCTATTTAGGCATAATGATCACAAGTTTATTCTTAGTTTGATAATGGAGAGAATATCATTATGGCCATTGTAAGAACCTCTTATTAATAGAATGGATGGATGGATGATGTGGGCTCATTTTGCAAATAATTAGTCTCTTATGACTTGATTTTATAGAGAAATTTTCACCTTATTGGGCTACATCTTACCTTTATTTAATTGTGTTTTATTAATGATAAAAAAATTATTTACAAAGGGTTTAAAACAAAGTATAAAAGAAATGGAAAAGATGGTAAAAATTATGAAAAAGTATAAAGAATGAAAAATATTAAATAATTAAAAAATACTAAAGAATTTGAAAAATTTAAGAAATGAGAAAGTATAAAAGAATGACGAAAATGTAAAAAAAAATGTGAAAAATAAAAGGAAAATTAAAATAAAGAAAATAGAAAAATCAATAAGGTAGGTACAGTTGTAAATGGACACCCCCACAACTATTATGAAGATCAAAGACATGGAAGATAGAATAAGTGGAAGATTGGTGAGTAGGTTGGGTATATTTCTTTGAGTACTCATAGTATGGTTTGACTTGTTGAATGTTAATAAGGATAAGCTTATGTGGGCTGGATGGGTGATGAATATGTAAGGAACTGGATGAATAAGTGGCATGTACTATGTATGGTTACTTCCAAAGTCTCTGAAATTTAGCCTTTTAAGGTAAATGACTAGGATTGTAATAGAGGACCTTATCACCTGGTTGTTTGGTTAAATTTCTTATTTGCGAATCATGCCTAAGTTTGGAATAGTGCTTGTGGACTTCACTACCCATAAGTGTTGCTTGTCTATTTTCATCTAAAAGATTTAGACTATCAAGTTCACTAATAGTAGCTAAAGTGTGAAGCTTTTCCTAGATTGAAAGTGTTGGTAACTTTCCATAGACTAACTCATATGGGGTGTACCCTATGGGTAATTTCTAGGATGTTCTATAGGTCCATAGAGAATCATTTAATTTCATACTCCAATCACATCTAAACCTACTAATTGTCCTAGTAAGCATTCCAGTAATTTCATGGTTAGTAACTTCAACTTGACCATTTGCTTGAGGATGATATGGTGTTGTTAATGTATGGTTGAACCCAAGTTGTTGCATGAGTTTCTTAAAGGTAGCACAGGTGAAGTGTGTCCCATTATTTGATAGTAGCGTTCTAGGTACTCCAAATCAATTCACCACATGTTGTTGGAAAAACTTTGTAGTTATTTTTGTTGTATAATCTTTTACTGATGTTGCCTCTTCCTACTTTGTGCAATAATCCATAGTCACAATAACATATGCTTTTCCGTTTAACATTAGTTGAATGGATCCTATGAAATAAATTCCCCAAATATCAAAAGGTTCCAACAATTATATTTAATGTTGTGATCCTTCATGTTTAGCCATAATTCCTCCATCTCTTTGTCAATGTTAAGATGATTGGGCAAAAGTGTGTGCATCTCTAAACAAAGTACACCAGAAGTAGCCTACCATCAGTAATTTAAGTGTTGTTCTATGCCTTGCATAGTGGCCCCTACATGAACCTTCATGGGCATCTTGTAACACTCTTTACTAGTCCTGATCAGGTACACACCATCTAATAAGGCCATCTACATAAATTTTGTACAAGTTTCCATTTATTTCCATGTATTGTTTAGCTTTTTGAAGGAATTTTTCTCATTGTTTTTTGTTCCATTCAACAGAAGCTCTTGTGTGGTGAGGTATGTTAGGTACTTTGCAATCCATGGCTATTTTGTCGAACTTACAAACTTTGTTGTTCTAGTAAAGAGGTCCTCATTGGGAAATTGGTCTAATAAGGGTTCTACTCGATTGTCTATGTCCCATTTCAACCTTGATAAATAATCAGCTACAACATTTTCTATACCTTTTTTACCAATCATTGTAATGTCAAACTCTTAAAGAATCACAAGCCATCTTATCACTTTGGGACTGATCATTGGCTTGTTCATTTAAAATTAGATGGCACTATGATCTATGTGGACATAGATAAGGTAACCGAGCACATAATGTTTGAATTTTTTATGCATACACCACAACCATCAGCTCCTTTTTAGTTATGGTGTAGTTTAATTATGCTTTGGTGATGCTCTTGCTGGCACAGTGTACATAGTACGGTCTCCTTTAATCATCAAGTTGAGTCAGTATTGCACCAAGTGCATAGTTGGAGGCATTAGTCATGATATGAAAAGGCCTTGATTAATCCAGGGCTTGGAATATTGGTGTGTTAACTAACTTCTATTTCAAAGTTTTGAACACCTTTTCACATGACTTAGTCCACTTAAAAGATACATCCTTCTTTGTGAGTTCTACTAGCAGTTTAGCTATTTTCAAGAAGTTTTCAATAAATCTTTTGTAGTATCTTGTGTGGCCCAAAAAGGATGTTACATCTTCTACTGTTTGTGGTATTTGAGTGATATTTTGGATGACTTTGATTTTTTTAGGATCTACCTCTATACCCTTTTGTGAGATTTTGTGTCCCAATACTATGCCTTCATGGAACATAAGATTCTCTTCTGCCAATTAAGCTTCAGATTATTTTCAACACATCTTTTAAGTACTTACTCCAACTGGTTCAGGGCTTGTTGAAAATCTAGCCCATATGTGGAGAAATCATCCATGAAAACTTCAACACCATTTCTTATCTACTTTTGGAAGATGCTTAAAACTAGTCTCTAGAAGGTTGTTGGTGCATTACACAAACTAAGAGGCATTTGTTTGTAAGAAAACATTCCCCATGGACTAGTGCACATGGTTTTTTCTTGGTCCTTTGGTGTAATGCAAATTTGATTGTATTTTGCTGTACTCATGTCTTGAAATTGTATCTAGGACTTGATCGACAAAAGGCAATGGAAAATGATCGTTAAATATGGTTGAGTTCAACAACCAGAAGTTGATGAAAATGCATGATTTTCCTTCCTTCTTTAGAACTATCACCAAAGGGCTTATCCATTCACTATTGGCAATTGGATAAATGAATTCTACCTTTAGCAGCTTTTCTAATTCTTTCTTGACTATCTCCTTGGGTTTAGGATTAAGTCTTCATTGAGGTTGGCATTTTGGTTTGACTATAGGATCAGTGTAGATTTGGTGTTATCAAATTCATGGATCAATTCTTGTGATCTCATCATAGGACCATGTGAATGCTATGGGCCACCTATTGAGCACTTCTAATAGCTTTTCTTTTTGTTCATTATCTAGGTTGGCATTGATAATTACTTGTTTCTTGTTACTCAAAAATGAATATTCTAATGTTGCTAGTAGGGCCTTCAATTCCAGTTGTTTTGGTTCCATTATGTCTGGGATTTTCAAGTGTCCCAGTCTGTTTCTTCCTTCTTATTATTCTGAGTGTAAGAGTATCTTTTCCTTAATTGTTCCAGCTTAACTATTTCTACCATGTAGGTACTGATGATATGTTCTTTTGGTTTCATGTACTTATTAGGTTGGGTTTCTTCATTGGTAATCAGCCACTAGATACCCTCTTGTTGAATGCCTACTGCATATAGGCAACTTTGCACACAACTTGGTTCTATGCATTGATTGAATGCCTTGGTCTCTTTTCATTTAATAGTCCAAATTTTTTGCATGCAATTACAACTATGATTTTTGCATGCGATACATGGTACCCTTCATCTGTATATGACTTTAGCTTCATCTTTCTTGGAAATTTGCAAGGATAAATCACAAATTCCAAGATTAGCATCCATGGTGCTATACCAAGCTCTTACCATGATAATTGGGAACTCTCCCTTATTTTTCTCAATGTAAAGTTCTAGAAAATTAGTGGGATAGGACCAACCACTGATGGTGGTAATCACATCATCCTCCTGTCCAAGTGGAACTATGGTTGACTAGTTTGTGAGCTCTAAACGGATGTTACTTTTCTTTAGTGGTGGGAGGTTCTAGGTCTCATACACGTCTTAAGATATTAGATCTACTCCAAACCTAGAATTTAATAAATCTTTGCATAATTTTTATCTTGCTATTTGGAGACAAGTCAAGGGACTTCCTAGATTAGTTCTTTTCTGTGAAAGAGTCCCTACCTTAATCCAATGGATTACTTTTTATGTGAGCATGATAGTTGTGACATTTGGACAAAATGAAGTCAAAAGCTTAGCGTATTGGGAAGGACTTGATGTGGATGGGATGGAGTTAGATGTGTTCCCCATCTATTGAGTCTTCTCTAGGCTAGTTCTGAAGAACTGTCATTTCTTGGATTAAGACTCATAAGTAATCTTCCTCTCATGTGTATTAACTATCCTTGTAGCACTTTCTGGTTGAGGTTGTGATGGTAAGTTCCCCTACATAATAGGAGGTGGCACTGGTGGCATAGGACTAAAGTGTTGAGTAGTAGGTCCAGCTATTGGTGGATGCAGATATAAGTTAGAATCGATCCTTAGTGGCATTGATTTGTGGTATTTTGTGATAAGGTGAGATTGGATGTTGAACATGGTATCCATAAGGATTAGGTTGTCGATATGAATACTGTTGGCATAGCGGTTGCATGGCCCATGATTGCAATTGTTGTCATTATTGATGGTAGTGCTCCTACAACTGCAGTAAATCTCTACTAGGATAGTACATTGGTTGATGTTGTTGTCTGTAGTTACCTTGAGGATAAGGTAATTTTTTGGGCATTTGGTTTTGAACAAATTGTGGGTTAAGTGCATATGCCCTAATTTCTTGTAGATATACCATGACTGGACAACATCCCTTAGGATGTTCATACTAGCACACGGTGTAACCTTCATCATCTGTGGAGCTAGTGTCTGAATACCTAGCTACTGAAGCAAATTTACCCTTTTGTCCAAATTCCTTCTTCTTCTTTTTTTCTTTGCCCTTGTTGAGTGCTTTTTCTTATTTATCCTCCACAATCTTTAGTGTTGTTGTACATCATGCATCTATAGAATTTCACATTTTCGCTACATGTGTTGCTACATCGGCAACAGATTTCTGAATCGATAGCGTCTCTTTCCTGAGAGCATGATCCAAAGTTTCTTTCTCTTGGGTATCACATACTCATGCATCTCTTTTTTGAATTGATGGATCCCTATTGTATTCTTTAGCTAATTCCATTTTTATGATTTCTCTTTCTTCTTTTGCCACTTGATTGATGAGTCTTTGAATCTAATGGGCAGTTAGTTCTAATAGTCTTCCTTGGGCATATCCCAAGGGTCTCTCTTGTTTTGCTTCTTAGCCCATCTATGATGTGCCTTAGTTGTTCCTTTTATGAAAATCCATTGCCTAGCCATTTGTGTAATATTTAATAATATTTATCCATTTCTACATCAAGAGTCTCATGACTCCCTTGTTTCTAGTTCTAGATTTGCTTTATAGGTTCGACACTTGTGAATATGTTTGATATTTGTCATTGAAAATTTCAAGCATGGTACTCTAACATCTGATGGATTTAGGTTCCAATGACCTAGAGTGATTGCAAAAACATAGGCATTGTAGGGCTTAGTAGGATCCCTTGGCCTAGAGTCTTGCTTGTATCTTGAGTGAGTAGCCTTCCCCTTGTGTGTCTCTACTAGAGTATACTGAAGTTGGGCTTTGACAGGTTCTTTTAGTCTGATGATAGGTGTCTTTGATGGCTCTTGATGGTTCTAGTGAAGTTGTTTCAAAATGAACTAATCAGCATCAAGCTCTTCTATGACAACAGATGTGTTGGCTTGCTTCCCTTTCGTATGAACATGCTTGATTTTCATAGCAGCATCTCTTTTTATTTTCTCCTTTGTAGGTTTGTAGGGTCTGGTCATGTGTTCAGCCACATGATACTATTCTTGAATTTGGTCCAAGTGCATTCCTCTTAGATTATTTTGTAGCATGTTTAGTGTGGCATGTTCAGGAGGTAGAACTATGTTACCTTGCATATCTCTCCACCTCATTTGTTTGTCCCAATGGAATATAAAGGTGAATTCTACATGGTATGGATTAGTGTGAGCATAAGTAATATGTGTCTGCATTTGCATTCCCCAATCTTCTTCATTAGTGATTCTATCACTACTCCTTGTTTTCTTAGCAAGTGATAGTTGATCATTATGCGAAGTCATGTTATCATTTTCTAATAGTTTATGTTAAGTGTGCTTTATATTAAGGTTGCAAAGATTAGAGTTAGGTTCTGATACAATGAACTTTGGAAAATTAATTACTTAGCATAACATTAACTTATCCTTGGCAGTGGCACCAATGATGAGTGGTGGAGTATCCAACACCCAACCATACAAGATACAAGTGTTCACGTGTAATCTCGGTTGAACTTCACAGATAAGAAAATGTGATTATACTAGTAATTGATTAGCATTCATGATCGTTTTCTTTCCACATGAGTTAGTAAAATTAATGCGTATGGTTTAACTCATGGTGAGGTATATAATATTGATGTTGTATTAGCCATTGAGCTCCTAGTAAACATGAAATGAAAGTAAGGGATTCTAAATCTAAGTTATAGTAAAACAAATCTAAGCTAGCCTATGCAACTACTAGTCACACCTTGGACTTCATGCAACTACTATTGGGATTACCAAGTACCTCACTACTGGGCATACCAAGTGATAACACTACTAGGTTACCAAGTAGTTACACTTATGTGCTTGAGATCAATTGTACTCATTCCACTTCATAACATTAAAAGTAAATTGTAAGGAAGGGTAAATATTAACTATGAAAGTAGTAAATAGTAAAATAATTAGAAATAGAAATAATGTGTTATTGCATTGATGTAGAGTAATATCGATCTTTATTTTTAGTCATGTACTGTGTCCAAGTACATTGCACTCGAATAAAGATCCCATTAAATTACAAAACATCATAGTGCGGGCACACATTGTTATTAAATCTATTGTAGATTCTTGTGCCCAAGTGTTGCTTATATAGGCAAGCACACACCTTGCAATATTGCTTATACAATAATGTATGCTAAGATATGATAACGTATCTACAACATCATAGATATGATATCGTAACTATGATATCGTTGACTCAAAATTTTTGGATTTATCACACAATGTTAAAGATCATGAAGAAAAGAGCAGAGCAAGCCTTCATAAAAGATAAAAACAAAAGAAAGAGAGAGAACTTTGACACAAATGCAAAGTTACTTTAGTAGCTGAGGTCTTAGATACCAACTCTATAGATGAAGAAGGTTGCACTGTGTGTTAGTACGAACATTCTAAGGGATGTTGTTCGATTATGACACATCTGAAAGAAACATGAGCATACGCACTTAACCCAAAATTTGTTCAAAAATAGATGCCCAATTTGTTACCTTATCCTAGTGGAGCTTTGTTGTAGCCATAAGAGTAATATTATTAGTAATTTCAATAGCCTGAATCATGGGTCATGCCACTGCCACACCAATAGTATCCATATCGATAACCTGATTCTTAGGGATACTATGTCAAACGTACAATATTACTAGCAAATGCAGCTATTCAGGCTTCACAGTATGATCTACCAAAATACCACTGACCAATGCCACCAAGGACAAATTCAGACCCATACATGCATCCACAAGTAGCTGATTTTCCAAATACCAATCCCAATCCCAATCCTTTGCCACCAGTGCCACCACCCACAATGCAAGGAGAGTTGCTATCACAACTGCAATAGAGGAAAGCTGTAAAGGTATTAAATATACAAGTGGATGATCTCACTAGCAATGCTAAAGGCCAAGCAAAAAGACATCCTTTCTTTAGGACAAGTCCAGAGAAGGCTGGTAGAATTGGATCTTCATTGAGACCATCTTCTCCTAAAACATATATTCTCACTATTGACAAGTTTCCATCATCATCAAGCCCGAACATATAATTTTTCACACTCACTAAAATTGTCATTGATTGGATTAAGTTTGGACCACTTCCTACAAAGAGAATTAATCTAAGAATTCCTTTGATTTATCTGCAAATAGCTGGAAATTTACCATGAAAAGCTCTATTAGACTTAGGTTTTGGAATGAATTTGATCTCCTACAAAACAAATCAAGCATGGAACCTACCATCATTGAAAGAATGCAATATTAGATTGAAGCTTTCAAATTAGTCTATCACCACTTCTTTGGGACAGATAGATAATTTAGTGATCACTATCAATGGGTGGTCCTATCTAGCCAACTTTCTAGTAATTTATGTGAAAGATGTTGATAAGAAGTTCTTAATAATCATGGGAAGGGCATGGCTAAGCACAATCAATGGTAAGCTAAGTATGAGAGATTTGTCAATTGAGATTTCTAAAGAAGATGCACATGGAGCCATACACATGCAATTAATTCCATGCATTGTTACTAAAAGCAAAGGGTGTAATCGTGGACCAATACTTTAGAATTTTAACACAATTACCATTCCAGTCCACAACCAGAACAGTAAACAACAAGTGTATGCAAAAGAGAGAGTAATAGTCACAAAACCAAAAGACACCTTATGTTCACTAAAGAAGAATCATAAATTGTCTAAAATGTCCATGGAAACATCTCAACCACTTAATAATTCCCAATGTTAGAAGATGACTCCAACTAATAGTCTAAAAACAAAATAATTAACTCATAATCATACACCAAAGGAAGAAGAAAATCGGAACTTAAATGATCATAACTCCACTACCATCAAAATTACATGGGATAATAATGGAACAGTTAAATTAATAAAGATGGTGGGAGAACCACCTAAGGTGTTTGATCTAGGAGATCTAGGAAGCATTTTTAGAACACGCATCCATGAGTTTAGTCATGGGGGTGATACTTCCCTTTAATTTCAAAATTAATAAGTGATTTTTTTTTACCATTCTTTTCATTTTCCATATTCTTTGAAATTTCCTTATTCTTTTATACTTTTCCATTTTTTAAACATTTTTCATTGTTTAAACTTTTTTTACAAATTTTTACTATCTTTTCCATTTCTTTCATACTTTGTTTTTAAACCCTTTGTAAATAATTTTGATTGTTAATAAAACACATTTAAATAAAGACAAGATGTAGCCCAATAAGGTGAATATTTCTCTATGTTATTAAGCCATAAGAGATTGATTATTTGCATAGTGAGCCCACATCATCCATCCATCCATTCCATTAATAAGAGGTTCTTACCATGGCCATAACGATATTCCTTTCCATCATACAACTAAGAATAAACTTATGATCATTGTGTTTGGATCAAAAAGTGAAGAGCCAAGTGGGAATGAAAAGGATGTAACATCGAGGATACTTGTGGATTCTTTTTGGATTATTATTGTAAATTCTATCATGTTACTAAGGTTGTAATATATCCTTGTAGATTTAACAAAAAATGGAAGTAAGAGTTACATAAGTGCAACCTTAAAAGATTAACACAAATAAAAAATAAAAGAGCACAGAATAAATTTCTAGGGGTCCCACTAGAAAGACATGTTACTCATGCTTGAAGGTAGGCAGCTTCTTATAAATGTAAAAATAAAAATAAAGTGCCATGAATAAAACTCCTCCCTTGGACAATACGCCAAGTGATAATACTCCTTGTAACATTGATAGTCTTATGATTGTAACTCCAAGAGATGAAACTATGTGATGTCATTGGAATGTGGTCTGGACTTAGTTTGAATCTTGCACAGAAAGGCTAATGATTACCATAACCACTAATAAAATACAAGAATTCATTGTGCCTATGGTAGACACCTCACATCCCGATTCCTACAATCCCTTCTAAGCCCATTTCATCTCACTATTTGAATAATCATAACTTATGATTTTGTGTAGCATACTATTATTTATGCAATTTTGTGGTACTAACATGTGTGTCTTGTTAAAAAGGTATGCATTACATTCAACTCCTTAAGTGCCTAAGGACACTTTTAGGCATGGTTATACAAGGGCATTAAGGATTGGAGTTTGCTTTGGGGAGGACTCACTTGTATAACTATTGTATCTTATACCTGCTAAGCAATTCCACATCATCTTGAGCATTTCAATTCCAATAAATGATAATAAACACTTCCCATATTTTTCACACTATCTATTATAATGACACAACACCATGTCTATCTCATTCATTGCATCAATACCTCATATACTTTTGTAGCCTAAGATTCTTTAATCATAGACTTTCAATGCTTATCCTTCACAATTGAAGCATCATCTCCATTTTAGAACCCTTTCAACATGATGCATATCTTCCAACCATTCGAATAGACTTAATTTTTCCTTGAAACACCTTAAGAAAATTTGATTTTTTCTAAGGTGGTATCATAGATACGATATCACATGCACCTATGATATCACATTTACCATAGTGTATGTACAATATCACACTTATAAATATTTAATATATCGTGGGGGAGTTAGAAAAAAATTTCATTTCTAATTTTCATAATAGGAGAGTTTTTGTTGATTTTTCTTTGCAACTAAGCACTCTGACACCCCATCTTCTAGTGCCCATAACTTGTGCATTATTGCACCGATTTTCATGATTTTTCAGTCTACATGATCTCGAAGTTCTCATGTCAGTCATGGAGGGGTGCTAGTGAGGAAAATTTGAGTTGATTTTTTTTGAAATTGCTAACAACTAAAAGGTATTATAAGGATAAGTTTAAGGGGACATATCAATAATTTTTAAAGTAAATCACTCATGTTAAGGCCAAAACAACTTTAAGAAGACTCCTAATTGATCATACCACTTATTTTACGACATAGAAAAGTACTAATGGGATTGTTCTTGGAAGATTTTCTAACTCTGCAATCATAATGAACTAAGAACTTGATATAACTAAGGGTATGAGTAAGGTACCAAATTTTTGCTCATTTATGAGAATACTCTTATAATTTCAAATGCTTGATTGATTGCAAATGGTCCCAAAAAGAGGAGCATAAGGAGAACTTCAATGACTGACAAGTAAAAGACCATGAGGTAGTGGAAGAGGACAAGTGAGCAAGAAAAACTTATAAGCAAAACAAGGAGAGTAGGAGGAATGATCCTTAAGTATTCATCAACAAACTCCTATTATGGAGCAATCTACTTAAGCAAAAGCATATATTCCACAAGTGCTCATCCAAGGACAACAACTCACACTATCACTTGAATGCCTTTTGACTATTCAGGAAACTTCCATCATGTTGACAATAATTATGGAACTTAACTTTGGTCCATTTTTGGAATTTTCTCCAAAAGGTGTTAAGGCCCAACTTAATTCATCTTCTTTATGGCCTACTCTAATAACAAATGGAAAGTGATATTTAGGAAAAACACTTCAGTTTTGGCAGAATTGAGAAGTAGATGCTACAGTAAAAATTGAAGGGATCTTGGTGTCTTACTCAATTATGAGCATCAAGGTACCCCTACGCTGAACCATACCAATAATAAGTGTTCATGTGTGATCTGGTTGAGCTCCACAGACCTTAAGTTCCTAAGTACACTAGTTCAAAGAAGTGAAATCTAATAGGAATGATTGTTGTCTTCTTAGTTCCACTCGTGAGATACAAGTATATAATTAAATGCAACTGAGGTATATGATTTTTATCATTTTATATTTTATAAGCTTAAACACCTAGAACAAGAATGAAAGGTAGAGGAATTTAATATCTAATTAATATACTACCTAGCTAGCCTAACACAAGTACATGTTCCCACTCTCAGGACACATCTTAAATGCATATAGCACTGCTAGGTTACCAAATGTTAAGTGTTTATGGGTTACCAAGCACTACATGTATGCTCAAAGTGGTCGTGCTTGTGTTCATTAACAACTGAAAATTAATTGCATAATTAAAGTGCATGAACATTAAATGCATTAAAAGAAACATTCAAAGAAAAATTGATATATTCTCAGTGCTACAAGGATTATCAAAAGGGATCATCTTTATTTCCATCACACTACTGTGCTCAGGTATCTTAGTGCTTAAACAAAGATCCGTACACACTCAGACTCCTACTACGGGCACTCAAAAATATTCCAACTCTAGAATGGCTAAACTACAAGAACTTTGTTACTTTATGACAAAAACTAATTCTCAAACTATGTGCCCAAGTGCTCTATTTATAGGCTAGCATATACCTCACGACATCAGATATTCAACATCACATCTTAGGGTTCAATATCAGGTATCCGATATCGAGGCTCCGATATCACGTATTCGATATCGAAGCATGTCTAAATACGATTCATCATACCTCCATGACTGAATGAAAAATTGTCCTTGAGTGAACAAGAGGAGGAACAAGTTCCTTATAAAATATTAGGTAGGTATGGGATTATTAACTGACATAAAAATGACTTAGATGAAATAGATAGATTCTAAGTGCTTGAGTGTATGGATTTACAATCTTTTAAAAAATTGGGTGTTCATGACAATAGAATGGAATACCCTAGACACAATGGACATCCTACTCCTCTTAGCAGCTAATGAGCAA
Source organism: Gnetum montanum (assembly GCA_015680685.1). Classification (NCBI taxonomy): domain Eukaryota; kingdom Viridiplantae; phylum Streptophyta; class Gnetopsida; order Gnetales; family Gnetaceae; genus Gnetum; species Gnetum montanum. The sequence continues at coordinate 329,267 of MNCI01008026.1, read as the reverse complement.
GGGAGAAGATCCAATAATCATGAATGATTCTTGTTGCATGGTGTTGCTGCTTCTTCCTTGGTGAAAACAATCTTACTTCAAATCCATAGTTCCCATTGTAAGCACAACAAAACCATGGATTTGTATGCAATTTGTAACATACAAATTTCAAGTACCTTGTCTTGTTAATGGTTACACTTGGCTAGGTTGTGATTATGGTGAATTAAGTCCACTAATAGTGTTAGTGGTAACATTAAAGAGTATGGTGAAATGGATAAGTATTCCATTAAATTTGAAAAATTGTAAACACAATGAATACTTAAAGAGGGTTAAGAATTCACAATAATAAAAAGAGGATTTCATTGAAAAAATGTTGTGACAATGTCCACAATTGGATGTCATTGATGGAGTACGCAAAAGGATTTGATTGTGAGAGTGTTTCAGGATAAAGAATGTAACTAACCAAACCAAAAGATATGCAAGTGGGTCTTTTCCAAAGTAGGCATAGGCCTTTTATTGCCCTTGCATAACTTCAAAAAAAGGAGTCCATGGGCTCCATGGATGATTATTGGTTACAGAAAGTTAAGTACAAAAACCCAGAAGAAACTACCTAAGAATTTTAACACATCAAATAAGAACATGAAACCGATAGTGAGGTGAAACATGGAAAGCATAGATAGATGAGAGAGTGTGTGAAATGGAGTTTCTAATCACATGAAGTCCCTTGTGAATTTTGTGGTTAAATGACTTAATAAAATTCATCCTTAGTCCACCCAAAACCAACCACGTTCAGTGACATCACATCATCATTTTAAGCCCAGTCCATCCCCCTAAGACACAAGAGTGCTCACACAAGATAACCATCATCCCACATTAAAGAAGAAAAGAGAAGTAGGAAGTGAGGAAGGGCCTTAGTTAGAGAGGACCTTCAGACATGGGTAACATGTCTTTCTAGTCCCATAATAAGTGCTTGTAGCTTGTTTATTTTTTCTAAGAGGTGTGTTTTGAATTTTCATCTTTTTTTCTTGAAATTGGAACCACACCATTGAAAAACTTATTCAACTTCCTATTATTGGTCAACACACAACGGTAAGAAATCCATGAAAACACACATGCACCCAAGAAGAAAGGCACAAAGAGTACCGAATCCCCTTGAGGTCACACCCTATTCAAACCTTTGAATCCTTTCCAAATCTAGAAACTACCAGAGTCACCAGTTCATTAAATTTTTATTGTGCAAAAGGGACTACACATTTCTAGAACAAGGAAAACCATAGAGTTTGCAAATAGGTGGATGTTGTGGACTCACTACTTGTTGCATAAAAAAGAAACCATGTCCTAATCATCAATAACAAAATTCAAAGCTAGAATCTAGACACCAACAATCAAATAATCGAATAACACATGCCCACATTAATTAAACACATTGTACCAGTTGGCAAGAAGGCACGTTATTATTAAAAAATAAAACATAATAAGAAAATCACATCAAAAATAAAGGAAAATATACAAGAAAGTGTAAAATATTTAAGAAAGATAAAATGTACTAACAATGTTGTAAAACAAAAATTAGAAAAGATTAATAACATAAAAAACAAAAAGGTGTAAGATAAAGAATGTGTAAAACAAAAAGTAGTAAAAATAATAAGGTGTAAAACAAAAAGATGAAAAATTGAAGAGCTACTTACATAGTTAGCATGGATGATCATCTCCCCCACAACTGAGTTTGAAGGGAGAGATGTGACATGTTGAACGTGGTTGCCCATCCACGAAGATGTTTATTGTTCTAGCCTATGTTGGCTTGTGGAAATGTTTTGTCTATTTTATGTTAACCAACGACCTGTTGTTTGGATCCTCAATAGGTTCCATGTATTTTGTGTTGCTTGTAGAATCAGTTGTCAGCCACTGGGTACCCCCTAGTTTAGTAGCTACTACGTACAGGCACTTTGAATTTCAAGTTTAGTTGCATACTAACTGCATGTGATTGTGGATATGCTTTTGATGGACCATAACTTCTACACACAATTGCACCTAGTATCACTATACGTGATACATGAAACTTTCTTTCTCTTGATCAAACCAAATTCATTCTCCCTAGATATCTCTAAGGAGAGGTCACGAATGTCTATTCTCGCATTTATACTGTTGAGCCAAGCTCTTCCCATAATGATAGCAAAATTCGTGTTGCAACTGATGACCTCAATTACTATCAAGTCAATAGGATAAGACCATCCATAGGTAGTGATCATAATGTTCTCCACCAGTCCCAAAGGAACAATGATGGACTGGCCTGCTAACTCTAGATGAATGTCACTTTTCTTGAGAGATGGTAGGTTCCAGGCTTTGTATATTTCATAAGAAATTAGATTCATGCCTAAACCTAAATCAAGAAGAGCTTTTCATGGATCATTTTTGGCAATCTGTAAATAAATGAGAGGACTTCTAAGATCAAATAGTTTCCTAGGAAGATTGCCAACCTTGATCCAATTAGATATAGCATGATTTATCATGACTGTGTGGGCCTAAGGAGACATTTGGTTTGAAGGAACCTTGATAGGGTTTAATGCATAGGATGGAGGATAGAAAGGGTGTTTGGATGCATCGATTTGTAAAGGCTTTTTAGGACTTTTGGTGTGGAAAAATGGCCTCTTCTGGGATTAGTGTTTTGAGCCACTCAGTTGGAGAGTCAACTTTATGTGAATAGCCTTGGTAGTAGTTCATTGCTACAACTAAGCGGAAATTTTACGCTGCATAGGTGGAGAAAGTGGTAGTTGTGTAGAGGGTGGAGAAACATGTGTAGGGATAGGAGGAGTATAAGGGTAAAAGGTGGTATTCTTTCTTGCATGTGAGGAATGAGTTCAATAATAATTAGGAGGGTAGTAGTGACATTGGAAAGTAGAAACATGACTAGAAAAGTCACGTGAAGATAGAGGTTACTAAACATAATACCCAAATGGATCAGGTTATTTGTAAAGGTATTACTGCCTTGGTGGTGCCACCACCCATGACTATGGTTGTTGCCACTATTGGTACTACTCATATGGTTGCAGTGGAGTTCCACTTGGATAATACTGTTGTTGCTAGTGAAACTGCCTGGAATTACCTTGAGGATAAGGAAATCTTTTGGGTGTTTGCCTTTGTGCTAGTAATGGATTTAGGGCATACACCCTAGACTCTTGTAAGTGCAACACAATAGGACAACATCCCTTAGGATGTTCATAATGGCAGATGTCACATCCACTATCATCATTTGATTCAATTCCTGCAACTTTCTCTATTGCAGCAATCTTGCCCTTACCTCTTTGATTGGCACATTCAGCTTCTTTGTGCCTCCTACACTCATGATCACTACCTTGTTCTTTGGACTATTCAGTAATTTTTAGGATAGCATAAAATCTACTATCCATGGAGTCCCATAACTAATTGACCTTTGCTGTAATTTTGGATTGAAATTTTTGGAGCAGCAAGGTTTTCCTATTCACCACCTCATCAAGTGATGATTCTTCCTTACTATCATAGAATTGAACCTCCCTATTGTGAATGGAACAATCGTAGTTGTGCTCTTTTGTACTTTCTCACTTCCTTAGTTCTCCTTCCTCTTTAGCTACCTGCTCAATCAATCTTTGGATTTGATGGACACTTAATTCTAACAGTCACCCTTAGGCATAGATGTTAAGGGTTCTTCTCATTTTTGATCGGAGCCAGTCTATGATGTGGCAAAGTTGGTCTAGTTGAGAATAACCATGGCCATGACATTTATGTAATAAGCAGTAGTATCGGCTAATGGCAGCATCTAAGGGTTCATGTATCTCTCATTTCCATCCTTGGATTTTCCTTCTTAGGTTGAACACTTGGGAGTCTATTTGATATTTTTCATTGAACAACTCAAGAGTTGTCTACTTCTTTAATGAGTGTCCTAAGGAAAAACTTAAGTTTTTTCCACTTATTTTCTATGTTTTGCGAGGCACATGCATCTTGAAAAGCTTGGAGATGGTTTTGCAGATCTAAGTTATATCCCCCTTCAAATTGAGAAATATTGTTCATGTCTAGTCTTTTTATCTAACTATCCTTTAGGTGCCTTATGGAAATTCTCACTACCTCTGCAATATTTAGCATACTTCAAGTAGCAAGTAATGGCTCATCAAGGCCATGATCCTGGTTCCTAGGATGTCTTCTGCTACCTCTTCATTCATGGTAGTGAGTCTGTCTTAACTACCTGCATCCCCAGTCTTGACGTGCCTAATAGTCCCTTTGATTATTTCGGTTCCATTGGTCACCTCCATCATAGTCATGCCTCTTATGATTGTAGTCAGAGCTAGAAGAAGAAGATGATGAAAAAGGTAAAGAGGAAGGAGGACTAGCACCATCATGGTGCTTAGTACCCCCTCTTCAGTGATTGCAGCCACAATCATGATTAGGTTTCTTGTCCACATCCCTTCCTTAACTCCCCTCCTTGGATCATCCTTTGTCATTGGATCCATTCTTATGAAAACCAAGATTATGGATCGTGGATTATAGGTTCTGGTTTTGACCTCCTTTACCAAAGTTAAAAAGAAGAGTTTCGCCAAATGGAAAATCCCCAGGGAAGGATTCTCCACCATCTTTCTGGTACGGCAGGTATAGGGAATTAGTGAACCACTTTCCCTTAGCAAATTCGTAGTGTTGCTCTAACTGGCAATCCCTTAAACATTTTTTTTCATTCGGATGATAATCCCTAGTGTTAGTATATTGCACAACATACTTAGTATGAAGTTCCAAGAGGCCCAAACCCATGAGAGTTTGGTGAAAAATCACAAGAATAGCTCGATTTGGTGGCAACACAATGTTTCCCTCCATGTCATGTCACCACAGTAACTCATCCTGGTGAAAGATGAAGGTGAAGTTGGGTACATACTCATTAGGATGAGCATATACCACTCTATATTATTAGGGCACCAACTGATTCATTCCATTAGACTTGGATGGAGAATTGCTCTTGTAAGAAGAAGACATACTGTGTTAGAAAATAAGAAATGTAGTGTGCATCATCAAAATTATTGTAGTAATCTTAAGATGTGATATGACTCTAAGGTTCATTCCAATGATCTTAAATAATTTTCACTAAGTCCTAGATAGTGCATCTAATAACTTAAAGGTCCCCAACAAGCGTGCCAATGATAAATGATGAGGTACCCCTATGCCCAACCATATGAATCACAAGCATTCATGTGCGATCTAGTTGAACTCTGCAGACCTTAAATTCCTAAGTACACTAGTTCAAGGAAAGTGAAATCTAATCAGAATGATTGTTGTCTTCTCAATTCCACTCGTGAGGTATAAGTATATGGTTAAGTGTAACCGAGGTATATGATTTTTATCATTTTATATTTTACAAGTTTAAACACCTAGAACAAGAATGAAAGGTAGAGGAATTTAATATCTAATTAATCCACTACCTAGCTAGCCTAACACAAGTACATGTTCCCACTCTCTAGAAACATCTTGAACATATATAGTGCTACTAGGTTACCAAATGTTAAGCGTTTTTGGGTTACCAAGTGCTACACATATGCTCAAAGTGGTTGTTCTTGTGTTAATTAACAACTAGAAATTAATTGCTTAATTAAAGTGCATTAAGGTAAAGTGCATGAATATTAAATGCATTAAAAGAAACACTAATCTATTCTCGATGCTATAAGAATTATCAAAAGGGGTTGTCTTTATTTCTATCACATTACTGTGCTCAGATACATCAGTGCTCGAACAAAGATTCATACACACTCAGACTCCTACTACGAGCACTTAGAAATATTCTAACTTTTGAATGGATAAACTGTAAGAACTTTGTTACTGTTTGACAAACACTAATGCTCAAACCATGTGCCCAAGTGCTATATTTATAGGTCGGCATATACCTTGTGATATCAGATATTTGACATCACACCTTAGAGTTCAATATCGAGTATTCAATATCAAGGCTCTAATATCACGTATTTGATATCAGAGCATGTCTAAACACGATTCATCACTTAGTTAAGGTAATTATAGAGGTACTAAATGTGCCCAATGAAGGCACAAATATTTCATAGATATCAACAAGATCTAACATAGATACCAGGATGCTATGGCTGTAGCAGGCATATGACAAGGACAATAAGCAATATAGTGAACTAAATGTAGAAGAAAAAATCTATTTTAAAATTGGCACTTATCAGTTGTTTGTCACCAAGAGATTGAACCAAATCTCTACATTTGCAGCTAGAGGTAGTGAAATATTAATGGGAAAGTTTAATGCAAACATCGCTCACCTCTACTTCACTAAAATCCAAAGGTGATTCAAGGAGAAGAAGACAGGAAAGTTAACACTTTCATTTTCTTGCTTATCCAGAAGTTATGCAAACGAGCTAGCATCCTAGGATATATAAATGATGCATTAAGGCACATAATGCTTTCTATGCCGAAACGCTTAAGCCACTACCTCCTAAATAGGACTAAATAAAATAAAAACCAAGCACTGAGGAGACTATCCAAACCATAGAACAACAACAGTAGCAGAAAAAATAAGTTCAACCACCACCACTGCAAGATTATAGGCCTTCATTAAGTCACCTGCAACAAATTGCAAAAACCATTAGTCGAGGAAGTAGGGAAGAGGCCAATTTATTTAAAGTAATTGATGATGCAGTCAGGCTAATCGTCTCAGCAAATCCTACTAGTAGACAAATATCATTGTAGTTAGGAGGAGAGGTCCAGTGGTCACAACAAATTTCTGGGAACAATGCATCATTCCAAGTGGTGCTTGAGTCTAGACAATAAGCCACAATTGTGGTCATGCAACACCATGATGCAGTTGGAGCTGCAAAAGTGATTACAAATCACATTAAAGAACCGTTCAATGTACTTGTTGTGTCACCAGCTAATTTTTTTGGAACTAAAGATGCTCAAGTTTTAGCTAGTGCCTCTATGACTCCTACAAATCATGGAGATGTGTTAAATAGACTATTGTATACAAGACATATTATGAAAAATCTCTTTAACATTCCTATTAATGTCACTCTAAAATAGTCTAAATTGATTTCCACCAAAGGAAAACTGATCATGGTTGAAACCATGTCAAGGCATGCTGAGCATGAGCTTCACCGATTACAAGAAGTGCTTGTAGCTCTGAGAGAAGAATGAAGAAATCCAACTCAATTCATTATACCAAAAAATCTAGAACAATTTAGAACTAAGTAGATTAATTACCTCCTTAAGAATAATAATGAGATGGAGAATGAGAGAGAAAAGGTAGTATGGGATGCTTTAATGGCCAAAGCCCAAACATATGCCCATGCTAAAGCACTTGTTGCCTTACAAGAGGAAAATAAACAACTTGCTACAAATAACATGCAGTTGATCATTGTTGAAAAATAGAAAATGATTTTGGAAGATAGCATCCACTAGCTAAGGGAGCATTTTGCGAGGGTCATTCATGGAAGAGATATGCACCATTCGTTAGAAGTCAGCCATTGAAATTAGAGCATGGAAGAATGAGGAAAAGAAGCATGAATGGCTCAAAGAACACTTTCGTAATTAGGTGGAAATGTATAAACAAATCAATGAGAAAGAGATACAAATGGTCAAGGCTAGAATTAATTCCATGTCAGCATAGAATCTAGAATGGCAATCCATCTCTGATAGCATGACCCACATCTATAAAGTGAAAGTGAAAAATAAAGACCTAGAGATAGAGGACTTAAAAGAATACATGGGATTAGCAAATCTCTGTTATGCTAACTTGGACATATTGATAGATGGTAGGCCCAGAAGTGAGCTTGAATAACAAGTAGCAGCCATGTACACCCTGTACAATAAGAAGTTTGTAGATGGCAAAGATGCTTTACAGAAACTTCAAGTAGCAAACTTAGAGCTAGAAGAAGTCAAGGTTGGCTACCAAGGGTAAAAATATGTAGCAACGAACTTGGCTGGAAAATTAACATATTATCATGAACTAGGAGAGAAGGCCAGAGATTTTGAAGAAGAAAAATGATAGTTTGCGACATGGTATGTTAAAGCTAGTTAGATGTTTCCACAACTGTTGTGTCTATGGGATGTGCCCACTTCATCAAATGTTGGTTCATTAGCATGGATGGTTCACAATCCAAGAATGGAAGAGGAGAAATTTTTGGTACTCCGGAACCACTATCAATTTCAAAAGCTTGATAATAAGGAAAAGCAACTGATGGTGGAGCCACCACCACCAGAAATAATATAAGGCAACATCAAGCTTCATCAAATTTTATTTCTTGTTAAATTTTGTCATGTCATATTTGTATCATTTTTTAAAAATACCACTGTAGCAGTCAAGAGTCATGTATAGAGTAGTTAGTGTCATGTAAATCTACCTCCCAATTTTGTAAGGGACTCTATCCTCATTTTTAAACTCGAGGACAGGTTTCAGTTAGTCGTGGGGGTATGATAAAGTTAAAAATTTCACCATCTATAATATTGTATCTAATGATATGTTATCGTATAAACAATATCATGAGGTGCTTGCTAGCTTATAAAAGCAATACTTAGTTGCATGGATCCATAATAGATTTGATAACATAGTAGTAGAGCTCTTTTAGTTTGTTTTCATGATTTTAGCTTTCAGTACTTAATAATATGTGCCTATAGTGTGATGTTAAGTGATTGAATGGAGTCTTTATTCGAGTGTGTTGTACTTGGACACATTGACCGGAAATAAAGATCAAGATTACTTTACATCATTGTAGCAACACTTTACCTTTTTCTAGTTTTATTTAGTTTATATGTTTAATATTTTCATAGTTACTGATTTATTTTCTATGCACTTTACCATTAGTATTGTTAAGTGGAATTTGTACGACTAATCTTGAGCACTTAAGTGTAACTACTTGATAACCCAGTAGTACTATCACTTGGTACACCCAGTAGTGTGGTACTTGGTAATCCCAGTATTATTTGCATGAAGTCCAAGGTGTAAATGGAAGGTCAAGATTGATTGCTCATCACATAGGCTAGATTACATTTGTTTACTATTACTTAGACTTATAATCACTTTCCATTTACTTCATGTTTACTAGGAGTAATATGGCCCATCCAACATCAATATCATATACCTCACTGTGAGTTAAACCATAGGCATTAATTTTACTATCTCACGTGGGAAGACAATGATTGCAAACTCTAATAATTAATTATTAGCATAATTACATTGCCTTATCTATGGAATTTGACCAGGCTATGCATGATCACTTGTATCTCGTATGGCTAGGTGTTGGACTACTCCACCACTCATTAATAGGGAAACGTGTCGAATTCATGATCAAAATGACTATCACCCAAGGCATTATGATGATGAAGATGAAGAGCATGAGACAAGAAGAAACAGAGATAGGCATGAGAATAGAGAGAGATATGAGCATCAAAGGGGAAACCACTAAAACATAGTAGACAAATCCTATGCATGCAAAGAACCCTTATTGGAAACTTAAGCATCATTAATATACAAGAAGCTATCTACATACGAATTAGTCACATAAGGGACAGCTGCATCAAGCAGCTAGACATGAATAACATGCCCAGGTTTGAGGGTGGGTACAATGTAGATTCACAACACCACCTTCAAGCATTCCATGATACCTACACACTACAAAACTTAGATAGTGACTGGTAGAAATTAAAGTTGTTCCCAAGGACACTCATTAAAGAAGTTAAAAGATATTATAGATCATTGGAACTAGAATTAATTAGGAGATGGAGTACCATGCTAGAACTTTTTAATGATAAATACCAAACCTATTCATGCATGATAAATCATTGGAAACAAATCCAATGGTAGAAGCAAGGGACCCATGAGTCCCTTGATGTGGCAATGGACCAATACTATTCATTGTTGCATAGCTACCCAGGCCATGGATTTTCCCAAAGGAAGCAACTCAAGCACATTGTCGATGGACTCATAAATGAAACTAGAGAGACCCTTGGTGTTTATGCCCAAGGCTGATGATCAGAGATGTCTACTCATCAAATCTAAAGATGTATCAATCAAGTGGAAAAGGAAGAAGGCAAACTAAAGAAGAGAGAATAAGTAGAAGAGTATAATAGAGATCCATTTATTCGCAAAAGGGATGTGAGAATGTGTGATCAACAACAAGGAGAGGAAACCTTGGACTAGGTGATCCAATAGATGACACTACCTATCCAGAAATCTATTATTGATATAACAGCCAAAGTAGAAAAGATGTGGGATTTAGTAGATGAAAAATTTGTAACAATTTTAAAGATTGTAAAGAAATGAACTAAGCCTTTAGCAAAGGGAAGGATAAAAAGAAGAAGACTGATTTTGAATGAAAAGGAAAGGTAGCTTCAATGGTAGACTATTCAAGTACAAGCTCAAATGAGAAGGAAGGATGTTTTTAGTTCCAATATGACCATCCAAAGTGATGTTGTCCTGTCATGGCACATTTACAAGAAATGGGGGCATATGCATTGAATGCAAGATTCATTAAGAAGTAAATATCCAAATAGTTACCTTATCCTCAAGGTAACTACTGGTAGACATTCCAACCAGCTTACTACCCTAGTGAAGCTTATCCATATCCATAGGAGTGGTATTATCAGTAGTAGCAACAACCACAATCATGGGCAATACCACCACCACAATAGTACTATCCATATCAACAACCAGATCCATATGGATACTATGTTCAATGTCTAATTTCTCCAGGAAATGCAATAGTTCAAACTCCTTAATATTATCCACCCAAATACCATAGACCTACACCTCCAAGGATGGACTTCAATCAGTACGTGCATTCACAAGCAGTTGGTTCATTCAATCAACCACCTAACCTTTTACCACATGTACCACCACCTATCATGTAGGGAGAACTGCCATCACAACCTTAGCAGAGGAAAGCTATAAGGGTAGTAAATGTACAGATAGGAGATCATACTAGCAATACTAAGGACAAACCTAATAAGCATCCTTTCTTTAGGAAAAATCTAGAAAGAGCTGATACAGTTAGAACTTCATTAAGACAAGTTTCTTTTCTAGCAAAGGATCCTCCTATAAACACCTCGCTTCTCCAACAATCACATCAAGAGCTTAAAATTGTCATGTTAACAAATATAGTATCAGATTGGATTAAGGTAGGGACACTTCCTAGGAAAAGAATGGATCTAGGAGTTCCTTTGATTTATTTATGAGTAGCTAGGAATTCACCATGCAAGGCTATACTAGACTTACATTCCAAATTAAATTTGATATCTCAAGAAACATACAAGGCATGGAACCTACCACCCTTAAAGAAGTGAAACATAAGGTTAGAGCTTGAAGATCAATCTATTATCATTCCTTTAGGATAGATTTCAAACCAAGTCCATACCTTTATCTATGACATCATATTATCTCATCTTGAAGTTACCACCATAGGACCATCAAAACCATATGAAAACATCACTACTCAACAAAATAAACAAGTGATTTTTTATTAATTAACTACTTAAACACTAAAACTTGAGAAAACTTTGCCATTGGTTATAGGGGTGCCTTCAAGCGTGGGTAACATGTCTTTCCAGTCACATAATGATATTAGTCCAAGAGACCTTTGGGATTTCTGGTAGTAACCTACCATCAAGCATGGATAACAAGTCTTTCTAGTGGTACCCTAAGAATCAATATTCTTTTGTGAATTAATTAATTGATCTTTGTGCTTTCGTTACCAGACAACTACCTTTAGGCATGGGTAACATGTCTTTCTAGTGACATGAGAAGGCAAAACTTATTCGAGAATACACTTCCATTAAAATTAAAACATAAGCAATGACAAACACATGATGTAGTAAGACCCATACATGAAGTACAAGGAATTAGCAAGTCCCCTTGATGGCACTCCCTTTGTCATTCCCCCTTAGTTCTTCCCATTTTCATCAAGGCATAATGATCATGAGTTAATTTTAGTTTCATCTAAGAGGAACTATATTACTTTCATGATAGAAACCTCTTATTTATAAAAACTAGAGGGATGGATGATGTGGGATCACTACTTTACACAATTATTTACCTAATCTTGTTGGTAACATAGGATAAAAATATAACACAAGGTGTTGATTTCTTAATCATGGCTAGCAACATTATTAACAAAAATATATGAAATATTTGCAAAACGTAAATTAAATAACTTAAAAAATATAAAATTTATAAATAAAGAAAAATTAACAAGAAATGAAAAATAAATTAAGAACTAGAAAATTTTCAAAAAAATTGGAAAATATCAAAAATAAAAAAATAATAAAAAGATTATAAAATAAAAAATTTGGTTTTCACAAGGTGTCAAGTTATATGGTTATCTCCTTCACAACTAAGTTGGAGGGAAGAAATCTTGAAAATGAAACGACCTTGACCTTACATTGAGGTGTTGTTGTTGATCCTAGTTGCTTGAAAGTCCTTGAAGGATTTAACTTATTGCATGTTGACTAGCATGTGCTTAGTTAAGCTTGTTGCATCGTAAATCTTGATGCCTCAAAAGGAAAGGTTGAATGTATAATGTAAGGTCCTTTCCACAATGTTTAGAACTTAATTCATTGAGGCACATGCATGGGATTCCAATAGAGAACCTTTTCTTCTTGTTGAAATTCAACTTTTTGTTGCTTATTATATGTCTTATGTACTTTGTTCATCATAAGGGCTACCCTTTGATTTTCATCTAGCATGTTGAGAGTCACCAATCTTTCTTTTTGTGCTATGTTGATGTCTAGGTCAAGGTCACATGCAATTGTAAGTGTACGAAGTTTAGTTTAAATTAGAAGTTTAGGTAATTTTCCATACATTAACTCATAGAAATATTAGCTTATATGAAGTTTCCATGTTGAGTTTAGCACTCCAATATTTCCTATATATGCTAATGGTCCTTGTTAAGATTCTTGTGATCTCCTTATTGGTTATCTCAACTTAATTATTAGCTTAAGGGTGATAGAGTGTTGTAAGTTTATGCTTCACCCTCAAGCATTGCATTAACTTTTAAGAGGTAGTACCTATGAAATGGGTTCCATTATCAAATATTAGTGCCCTAGGCATATTAAACCTATTTACCACATGTTGTTAAAAGAATCAAGCTCTAGTAGAAGAAGTATATTCAATGATGGCCACAGCTTTAGCACGTTTGATACAATAGTCTAGAACAACTATGATGTAAGAATTCCAAGTAGACATAGGGGTGATGGACCCCATAAGGCCACTTCTATTCTAGTTGTCATTCCTCCATCTCGTTGGCATCTTTCACATGAATGAGCAAAGTGGTGGTCATCCCTAAAAATTATAGGCTAAAATTATATTGCCGTTAGGATTTTTATGATTTTTCTCCTTCTAGCATAATGGCCTCCAAAAGAGCCTGCGTGAGCTTCTTGAAGAACTCAAAGTTGATTTTCATCAAGTACACACCATCGTACTAGGTCATTTGCATAGTTACCATTTATCTCCATGTAATGTTTGACCTAGTTGAGAAACTTTTACTTCCTCTCATGATCCAATCCTATAAGGGTCTCTTGCATGACTAGGTAGGAGAGGAATTCATTATACTAGTTTGTGATCCTTGGCATTAAAGCCTTAGCTGCCTTAACAAAAAGAATCTCATTTGGAAGTTGATTAGATAAAGGTTGTTTATTAGCCTTGTTATCCCATTTTAATTAAGACAAATGATTAGAAACAACATTCTCAATTTCCTTCTTATCCACCATTGTTAGATCAAATTCTTGTAAGATCACCAACCACTATATGATATAAAGGATCACTATTGGTTTCTTCATAAGGAAACGGATGGCACTATGGTCAATGTGCACCAAAATAGGATATTTAAGCACATAATGCCAGAATTTCTAAAGGGCATACATCACTAACATTAGTTATTTTTCTATTATGGTGTAGTTCAGTTTTGTACTTGATTTGCTTCTACTAGTGCAATGAATGTAATATGGATGTTTCTAATGATCCAGCTATGTGAGTATTGCTCCCAAGGCAAAAGTAGATGCATCCATGATGATGTAAAATGGCTTGGACTAATCAGGTGCTTGTAGGGTTAGTGTTTATACAAGCTTCTACTTTAAGAGTTAAAATGTCTGCTCACATCCCTTGATCCATTTGAATGTTACATCCTTCTTAGTGAGCTCCACCTACAATTTCATGATTTTTGAGAAATTTTCAATGATGTGCCTCTAGTAACCAATGTGGCCAAGGAATGACCTCACATCTTTGATTGTTTGAGGTTGTTTGGTGATTCGTTGATAACCCTTATCTTTTTAGGATCCACCTCAATGACTTTTTCTAAGATTCAGTGCCCTAGGACAATGCCCTCTTAGACTATCAAGTGGCTCTTTTGCTAGTTAAGCTTTAGATTAGTTTCAATACATCATTTCAATACCTATTCAAGATAGTTCAAAGCTTGTTCAAAATTAACACCATAGGTGGAGACGTTATTAAAAAGACTACAACACCGCTCCTAAATTTCAGCTAAAAGATGCTAATAATAAGATGTTGAAAGTTTACAGGAGCATTACATAGACACAGAGGCTTTTTTGTATATGCAAAAATTCCCTAAGGACTTGCAAATGTTGTTTTGACCTAATCTTCTAAAGCAATTTAGATTTGATTATAGCTATTATATCTATCTAGAAAACTATAATATCTATACCCTGCAATGATGTCCAATACTTGATTCACATATGGTAAAGAAAAATGATCTTTGAAAGTAGTCATGTTTAATAGTCTAAAATCTATGCAAACCATTCATTGCACTCCTTTCTTTGGTATAATGATAAGTTAGCTAACCCACTCATTGTCTATCATAGGATAGATAAATCTAGCCTTGAAGAGCTTCTCTATTTAATAACTTATTTTAATTTTAGATTCAACCTCCTTTGTGGCTGTCTCTTGGGCTTGATAGTAGGGTTTGTATAGATTTGATGTTGGCATATACATAAATCTATCCTTGTTATCTCATCATATGACCAAGCAATGGTTGCCAGCCATTTGTAAACTACTTTCAGCAACTTCTCTTTATATTCCTTAGTGAGGTGGAAATTTATGATGACCTATTTATCATTGTTTAGTAGCACATATTCTAAAGATCTTGATAATGTTTTTAGTTTTAAGGGCTTTTGTTTAGAGATTTCTAGGAATTCCAACTCTTCCTAACCTACCTCTAATTCTCTTTTATATTTTAAATCTAAGATTTGATACCTGGTTTGCTCCATTTCATTCATCTTATCTATATATGTTCTTGTAAGGATCTCTATCAGTTCCATGCACATTATAGAACTAGAGCTATTGTCCATGGTTAACCACAAGATACCTTCTTGTTTTATGATTGTTGAGTACAAGCGCCTTTAAATACTTGTATATTCGACACACATTTTGCATGCTATGATAGCCATGCTTTTGATTATTCATATCTTCTCTATGCAATTGTACCCTATGTCACTATATGTGATGCATGGAACCCTCTTCTTCTCTATCTTACCAAATTCATTTTTCTTGGAGATTTCCAAGGAGAGATGTATGATTCCTAAATTGACATCAATTATACTTCGCCAAGCCCTCCCCATAACGATTGGAAAGTCTCCTTTATAATTATTCACACAAATTATTAGAAAATTTGTAGGATGTGACCACCCACTGGCACTAATCACAATGTCATTTACCAATCTTAATAGAAATGTAATGGATTAGTCTACAAGCTCTAATCTAATATTACATTTCTTAAGTAGAAGTAGGTTCCATGTCTTGTACATTTCTTGGGAAATCAAATTCCCACTAGAACCTAAGTATAATAGAGTCTTGCATGGATCATTTCTTAAGATTTATAAATAGATTAGGGGACATCCAAGATCCATTCTTTTCCTAGAAAGGTATCTTGCTTTTATCTAGTTTGTCATGGCATGGGTTAAGATGACAATTTGAACATTTTGGGGTTTTTGGTTTGAAGGTAGCTTGATAGATATTTCTTGGACAATTTGAGAGGATTTTATAACCATAGATGCCTATGATGATTTGGATGGAATGTTAGGCCAAAAAAATGGCCTCTTCTGATGTTTATGCTTAGAATCACTAGAATTATCATCTACTTGCAAGTTCATAGCTCTTGTGACATTTCATTGATGAGGCTGCAATAGTATTTCACTTTGCATAAGTACTGTAGGTGGTGAGGAAGTGGAGGCATGAGGTGCATGATGTTACAAATCATGAGGAGTATATGTAGAGGGAGATTCAACTCATGGAGTGGCAAGTCTAAGATATTTAAGAGGATGGTAATGATGGGAAGAAGTGTGGAGCATGGAGCCACTTGGAAACGCTAGATGTTGTACATAGTATCTATATGAATCTGGCATTATTAATAGTAGTCCTAACATTAAGGTGACATTCCACTTGGGTATAATTATTGTTGGTGGAACTATTGCCTGCAGCTGCCTTGAGGATAAGGCAACCTCCTGAGTTCTTGCTTTTTGAGGAATTTTGGGTTTAAGTCGTACATCTTAGACTCTTGCAAGTATGATATAATTAAGCAACAACCCTTTGGATGATTATATTAGCATGTGGCACATCCTACATCATCTAAATCAGAATCTAAAACCCCTTCTACTACTACATATTTACCCTTTTGATGATAATAATTCTTTTCCAAGTTTTTTCTCCTTTTCTTCTCCTTGTTCCTACTTCCCTATTTTATTTTCTCCTCTATGATTTTAAGTGTTATTTAAAACTTCTCATCCATAAAATCCCACATCTTATTCATCTTGGTCAATGTTTCAGTGACAAATTTTTTAATCAACAAGGTCTTTCTTTACACAACCTCCTGTAATAGTACTTTCTCCTCTAGGTCACATAGACGAACCTTCTTTTTTTGAATGGAGGGATCTCTATTGTACTTCCCTTCTTCCTTTACTACCTAGTCAATGAGCTTATAATCCTATGGGCCCTCATTTCTAACTCTTCCTTGGGCATAAATCGCAAGAGTCTCTCTAGTTTTGTTTTTGAGCCCATCTATGACATGGTAAAACTACTCGTTCTAAGAGAAACCATGTCCTAGGAACCAATGTAGCAAAGAATAGTACATTTCCAAGGTTGTATTAAGGGATTCATGATTGACTTCTTTTCATCCTTGAATTTTTTTCCTCAAGTTGAATACCCTAAAGTATGTTGATGAGTGGCAAGGTACCCCTATACTCAACCATACGAATATGGAACACTTAAGGTTAATCAATCGTTGTCTTCCCAAACTTACTTGTATTGTCATGGTTGTATGGTTAAGTAAGTTTGAGGTATATAATTTTTATATCTTTTATCTTTTTAACGTCTTATGCTAATAGGGGAAGGTGAAGAGAACTAAGTGACTAACCCTTATTAACTATTCACTAACTAAGTTCTAACTGTCCTAGCACCAGTATCCGTTCCCACTTGCCGCACACACCCTGAACCAGTGCAACACTGCTAGGATTACCAAATGCTACTCGTTACTATGTTACC
This sequence comes from Gnetum montanum, assembly GCA_015680685.1. Taxonomy (NCBI): domain Eukaryota; kingdom Viridiplantae; phylum Streptophyta; class Gnetopsida; order Gnetales; family Gnetaceae; genus Gnetum; species Gnetum montanum. Next base: position 311,785 of record MNCI01008026.1, on the reverse strand, counting down.
AAGTGTTACACACGTGCTCGAAGCGGTCGTACTGAGTGCACTTAACTAGGAGAGTCAAGGGTTGAGAGAGATTAATTATCTAGGAAAGCATTTAAACATTTAACAATAATTAATTCCTATTTAGCTTAGTCCACATGCTACAAGGTTTATTAGAAAGTTCGTCTTTATTGTCATACACAAATATGTGCTAAGGTACAATTTGCTCAAATAAATATCTGTTCACTTTAAGACTCCTACTGCGAGCACATGGAAATTATTCTAACTCTGGAATGGTAAAACTGCAAGAGTTTGGCTAAGGGTCTAAATTTAAGTGCCTAAAACAGGGAAAGTTGCCTCTTATTTATAGACATTGCAGTGAGCCATGATATCGCGTATGTGGACGCGATATCGCAGCTCATCATACCCCCATGACTGAATAAAAAATCATCCTCAAGTGCCTTACAAAATATTGGGAAGGTATGGGATTATTGACTAGGATGACACTAATGGTGAGTGGGGTGACATGTGAACGGATCATCATTACAATACATGGCAATATTAGTGTTCATGATAACAAGAGTGAACACTATACACATTTGACATCCAACCTTATTTGGTAGTTGAAGAAAAAGAAGATGTATTACTGCCGATGCCAAAATTGCACCTTTCATTGTCCATCCATAACCGCGCCATCGATCTTGTTCCTTGCATGACTGTTCCAGTACCAATCCATCCTAAGTGTTCCCTCCAAGTCCAATCCATTGTTGTATGACTGCCATCTACATGCATAACACAGTCTCATATTAGCAAGGGTAAAATAAATCACAATGCAGTTGATCCCTTGCCTCAGTGTACAGTCCATTAGCTGAGTTGTGATATGGCTAATACGGATTCTAGAGATATAACATTGGTAACTACCCAAGGTGTAGGGGTTAGGAGAAAACTGAAAAAATTGGACCAGGACCCCCATGACTAAGAGCGAACCTTTGATAGCGATAAGAAATGGAAAAAGATAAGGAATAAGAAAGATGGAGAAAAAGAAACAATGGTAATGCCGATGAAATGGATGTCAGAGATGGAAATGAACAAAATAAATGTCGATTACAAAAATGTTTAAGGAAAAGAATTTAACTGATGCACCAAATAGGAATGTTAGTGGGTCCTCCCCAAAGTAGGCTCATGCCCTTAATGCCCTGGCAGTCCCACATTCAAAGAGTCCGTAGGCTCTAGAAATGTCATTTGGAAGGTTTTAACCACAAGAATTTACCAAAAAGAAAACAATGCCTCAACCAAAATATGGACTATGGATATAACCGGCAATGAGGTGGAAAATGGAGAAATAATGATGGAAAGAAGAGAATGGAATGGAGTCTCAAGAACAAGGTGGTGTACAACCCCTTGTGTATTAATGGTTAATGTGACTTAGTAGATCTCATTCCAAATCTAGCCTCAAAAAATACACATCTAGTGACTTCGCATTAATACATTTGGCCAATCCATTCACTTGGAGTAACAAGAATGCTTCCACCAAAAAGTCACCACCATTCCAACGAAACGAAAAAGGAGAAAGTAGGAAGCGAGAAAGGGTCTTAGTTAGAGGGAACATGTTTATTTAGTTCCATAACTAGTGCTTCTAGCCCAAATGATTATTTCATCTAAGGGGTGTGCTTTGAATTCTCACTTCTTCTTCTTCTTCTTCTTTTTGCATGAAAACCAAACCATGAAAAGACTTATTATTTTTATCAGCTCAGCTTCCCAATAATGGAGCAACATCGGAATGGTAAGGAAAACTCAAGAAGAAAACATCCAAGCACCCAAGAGAATGGCCAACACAAATGCATCAAATCCCCTTGAAGTCACACCCTTTTCAATCCTTGAGTCCTTCCTTAGTTTTAGAAATGCCCAGTCACCAATTTGTTGATAGTTCTTATTATTGAAAGAAACAGACTATACAGTTCCAAGCCAAGAGAGATCATAGAAATTCATGGATGCATGGATGACATGGACTCATTGCCTGTTATATCAAAAGAACGATACCTTAGTATCAACATTATAACTCAAAGGTAAAAACCAAACATTAGCAATCAATGGAATATAGTTCATACCATCATCAGGAGCACTTATTAGGTGACAAACCTAACAAAATAAATAAACACACAAATAAACGAAAAAGTATGAACGATGTTGCAAAAAAAAAAAAAAGTTCAAGAAATTTGTAAAACAAAAATGTGTAAAAATAAAAATAAAAAAAGGAACTGAGAGCCTTAATTAATCAGCATAGGTGGCCATCTCCCCCATGACTAAGTTGAAAGGAGG
>MNCI01008026.1:290513-309315 GCA_015680685.1 Gnetum montanum | reverse complement strand
ACCTTATCTCCTAGTTGGTACTTAACCTTTCAAATTTTTAAGTTATGACGTTGTTTGTTATGTGCCTTGTGCAACTCATTTGATGACAGGGCAACCAATCAGTTTTCGTCTAGCACATTTAGAGTTTCCAATCTTTGTTTTTGTGCTAGATCAAGGTCAAGGTGGAGGTCACACGCCATAGATAGTGTACGAAGATCAGTTTGAATTGGAAGTTTTGGAAGTTTTCCGTATACTAACTCATAGGGAGAATAGCCTATAGGGAGTTTCCAAGTGGAGCAGTATGCCCATAGAGCATCATTCAGTTTAGTGCTCCAATCTCGCATATATTTGCTAATTATCCTTGTTAATATTTTAGTAATCTCCTGGTTAGTGACCTCAGCTTGGCCATTAGCTTGGGGGTGATAAGGTGTAGTCAATTTATGTTCAACCCCTAAGCGTTGCATCAACTTTCGAAAGGTTGCACCCGTGAAGTGTGTTCCATTATCTGAGATAAGTGCACATGGCACACCAAACCTATTTACGACTTGTTGTTGCACAAATCGTGCAACGGTAGATGATGTGCAGTCCGTAACAGCAGCTGCTTCAGCCCATTTCGTTAGATAGTCTATAGCAAAAATGATGTAAGCTTTTCCATTTGACATTGGGGTAATGGGCCCAATAAAGTCTATTCCCCAAATGTCGAAGGGTTCTAAAGGTTGAATCCATTGTTGCAGACCCTCCATTCTAGCAGTCATTCCTCCATCACATTGACAATGCTTGCAGGATTGGACAAATTGATGGGCATCCCGAAGTAATGTTGGCCAGTAATATACTACAAGTAGGATCTTAATAGCCATTCTTCTCCTTGCATAGTGACCCCAAAAGGACCCTCATGAGCGTCTTGGAGAACCCTTAGTTGGTCCACATCGGGCACACACCATCGAACCAAGCCATCAGGACAGACTTTGTAAAGTTGTCCATTGATCTCCATGAAGTACTTGGCTCCTTGAAGAAACTATTATTTCTTCCTAAAGTCCAGCTCCTGTGGTGTTTTTTGGGAAAGGAGATAGGAGAGAATGCTACTATACCAATTCATTTCCATGGGTTGGTTATTCACTACACCGGAAAAGAGGGCTTCGTCAGGAAAATGATTGGATATGGCATATTCATCCTCTTTGTTGTCCCAGTGTAACCTAGAAAAATGATTTGCAACTATGTTCTTGATGCCCTTTTGATCGATCATCGTTAGATCGAACTCCTGTAGGATTACCAGCCATCGTATAATACGAGGGCTAACCGTTGGCTTGTTCATGAGGAGCCTGATTGCACTATGATCCATATGGATGAACACTTTGTAACCTAACACATAATGCCTAAACTTATCCAGTGCAAACACTACATCCATTAATTCTTTTTCTGTAGTTGTGTAGTTAAGTTGTGCACCAACGATACTCCTACTTGCATAGTGGATGTAGTAAGGACGTTTTTGGTCATCTAACTATGTAAGTATAGCTCCTAAGGCATAATTGGACGTGTCAGTCATTATATGGAACGATTTGGACTAGTCAGGGTCTTGTAGAATGGGAGTTTCCACAAGCTTTTATTTCAAAGTTTGGAATGCTCGTTCACATTCCCTGGTCCATTCGAATGGTGCATCCTTCTTCGTTAGTTCTACCAACGGTTTGGCAATCTTGGAGAAGTTCTTAATGAATCTCCTATAGTAGCCAGTGTGTACAAGGAATGATCAAATGTCTTTGATAGTTTCCGGTTGTCGGGTGATTCCTTGGATGACCCTAACTTTATCTGGGTCTACCTCTATTCCTGAATGTGAAATCTTATGCCCAAGTACTATGCCTTCTTGGACCATCAGATGGTTTTTTTTCCAGTTGAGCCTTAAGTTGGTTTCTACGCATCTCTTCAGCACTTGCTCTAATCAGTCCAAGGCTTGATCAAAGCTTGTTCCATAAGTGGAGAAGTCATCCATAAAGAATTCCACTCTGTTTCCTATCTACTATTGGAATATGCTTAGAACTAGACATTGAAATGTAGCAAGAGCATTGCACAAGCCAAATGGCATCTGTTTATATGCAAACATTCCCCAAGGACTGGTGAACATTGTCTTGGCTTGATCTTCTGGTGCTATCCGTATTTGGTTGTATCCACTATAGCCATCTAGAAAACTATAATAGCGATGCCCTACTATGGTGTCTAAGACTTGGTCAACGAATGGCAACGAAAAGTGATCCTTGAATGTTGCCATGTTCAGCAGCCTAAAATCTATACACATCCTCCATTTGCCTCCCTTTGTAGGCATGATCACCAGAGGGCTAACCCATTCACTATCAGCAATAGGATATATGAACCCATCCTTAGAAAGTTGTTCTATTTTTTCTTTTACTATTTTCTTCAATTTTGGGTTCAATCGCCTCTACGGTTGTTTTCAAGGTTTCATGGAGGTGTCCATGTAAATCCTATGCTAGCATATCCTAGGATCTATTCCAGTTAACTTGAGGTATGACCAGGCAAAGGCTTTTGACCACTTGTTTATCACTTTCAACGGTCTTTGTTTTTGTTTGGGAACAAGTCTTGCGTTGATGATCACTGGTTTTCCATTTTCATGGGTCATATACTCCAGACTAGTGGGCAATGGTTTCAAATCTAGGGGCTCTTATTTAAATCTCTCAGGAATTTCCAACTTCCCCCAGTTGATGTTTTCAAGGTTAAAGCTTGGAAGTTGGCAATGAACTTACTCTAGTGTGTCTATGCTTTCAATGTAAGCACTAGTTATTCCCTCAGTTAGTTCCATGCATGTTAGTGAGTTGCTCTCTTGATCAACCATCAGCCACTGGGTGTCTTCTTGTTGTGTGGTTACTGCATACAGGAAATTTTGTATATTAATGTCTTGTGCACACCGATTTCATGCAGGCAATGCTAAACTTTGCATAACCCATGATTTCTGCATGCAATGGCACCCAGTGTCACTGTATGCGATGCATGGAACTTTCTTCTTCTCGATCTTTCCAAAAGTGTTCTTGTTGGATATTTCCAGGGAAAGATTGCAGATTCCTAAGTGTGCATCTATAGTACTTAGCCATGCTCTTCCCATTATCATTAGGAAGTCCCCTTTACCATTGTTCACTTGTATTACTAGGAAATTAGCTAGATACGACCACCCACACACAGTGGTAACAATGTCCTCCACTAGTCCCAAGGGGACAGTGATGGACTGGTGCGCCAACTCTAGTCGAATATTACTCTTCCTTAATGGAGGCAGGTTCCAGGCTTTGTACATCTCTTGTGATATTAAGTTGACTTCAGAACCTAAGTCCAAAAGAGCTTTAGGTGGTTTATTCCCAGTGACTTGGAGATAGATTAGAGGACTTTTAGGATCAGAGAATTTTCTGGAAAGGTGGCCCACCTTAATCCAGTTAGTAACGACGTGTTAACATAACTGTGTGCATTAAGGTTGTTTTTTGGGTTGAAGGAGGTCCCAAAGCCTTACTTGATAGGGAGGTGTTCAGATGTTCAACCGCTTGTGATGGTGAGGGCTTGATTGGATTGTTGGTTCTGAAGAAAGATATTTTCTTCATAAGGTTGTCAGAACCAACTGTGGGTTGAGGATTCACAGCCCTTGTGACATTGGGTTGCTGCAGTTGAGTGGGGAGTTCCCCTTGCATTGCTGGAGTGGGTGGTAATGGAGCTATCGATGTGAGAGTTGCGGATGGGTTTGTAGGATGGTATGTCTATGGGTTGTCTCTCCTAAGAGAAGGAGTCCTATAATACTCCCAAGCTTGGTAGTGATGTTGTCGTGTCACTGGCTGCTGCACATAGTAGCCATATGGATCCGGTTACCAGTAAGGATATTGTTGCCTTGGTGGTGGCATCCCCCATGACTGTGGGTATTGCCATTGTTGGTGTTGCTCAATAGGTTGTGGTAGAGTTCCACTTGGATAATACGTTAAAGGTTGGTGGAACTGCCTTGGGTTACCTTGGGGATAAGGTAACCTTCGGGGTGCTTGTCGTTTGTTAAGTCGTGGGTTGAGTGCATACACTCCAAACTCTTGTAGATGTGAGATTACTGGGCAACATCCCTTAGGATGGTCATAGTGGCATATCTCACATCCACCATCATTGTCTGTATCAAAATCCACAACCTCTTCGTCAATGGCCATTTTACCCTTACCTTTGTTACGTGCATGGTCCATGTCCCTCTTTTTCTTTTTGTCATAGTCGCTACCTCGCTCCTTAGACTTCTCTACAATTTTAAAATGGTTTCATATCTACTATCTAGGGAGTCCCACATCTGGTCTACCTTTGCCGATACTTCAGTTGTTAATTTTTGGAGCGGCAAGGTTTTCCTATTCACCATCTCTTCGAGTGGTGACTCTTCCTCCTCCTTACAGAATCTCACTCCCCTTTTTCAGATGGAAGGATCATGGTTGTACTCTTCCACACTTTCTCTCTTACGTAGCTCCCCTTCTTCCTTGGTTACTTGCTCTAGCAATCTATGAACCTGATGGGACCTAAGCTCTAATAATCTCCCTTGGGCATACGTTCCAAGGGTTCTCCTCGTTTCATGCCTAAGTCCATCTACAAGATGGCGTAGTTGATCCTGCTGCACGTAACCATGGCCCGGGCAATGATGTAACAGTGCATAATAATGGCCCAATGCAGCATCAAGGGTTAGTGATTTCCTTTCTTCCATCCTTGGATTTGCTTTCGTAGGTTGGACACCCAGGAGTACATTTGATACTTATCATTAAACAGTTCTAGCATCATACTCCACCTTCGAATGGATTCCAATTCTAAGGACCAGTATCAGGTTTCCGCTTCTTTTACTAGTGTCCTTGGGAACAAATTTAGCTTTTGCCATTCATTCTTGATGTTCTGCAAGGCACATGCATTGTGAAATGCTTGTAAGTGGTTTTGAGGATCAGTGTTGTATCCCCCCTCAAATCGTGGGATGTTATTCATGTCTAACCTCTTGATCCTGCTATCTTTTTGGTGCCTTGTGGGAATTCTTACAGCCTCCATTATGTCTAGCATGCTTCTAGTCGTAAGTAGGGGTTCTTCATGGTCATCCCGTGCATAGCATCTATGGTATCTACACGATTCCCTACTCTCTCTTCTTCCATGCCTTAATTCCTTAGAATGCCCTTGTCCTCATTCTCAACTCTCTCGTCGAGGTTTCTCACTCTGTTTATCTTTATCCTCATGGTTAGGTTCCTTATGACTACGTCCTGACACTAAAGGAGAGGGTGAATGTGACGATGAATGGGAAGAAGAAGGAGAACCATCACCATGATGGTGTTTTCTACCTTCTCTTCTGTGGTCCCGGCCACGACCATGATCATGATCTAAACATCCGCCCTTGTCATGTGTTTGTGTTCCCTCGTTGAACACTTGGTGTTCGTGGGGGTCAGAACCAGGATTGTGCATTATAGAGTGGAGGTTCTGATACACCACCTCTTTATCATCGTTAGGAGGGGGAACATCATTTTGTGGAGAACCTATTGAAATAGGTTTACCACCCTCAATTTCACTTAATACGGGTGGAGCGTTATGGGGTCCTTTGCCCTTCAGTGATGTATAGTATCTCTCTTGTTGCAAGTCCCTTTGACGTTGCGCTTCTGTGGGATGGTAATCCCTTGTGTCATAATTGCATGCAACGTATTCCGTATATAATTGTCACATGCCTACTCACGCGAGAGCATGAAGAAGCATGTTGGGAACTACTCGATCTGGAGGCAACACTATGTTACCCTCCAAGTCTCTTCAATGTAGTTGTTCATCTTGATGGAGAATAAAAGTAAAGTCAACTACATACTCATCGTGATGAATATATACCACATGGAACTATTGAGGCACTAGTGGATCTTGGTTACGTGTGTTGTGCCACTGACTATCTCTTGTGTGAGTCCTAGGCGGTGAAGTGCTTTTGTGCGAAGAAGAAGACATTTTTTCTTGTTCGATGTGCTATTTACCGTTGTCTTATCTTTTCCTAATTAACCCTAAGGGTTCATTCTAGCATCCCAACGATATGAATGATCTCCTATGTTCTACGTAGTGCACAAACAACTAAGTCCCCGACAACGACACCAATGATGAGTGGCGAGGTACCCCTACACTCAACCATACGAATACGAGCGTCTCACACATGATCCGGTCAAACTCCAAAGACTAAGTGCTTACATGCCTTAATGGAACACTTAAGGTTTATCAATCGTTGTCTTCCCAAACTTACTTGTATTGTCACAATCGTATGGTTAAGTAAGCTTGAGGTATATAATTTTGATACCTTTTATCTTTTTATCGTCTTATGCTAATAGGGGAAGGTGAAGAGAACTAAGTGACTAACCCTTATTAACTATTCACTAACTAAGTTCTAATTGTCCTAGCACCAGTATCCGTTCCCACTTGCCGCACACACCCTGAACTAGTGCAACGCTGTTGGGATTACCAAACGCTACTCGTTACTAGGTTACCAAGCGTTACACATGTGCTCGAAGTGGTCGTACTGAGTGCACTTAACTAGGAGAGTCAAGGGTTGAGAGAGATTAATTATCTAGGAAAGTGTTTAAAAATTTAATAATAATTAATTCCTATTTAGCTTACTCCACATGCTACAAGGTTTATCAGAAAGTTCGTCTTTATTGCCGTACACAAATGTGTGCTCAGGTACAATTTGCTCGAATAAAGATCCGTTCACTTTAAGACTCCTACTGCGGGCACATGGAAATTATTCTAACTTTGGAATGGTAAAACTGCAAGAGTTTGGCAAAGGGTCTAAATCTAAGTGCCTAAAATAGGGAAAGCTACCTCTTATTTATAAACATTGCGACAGGCCGCAATATCGCGAGGGCAGATGTGATATCACAGCTCATCATATGTCTAATATTTATCATTAAACAACTCTATCATCGTACTCCATCTATGAATAGATTTTGATTCCAAGGATTGACACCAACTTTTAGCTTCCTTTATGAGTATCCTAGGGAATAACTTAAGCTTTTGCTAGTTATTTTTAATATTCTACAATACACATGCATCATGGGAGGCTTGTAGATGGTGTTATGGATCAACATTATACCCTTCCTAAAATTTAGAAATAGTGTTCATGTCAAGCAATTTGATCCAACTATTCCTTTAATGCCTGTTGGGGATGTGGACTACCTCATGAATGTTGATCATGCTCCTTGTAGCAAGTAATGGTTCATCATAGTCATCTTGTTCATTATGGCCACTATCAAGGCCATGTTTCTTATGATGTGCTCTATTATGTTTTCTTTCTTAATGTCCTTATTCTTTGTCTATGATCATTTTCCCTTTGGTTTCAATCATGCTCTTTCTCATAAGAGCTAAACGATGAGGAAAATGGTGAGGATGGAGGACTAGGAGAATTATGCCAACTTACTCTTCTTCTTTAGTCCCTTGGTTGTTCTCTTGCTTGGTGACTAGAAGACCTTGGCCTTGAGGTCCCCCTGGTTCTAGGTCCAGCTCTCTCATTGCCTTGGTTATTTACCAAGTTTGAATGTAATTATTAGTAAGTCATGTTATCTTCACCAAAAGGAGGAGGACCTTGACATTAAGATTACCCTTATCGATATTCATTATCCTCCTTTTCTAACTACAATGTTAGTGTGATTAGAACTCTTTTGCCCTTGGAGGCTTCATGGTAGACCTCCATGAGTTTGTCATTTCAAAGTTGGATCTTTGTAGGCTGATAATATCTGAAGAGGTGATTTGTCACTTGGTACTTCGAGGCTACTACTTTAAGTCCTTGCTTTAACAATGTCACCATAAACATTGATGGAATGTCATGATTGAGTGGCAACACAATGTTACCCTCCAGGTCTCTCCACTATAGCTACTCATCCTACTGAAGGATGATAGTGAAGTTTGGATGGTATGAATCTGGATGAGTGTAGACCACCTTGAGTTGTAGGGGTACTTCATTTAGGTTCTTTTTTGTTATGTCATGAAGTTTTGTAGAACCTACAAGTGGGAAATCAACCTTGTAAGAAGAAGACATCTTTCAGTTTGTTCTTATAGTGTGTCTTTAATAAAATATTATTATTTTTCTAATGGTGACTTGTTATGTTTCTACAATGATTTTTGTATGATTTAATTATCTACAACACTTAGCATATAATAGTTCCCCAACAGCGATGCCAATGATGAGTAGTGAGTGCCCCCCTATGTCCAACTATACAAATCACAAGCATGTAAGCATGATCTAGTCGAATTTCATGGAACCTTGAGCTAATAGTATCCTAAATAATTAAGTGCAATGTCGTTAGTCATTGTCTTTCCAATCATCACTTATGGTAGGTTGGTGGGTATGGTTAAGTGAGATTGAGGCATAAGATATTTATATTTTTGTTATTTTTATCATTAAAATATTAACACGATAAAGTGATTAAAATATTAATTTCTAACTAACTATGGAATTACGAGTAATCTAAGCTATCCTAAGTGTAGAGCATTCATGCTTACTTTCTGTACCCATTCTAAACCTATATTAATGCTACTAGGTTACAAAGTATCTACTACTAGGTTACGAAGTATTAACTACTAGGTGTATCCACTGTTGGGATTACCAAACATTAATATATTATGCTTAAAGTGGTCATACTCACACTATTATGGAATAAAATATTAAATTACTAGGTATTGGAAAGTAAAGTGCATTCAGAGTAAAATGCTGAAAATAAACAAAGTGCTAATCCAAGTGCTGCAATGGAAAGAATTAATATTGATTTTATTACCATCATGTAGAAGTATCTAAGTACATCTTGCACTCCAATAAAACCCCCTACAATCAACTTAATCCATGTTGCTGGCACTTAGAGGGAAATTTGGCTAAGTCCTATAGAAGAAAAATGCAAGAGTTTGCCTACTAGAATAACCAAAGGTGCTACAAACATGATAGGTGACTCATATTTATAGGCATTTATTGCAATTACAAAATCTTACTTGCTACATAGACTCTTAGCCTACAATATAGGAGATGTGTATAGCAGCTATGATATCGTAGATGCGATATAGTAGATAAAAATCGTAGATGTGATGTCTTAGCCAACTAGGATAATTTTCATGCTTTATTAGTGGGCTATAGTTAATGGAAAAAATTTTCAATGTAAGATTAATTATGATGCTATCATTTTCTTTTTCCTTTCATAAAAAAGTTGGTATTTTGCCAAATTTTTCTATTACTACCCTTGAATCCTTTTGCTATTTTAAGTTCAAGTATGGATGTTGAAAGTGATGTAAATGTTGTTATGAGTGGGATCATCCTCCATACTAATAATTAATTTTCCTTTCTTGATTTTTCAAAGCATTAATTGTAAGATAGTATACCTGAGCAAACATCCCTAAAATTGGAAAGTTTTTTCCTTTCCATGTTGTTTTTGATGTTTTCTACTTAGTGTTAAGCATGTAATGTAGTCTAAATTTTTTGCTTATTATTAATATTATTGTTAGGGTTTGACACCCCATCTTCCTCCTGAACACAAGACTTGCCCTAAGACATATAACCAACATCCTACTTTAGTAGAACCTAGATAGTACATGAGCACACATCAGGTATAACTTGAACTTATAACATCTTACTTGTATAATGGGGATATTTTAGAAGAATTATAGAGGGGAGCTTTTGCAATTGCAAAATAATTATAATATAGATACACCCCAAGAGATATAGTCCTATTAGAACTTTATAACTAAACATTGCCCACCAAAATTGAACCCATGACTTACAGCTTTCAAGTCAAAAATTTTTCCATTAGGTTAACACCTCATCATTTTAGAAGAATTACAAAGGAATATAACAATGTTAAATTAGCATACCTCTTGGGATTGAACATATGACTTGCACATCATAAGCCACATACTCTAACCAAGTGAGCAATACATTGCTGACAATGACATAACTAACAAAGTCATCTTTCATTGTGTATATTGGCTATATGAGGGCAAGTGTCAAAACTAGAACTAGATGACTATATGTACCCCTTAGACATATAGCTAGTATGAAACTTTCATAGAAATTTTTTAAAAAAAAACATAATAATGAGGTTTTAGCCTAGTGGTAAGTGTCTAAACTTGGCAACTTTAGGTCATAAGTTCAATTTTAGTGAGTAGAATTGAGTTATAATTTAAAAAAAAAAAATTGTAGAAGGAAATTTGAAACTAATTTGATAGATCCAAGGGGTCTCAGTGAATGCAAGTAAAAATTTCAGTTTTAATTTCATAATAGTATGTCATATTAGGGAGGGGTTTAAATTCTGTTTTTAACAATATCTACCTCCAAGGCATATAATCAAATTAAAACTTTATAACTCAGCATTGTCCACCAAAATCAAACCTATAACTTGAAGATTCCAAATCAAGAGTCTAACCATGAGCCTCATTGTTAAAGTAAACCAACAAGTTGACTATAGGTACATCCAATACATATAGCCAACATGATATTATACACCCATGGATGTAGTGCAATGGTCAAGGCACTCACCTCAAGGCACTCACCTCAAATGTAAGGACTTATGGGTTCAATACATGTCTTCATTTAGAAGTGTGGCAATAGTAGAATAACCTTGTGGTAGGATATTCTTATAATAGGTTACATCTACCCCATTATATGGATAGGGGCTATGCTACCAGCCTTAAGTTTTTTTTTACACACACACAACACAAGATGCAAGCTCTAACTAAGTGAGTGATGATCTAATGAATTGAACTACTTTTGATAGGCTATATAGGAATTAGGAATGGGCGAGGGAGATATCAAAATTAAAACAATTTATGTGAAAGAATTAGAACTTAATAACTCAGCATTACCTATCAAAATTGAACCCATAACTTGGTACTTTGAAATCAAGAGTCTTACTACTAGTTTAACATCTCATTGTTATCAAAACTATTTGAGTATAGATACATCCTAGGACATATAGCCAACATGATATTTTAGAAGCACTTAAATGACAATGTCATAAGTATGGTGTAAATTTGCAACCTCTTGCCTACAAATTTTGTCTCACAACAAGGTTTTAGCCTAGTGGTAAGAGTCTTGATTTGGAAGCTTCAAATCATGGGTTTGATTTTGATCAATGTTGAGTTATAAAGTTGTAATTTGACTATATATCTTAGGAGTAAATACTATTTAAAATGTTTCAAGTTCCAACAACCCCCTACAAATATTGTGCACACAAGGAGCTAATCACTTGACCCAACTATAATCTTTCTCATAAAATCTTCCAACGACCCCTCCACCAATTTCAATACAATAAAAGTTACTCTCAATAACTCTCTTCTCTACATAATTGGAATAATGTGAACCGCTAATTAAGACATTGCACCCAAACTAAAAACTGAACTCAATCGGTGTATTTACATCCAAAAAAGAAAAAAAACAGTTCGAATCTATCTACATGGTTCCGAAAAAGCAATTACCTACGATAAAGCATCCAGCTATCATCCGATCAGAAAATCAACTGTCTATGATATGACATGATTAGGGAGAAAACCTGACATTTCCCATTCACTGAACTTATAAATAAAAATAAAATCAAAAAGGGCAAAAACCGAGCCCGTAACTGTGAAGGCAGTAGCGTATGTCTGCTTGCTCGGCAGCACAAAAAGGAGGGGGCGAGATTCCAGTTAAATTTCAATATTTTCCAGAACTGTGCGCTTAAAATATTTTCCAGACCCACTTTATGGGCAGTTGCCATGTGCCATTTATTTGTGCAGTTGTACCAGTTACCCCTAGAAATTGTGGAATCGCAAGCTGCAGATCCATTTCAAATTAGACTGCAAGGACCGAAGCAGCGCTCTCAAGTTTGTGGGCGCTCATCACTTGATGTTCCTAAAGTTCCAAGACCTGTTTGGTTCTGTTGTGTCTCTTAATCAAACGATGTGATGATACTCTCAAGATTTAAGGCTTGTCTCAATCTTGTTCTTGATAACGCCTTTCTGCCTAACTTCTACTACAGTAAGTTGCTCCTAAACTCTTCTAAATCTATTGTGTGTTTCTGTTTGTTCAAAATTTTTGAAGTTCTGCTTCTAAATCTGTTGCGTGTTTCTGTTTTACCATTGTTCACAATTTTGAAGTTCTGCAACACACCGTGGTGTCAGTATAGGCAAATTTGCTTTGGACATGCAACTCAGAATGATTTATTTTATAAATCCATTTTATACCTTTGTTTGGCAGTATGTTGTTCTATTGAAGCAGAGTCAAAGTTGCATACGAATGCGTCCAGTTTGGACGGTAAAAGGTTTAAGTAGTATGTTTCCAAACATCATGTCCGTGCTAGTGTTGGAAATTAATATCTGATTATTTCAAAACCAATGTGAGAATCATTCCATTACTTCTTCTGTGTCAATTTGGTAGTTAACGTAACGTCATTCCATTACTTCTTCTGTATCAATTTACTAACTAGCAATTGCAGTGCATTATGTATCATTCCCAACAAGTTGCTCTAAATTATATTATTCTGCATTATGGAGTGCAATTGCAATTATTGAGAATAAGTTCTGCATTGCTATGTTTATCCAACGTTCTATCTTGCCATAGTCACCAAACTTCATCCCTACCGTAGTTACAATTGTCGATGACTGCGCAGGGGTACCTACTAATACTTGCAAATGACCTCTCCTTTAGAATAGTGTCTTCAAAACTGTCCTAAAATGCTAAACTTTAATCCAAAAGCTGTGCTTCACTCATTCAGAGAAAACCAATATATGGGAACATTAGGCACCAGAACTAATAATAGCTATCTGAAACTTCCGTAACTTCAACAGAAAGTACCAACTTTAACAGAGAATAACCGTGTGAGATAAACATACACATCAGAATCAAATCTATGAATTGCCATACATGAGGTAATTATATGAAAAAAAAAAAAAAACAATGCAGTCATCTTACAATCCTGGGCAAAGGACCAGCTTAATTCATTGCCAGGAAGGCAAACAAGGAATAATGAACAAAAATTGTGAACTATTTACATTGCCTCTCAAATGTAGAGAGTAAACTCTTCACCCATATCATACATGGGTTTCACTCTAAAGAAAATATAAACGAAATAGGAAATCCAAAACTGATAACGATGGATACTCCATACTGTCAAAAAGCTTAAATATTTTTGGATTGGAATCTTCAGGCCACAAAATGTCTGAAAAATTGTAACGTCAGGATTTGACTGATCCAAATAGCTCAACTTTAACGATCGCAAGATATGAAAAGGTACTTCTATCCAATTTTGTCAAATGGATATTTTGCCAGATCATAAGAAAATTAACAATATGATGCCAGATTCAAGACAACAGCAAAAAACAGTACTATGCCAGATCAGAGAAAACTTGACCACAATCTCAAAATTGACCACTATCTCGATCTGGAAGCCTTTGGAAGAACCATCCGATGAATTGAACTTTATAGCGGAAGTACAAATGGTAAGGCATGCACATTGACTGCTGACAAGAAAACGGCTTTATTCCACACGCTACTCGCTTCTTTAGATTGCAAAACCTTCTTTGTAGAAGATGTCTTTTCTTTGGCAGAAAGCAGCCAGGACTGATCATCATATTCGATGAACTCTTGCATTCTTGGCAGGGGCAGAAAACTACTGTCATTAAATGCATCGGTTGCATCATTTCCAGAGGTGCTAGTTGCCTGATCTCCCCTAACACCAGTAGCTTCCGCTGCTTGATTTCCAGAGACGCCAGTTAATATCGTTTCGTGATCTCCACGCAGACTAGATACAGAACAGCCATGGGCATCAGTTGCCTGATCTCCTGGAATAGAAGTGGCATCAGTTGCCTGGTTGACATGATCTCCAGAAAGCACCATTCTTTCATCGTTCTCAGAAATTTTCCTTTCAGACTCCTGAATTTTCTTATATGAAAATGATTCAGCTTTCTGAGTCTTAGAAATTTTGTTTGATCGCTGAGTGTCATGCTCAATATCTGCTGAAGCCATCTTTCGCTTACCAAAGCGAAAGCTTAGCGGGGAAGGCAAAGGCATTCCTTTACTAGCATTTGTACCTGACTGCACATTACTTTGTTTAATATTTTGATTACACGTGCTTAAGCTTACTGAGGAAGGCAAAGATGTTCCTTCAGTAGCCTTTGTACCACTCTGATCACAAGCGCTTTGATTCACTGGATGTATTTCGCTCATTTTTCTACTCTCTTTTGTCTCAGACCCTACTTTGTCATGCTCAAGCTCTGCTGAAGCCATCTTTCGCTTACCAAAGTGAAAGCTTGGCGGGGAAGGCAAAGGCATTCCTTTACTAGCATTTGTACCTGACTGCACATTACTTCGTTTAATATTCTGATTACCTGTGCTTAAGCTTACTGAGGAAGGCAAAGATGTTCCTTCAGTAGCCTTTGTACCACTCTGATCACAAGCGCTTTGATTCACTGGATGTATTTCGCTCATTTTTCTACTCTCTTTTGTCTCAGACCCTACTTTGTCATGCTCAAGCTCTGCTGAAGCCATCTTTCGCTTACCAAAGTGAAAGCTTGGCGGGGAAGGCAAAGGCATTCCTTTACTAGCATTTGTACCTGACTGCACATTACTTCGTTTAATATTCTGATTACCTGTGCTTAAGCTTACTGAGGAAGGCAAAGATGTTCCTTCAGTAGCCTTTGTACCACTCTGATCACAAGCGCTTTGATTCACTGGATGTATTTTGCTCATTTTTCTACTCTCTTTTGTCTCAGACCCTGCTTTGTCATGCTCAATATCTGCTGAAGCCATATTTCGCTTACCAAAGCGAAAGCTTAGCGGGGAAGGCAAAGGCATTCCTTTACTAGCATTTGTACCTGACTGCACATTACTTTGTTTAATATTCTGATTACACTTGCTTAAGCTTACTGAGGAAGGTAAAGACGTTCCTTCAGTAGCCTTTGTACCACTCTGATCACAAGCGCTTTGATTCACTGGATGTATTTCACTCATTTTTCTACTCTCTTTTGTCTCAGACCCTACTTGTGAATCCCGAGACTTAGATGAGGCAGAGTAAGTATGTTGAGACTTTAATGAATCATTGTAGGCATTCCCAGAATCATGCAGACAGCTTTTATTTACCTTCTTTTTGCTGCCAACTATTTGAAGGGTACAGTCCTGAGACTTCATGATTCTCATTGATGTAGCTGGTGAACCGCTGGACCTTTTTGCAGATCCTTTAGGCAACTCCTCGTTTAGAGTTTGAAGCAGCCTCTTATTTTGTCTATCCTTGTCTGTAAGCACAGGCAAGTTGCTCCAGAGGGCCATTCCTTTTTCAACTGTCCCTGCACAAATAATATAAACCATCAGTTTTCGGTTATAGTCAAGGATAAAGAAAATATATTATCTCACTGTGAAATAAAGGCACCCTAAAGAAAGATGAAGATTAGAAAAGCATTTCAATGAAACCCACCGTTCTTAATCTGCTTCTGCTGCTCCTGGTTTGCTTGGGTCAGGGTGCCATTTATAGCATATTTGTGAGCATTTGCTTTGGATCTCTCTGACAAAACATTACTTAACAGCATTGGAGTATTCTCTGATTTATCTGAGGAATCGGCCCTGGTGATAACAGAATCCTTGCTGGTATCCTTTTGAGAAACCTTAAATTTAAATTTTGCATTGGCACACTCACTCACTGCTTCACCAATTTTATCTGACTTCTCCTTACTTCGTTCATATTTAGAATTAGACTTTTCACTCCGAGATTCGGTAAACCTAACCATGTCCTCGGCTACATCACTTTTACTACTGTAGTTATACTTCATCCTTGCACTTGACCTTTCATCAGATCCTCCAAAACCACTATGTTTACTCTTCGATTTTCCACTCGCTGAATCATCATCAAAGCCACCATTCTTACTTTTTGATTCTCCACTGGATACATCATTACGTCCACTCCTACTCTTTGATGTTTCATCATGATCACATTGCTTACTCTTTGATTTTTCACTGTGCTTGTGTTTCTTTTCGTGTGTCTTCGTTTCCTTCTCTTCAAGATTCCCATTATAATTGATATCGCTATCTCGGACTTTTCTCTTCTTTTCTTTTCTTTCCTGCTTCATAGATATTTCTTCCGTCATAGATCTTTCTTCATTCATTTCAAATACCTAAACAATTTTAAAGGCCGAATAGTATTGTCATAAAGACAGTACGCAATCAAGCAAACTTCAACTACAGTAAACATAAGTTGCATGATTAAAACTACAAAATTAATTACGGAAATTTTAGAAACTCAAATCTTAGTAGTGTTCTTTTTATATTATTTGCAACCATGTGTGTCACCAAAGGTCCACATAATGGATTAAAACCCTTAAAATTCTTATACAATATCGCAATGGCTTGAAAGACAACAAGTAAGAACAAATATAAGTTGAAACAAGTTCATCACAATGGAATAAACTGTCAAAATACAAAATCGCAATAGTTGGAAACAGTAATACAAAATCGCAATAAGAATAAGCACTGCTGTGTCGTGTAAAACAGTAACCAAGGTTTACCTTCTAATCTTCAACGTTCTGTGTCCAAATGTTTTAAGTTACAATTCACATTGGACTTCATAACAAACAACATACAGAACAAGAAAAATCAAAGATATTTACAGAAGCCCTCAAGGAATCAGGGCCATTACATGAAAACATCAAACATTTTGAACAATCACACGCAAACCCAATAACTCAGATTTACTGCAAACCCAAGTCTCTGGCAAATGATCAGACGTCCTAACAAAAATCCTCAACGACAACGTTCCAATCAGGATCAATGACAATGCCCAAACGGGATCCTCGATGTGAAGGGCAAAAACAAAGACTTCAAAGACAACACGGCGCAGAGAAGAAAATCACACAGAAAATCGTTTGCTGAACCTATCGATTGATTCAGACGCTAAGATGATACATTTAAAGGCACTCCAAACCCCAACTCGAGATTTCTACGTTCTACTTCAATCCAATCCAAATTACCGACATCAGTTTCAAGCCAATCCTCTCAGAGGTCTCCTTTCTGTCCGTGTGTTTTTTCCCGAGGGTTTCAAGTTAGGGTTTCATCAGAATAGCTATATTTCCTAACAGACATAAAAAATGAGATAAAAATATCCCAAGACATCAATAGATGAAAACAAACCTCTTGCAGCCTAGCCCGCTCAGCAAGTACGTCTGCTTTGACATAGCCTTTCGGAGGAAACGGAAAACAGCGCGCCATCTTGGATCGACTTTGATGCTCGATCAAGATCGATCGCTATTCAACAAACCTAAGCAGATTAAATTTGTGTATTTCGTTTCCGTTAAACTTGGTGGTTTCGATGAATTCGTTCGTTCTTTCACCTCCGTTTGTTTCAAAGCAGCCCGCGGATCCCGCGGCACAGGAGGAGCAGCCGAACCAGCCGAGCTGCAGGCATTCATCATCGATAGGGTTTTCAAACAAACAATCGAAAAAAAACAAATCCATAAATGTTAGGAAAAAACCCTCGTAGCGATTTAACATCGCGGCAGATCTAATACCTCTGCGAGAGCGCTTGCGAGGGTTTTTGATCAAGGTGTGAAAGAAATTTCTTGAAACGAAGTTGATGTTCTTGTTAGGGTTTTCAACAGATTTCAAATGAAATTGGTGTTCGACTGCAGAGAACCAGCTAAAAAGTTCAACAGAACTCGTTATTGCGACGAAGAATCTGCAGATCTCAGAGGTTTCACAGAGGGAGGGAGAGGTTTTGAACGTGGCAGAGAAAGAACCAAAACCTCAGACGACGAGCCCTCGCTTAACAATCGCAAGAAAACTTGAGCAATCGCCCAAGAAGATCCCTCCCAACTTTGCGTCGAATTGTCTTCGCCTCCACTGTATATATAGGCATACCTGGAGGGTTTCTTGGCCGTGCGAAACCAGAATATATAAATAAATAAAAAATAAAAAATATATGGGCAATTAACCGCAATAAGGGAAAAAGAAAAAGTAAAACGAATATTTCTCTTGGACCAATTATTCGCTCTGCTTTCGAGAAATATGGAAAAGCTTGGAATAACATGACATGTATTAATTTGGTCACTCGGGGCTCAGCGACCCAGACGGTTGCGACTTTCAAACGTATATCCTATATATAGAATACGGTTCTTCTGGCCGCGATGTATTGGCCCACGTTGTTCCCTCATTAAAATTCCATGCGGGTTCTTAAGGTGCGAGACTTGTAGCTTTCTTGATTCACTTTTGATTAAAGGTCACTTAGTTAACTTCTTCACGGATGGATTGATATATGACCAAGTTTGTGCATAATAGGGGGTGTTGGAACCAAAAATAAGTGAAACATAGATACGTCTTAAGATATAACTTTATATAACTCAACATTGCCCACCAAAATGGAATCCATGAATTGGAGCTTCCAAATCAAGTATCTTACTACTAAGCTAATGCCTCATTGTTTGTGCATGGTAAGGTATGACCCTACTATCACAATGTGCAACTTCATTGGTTCAAGTTACACGAGGTATGATTCATATTAGTTGTATGTGTTAGCAATAAATATGGTTTAAAAATGGTTTGGGTTTAACATTTCTTCTAAAAAAATAAAAGAATATCAATGTACTACTCTATCAAAAAAGGCATTACTTGTTTAAAACATACAACTTATTGCTTGGGAGAGGGGGATGGGTGTTGGAACTCAAAACTTAAAAAAAAAAAAAATATTTACCTCTAAAACATATAGTGNTGATGAGAGCAATTACTCTAATAATTAGAGTGGTAATTATTAGGGTGGTTACTCCAATAATTAGAGTGGTAATTATTAGAGCGGTTACTCTAAAATTAGAGTGGTAGTTTCTCTCTAAAATTAAA
>MNCI01008026.1:252397-275997 GCA_015680685.1 Gnetum montanum | reverse complement strand
CAATAAATGTTATGAGATTATTATAATTATAGCAATAATCCATAATTATAATATGAGATATTATCGATTATAAGATTCATTCAAACGGTAAACATTTCAGAATAAATAAAGCCAAGATATGATGAAATATTACTCATAATCCATAATTTTAGAGATATTATTTATTCATTCATAATGCTAACCCATAATGATTATATCTTGGTTAGCATTATCCATAAGATATATATAATGAAATGATTATAAATAACCAACTTTATTTATGATGAAATGTTTATAATCATTATATATAATCATTTATGTTTATGATTATAAATATATCATTATAGATAACCGAGATTATGAATAACCAAGATAAATATAATCATTGGCTCCTCTGCAGTGACTCTTTGGCTAGGGAAGATTTATAAATAATTGGTTATTTATGATTATGGCAAGACATGTGCATCGGCAGAGTGCTCGTCACCGTTTTCCTTGGCATTAGCTAGGATCATCATAGCATGATCTTGTCGGAGATCTTCCTAGGGTCTAGGCTGCCAAAGGTGTAAAAGTTCTCGTTTTTAAAATTTACTAGGTTAACAACCATAGCATCCATTAGATTCCATCAATCAAAGAATATGTACATAAAGAAAAGGCCTTACTGCATGTAAGAAGGTAAGAAGAAATTATCAAATTTGAACTCTTTAAGTCCTCCCAATAAGCAGGAAAAATTGTTAAAATTATGACCGAAGTCAAGCCGACATCTCAAATTGGCTAATAATTTTCATGTGCTATCAAAAATGCTAACACTTTTACATTTTATTAAAATGCATATTGCAAATGAAAAACTAGTCACAATCGTAACAACTAAATGCATCTACTCCATGGTAACTGCTGAATTTCAAAGCACAGCCATAGAAATGATAAAACCTAGACAAAATATACAATGAGATAAAAAAAAAATGAACTTACAAATGTTCCTTTACATTGAAAAAGGGTGTAGCAAAAGAAGACTACTCAAGATAGTAGCAGAAAATTACAATTTCAAAATTCCCTACCACTCCAGAAAGTATTGAAAAAAGAACAGAACCAAACTTTGGAATGTTTTTGCATTGGGAATGCAAATGTATAGGAAGGCATGCTAAGTACTAATGATAGAACAACTCAGCTTGAAGTGAAACTATGAAAATTGCACAAAATCATCAAAATGTAATGTTCAACACATTACAATTCACTATAAAAAATTAACAAAAACACACATAAAAGACTGGCAGAAAGTTTGTTTCTGGAAAGAGATTCCAATAACCAAAGGCTATTGTTGACACAGAAACTTCAGAAGACCCTTCCCCTCAGGCTGCAGCTTCAATTGTAGCCATTGACGTCTTTCCTCGAATGCCTCTGGCTCTACCCCTCATCCTGCCCCTATCTGCAAAATTTTATGCTTAGAACATACATTCAAACAAAGCTACTCAAGAAACATATTGAACTAATTCATATATAAATTTTATCCAAAAAAAAAGAAACCTAAATGAAGGGATCTTTTAGCTATTATAATAAAAATTGTATTATGATTGTCGATGATGTGTGCATGTCATGGCCCTTGGTGTTAAGCAAGGATGTAGCAAGGGCCGACTGACCTGCTGCCTTATTGCTGCCTTGGTTGAAGAAGCGTATGCCGGTGAACTTGTTATTGTAGCTGAAGCATAGGCCACCATCGTAGGTGCCTTTCCAGCACTTTGGCAGAGCTCCGAAGCTGGCATCATCGAAGCTATGGAAATGGAATTCTCATTCCCATTCCCATTCTCATTTTGCATTTGGTTGTGTTTGTCCTTTTTATGTGTGCAGCTGGAATATGAAAAGCTATGACTCTTTGGTTCACATTCTGCGCAACGGGAATACAAAAAGGTGTGGCTCTTCGGTTAATGTTTTTTCCCATTTCATGGGATCTTACGTGGCACGTGACGTGGAGGGCGACAAATGCACTCCCCCCTCCCCCCCTATCTTGCGAGACGAGTTGGCCTCTTGGCCAAAATTAAGAGTCTTACTACTAGGCTAATACCTTATTGTTTATCAAATATTGTATTTTCAAACTCATGTTATATGAAAGTATCATGTTGACTATATATATGTTCTATGGTACATATAATCAAATCGTTTTAGTTCCAACACCACATACATAAGGGGTGTTGAAATGAAATTTTTTTACTATATGGACTTCAAGATATATAGTTAATAATACTTTGGTAGAATATAAGTAGAACGTGAAGGTGCCTAAAATATAAAGTTCCAAGTCATGAGTTTGATTCTAGTGGGCAATATTGAGTTATATAAAGTTCCAATTGAACTATAAATCTTGGGGCATATCTATGTTTCACTTATTTCAGGTTCCAACACTTCCTAAAATATAATTTGACTTAGTAACATCTTGCCTATAAAATATTTATTAAATAACAAGATAACCAATTGATGAAGCGTCAAAGTGTTGCATTGACAGGCCCCCATCTACATTTTGTTCCCCTATTGACAGGGCTGCATCAATGTAGTGTTTGCTGCATTTATGAGGCCCCATTGATTCAACTCCACAATAAAGTCTATAAATACATGCTCACCCACTGTGTTTATGGAAGTCTTATCATAGTTGTAACAGAGTTCTTGTAGTTTTGTCATCTAAGAGTTATAATATTTTTCTGAGTGTTTGCAGTAGGAGTTAGAAAGTGTACGGACCTGAGCACACTAGTGTGAATAGCAATAAAGACGAACCTTTTGATTAAACTTTGCAACACTTGGAATAGATTAATGATTTATTTCTACATTTACTATTTTCATTAATTATGTGATTAATTAAGATGAGTAAGACTTTAATTACTTAACTAATTAAGCTAAATAGATTAAGTACATAAGTACGACCACTTCAAGCATAACATACAACACTTGGTAATCCCAATGACGCTTAATGCTTGGTAATCCAACAGTGTTGTATGTGTTCAAGATGTGTATGGAAAATGGGACAGGATGCTTATGTTAGGATAGTTAATTATTAAATAACAATTAGATTAGTTAAATTGGTTAATAAATTAAGTTTCAACTTGTTATCAATCGTAGGTAAATAAAATATAAAATAATAAAAATATTGTGCCCCAATTACACTTTACCATACAACTAAGCTTCACAAGTGTAGCTAGAAAGACAACGATCATCACAGTTAGATTTCACCTCCTAGAACCAACATACTTAGGAACTTAAGATCTGCAAAATTTGACTAGATTGTGCGTGAACACTTGTAATTCGTATGGTTGGGCAAGGGTATACACATTGCTCATTATTGGCACCGTTGCCGAGGACCTTTAGTTTGTCACATGCGCTATCTATGACTTAGTGAAAATTTATTTAACATTGTTGAAACGAACCCTAAAGTCATATCATACCTCAAAATAACTACAACAATTATAAGAAAGTACACTGCGTTTCTTGTCTTCTAATACAAGATGTCTTCTTCTCACAGGAGTGATTTTCCACCCAAGTCTAACAAAGTAAATCAGTATGTGCCCCAGCAATACAAAGTGGTATATGCTCATCCTGATAAGTATGTACCCAATTTCACCTTCGTCCTACACCTGGATGAACAACTATGATGGTGAAACATGAAAGGCAACATCGTGTTGCCACCCAATCGGTCCCCACAATACATAATCCTAATTTTGGCAAGAATGAATCCCATGACAAAGGGGGATCTAAAGAGGAGAGTCATGGTAGGGATGTGGGCAAGTAGCATGATCATGATCATGGCCGCAACCACCAAAGAGGGGGTGGCAGACATCATGATGGTGTTAGTCCTCCTTCCTTTTCACCTTCATCATCTTCTTCTTCCTCTTTTGGCTTTGAATGCAACCATAGTGGACACGATCATGATGAAGGTGACCGATGGGACCAAGATGATCATAGGAACAATCGAGCAAGTCAAGATCTAGGGTGTGAGCATTTAAGAGAGGCTCATCGCCACGAATGAAGGGGGTAGCAGAGGGCATCGTAGCCACCAAGGTCATGGCTACGATGAGCCTTTGCTCGCTACCTGAAGTATGCTAAACATCGTAGAGGCAGTGAGAATTCTGACAAGGCACATGAAAGATAGTAGGATCAAGTGATTGAATATGAACAACATCACCAAGTTCGAGAGAGGATATAACTTTGATTCACAAAATCGTGCTTGGGCTTTTCGTGATGCCTGTGCCTTACAAAATAGAGAAAATGACTGGCAAAAGCTAAAGTTGTTTCCCAGGACACTCATCAAAGAAGCAGAAAGCTAGTACTAGTTCTTGGAGCCAAAATCAATCTGTAAATGGAGTACGATGCTCAGACTATTCAATGATAAGTATCAAATGTACTCCCAAGTGTCCAACCTGAGAAGGTAGATCCAAGGTTGGAAGCAATAAACACATAAGTCCTTGGATGCTCCCATGGACAAATATTATTCCTTATTACACTCATGCCCTGGCCATGGCTACTTTCGGTAGTAACAACTTCACCACATCATAGATGGGCTTCACTTTGAAATAAGGAGAACTCTTGGGATCTACGCCCAAGCAAGAATATCAGAATTAAGAGCCCATCAGATTCAAAGGCTAATCAAGCAGGTAGCAAAAGAAGAAGGAGAGTTGAGGAAACACAAAAGTGTAAAAGAATACAACCGAGATCCTTCCATTGGTAAGAGGAGGAATCATCACTTGATGAGGTAATGAACTAGAAAACCTTGCCAATTAAAAAATTTACTTCTAAATTTTTAGCTAAGGTAGATTAGTTATGGGACTCTATGGATAGTAGATTTCAAGTTGTCTTGAAAATTGCTAAAGAGTCCAAAGAACAAAGTAGTGATCATGATCGCAAGATGCGAAAGGAAGCTAAATGTATCAATCAAAGGGATAAGGGAAAGATTGTTGTAGTAGAGGAAGTTGCGGAAATTGAATTAGATGATGATAGTAGGTGTGACATCTACCAATATGAACATCCTAAGGGATGTTGCCCCATCATGTCACACTTACAAGAGTATGGGGTGTATGCTATGAATCCATGACTAGTGATGAAACATTACTTTTCATCTACTTCGACATTGGAGCCACAACGTCGAATACGCGATGTCGGAGCCTTGCTGTGACGTCGGGGTATATACTTTGGCCTATAAATACAGAACTCGAGCTCACATTTTTCAATAATTAATTTTTAGTCAAAGTAGCAAAGCTCTTGCAGTTTATTTTCTCCATAGTTAGAATATTTTTTGAGTGCCCACAGAAGGAGTCTAAGTGTATGTACGGATCTTTGTTTGAGCATTGATGTACCTAAGCATAACAGTGCAATGGAAATAAAATGAACCCTTTTGATAATCCTTATAGCACTAAGAATAGATTAATATTTATTTTCTACATTTATTATTCAAGCACTTTAATGCAATTTATTAAGCAATTAATTCATCATTGTTAATCAGCATAAGAATGACCACTTCGAGCATATGTATAATGCTCGATAACCCAGCAATGCATAACATTTGGTAGTCCAGCAGTGCTATATGTGTTCAGGAAAGTGGGACAGATGCTTGTGTTAGGCTAGTTAGGCAATAGAATAATTAGATATTAAATTACTTTACCCTTTCATTATTGTTGTAGGCGATCAAATCTATAAAATATAAAATAATAAAAATCAGATACCTCAATTACACTTAAACCATACCTTGAACTTCACAAGTGTAGTTGGGAAGACAACGAATGTTCTCAATATCAGTCTCACTTCCTAGAGGAACTAGTGCACTGGAGAACTTAAGTCCACGAAATTCGACCAAATCGCATGTAATCGCCATAGTGATTCGTATGGTTGGGCGTAGGGGTACCTCACCACTCATCAACTAGCAAAAAGACAAACACCCAAAAGATTACCTTATTCTAAGACAATCCCAAACAATTCCATCAACAACAACAATATTATCCAAGTGGAACTCCACCACAACCATACAAGCAGTATCAACAGTGGCATCAACCACAGTCGTGGGGGATGCCACCACCAAGGTAGCAATACCCTTACAGGCCACTAGATCCATATGGGTATTACGTTCAACAACCTTTGTCTCCATGTGACTCTTCTAGTCATGGTTCTCCTTTCCAACATTACTACTACCCCTCGAATACTATAGAACTCATTCTCCACATTCTAGAAGGGATACGACATTTTATCCTTATCCTCCTCATGTTCTTGCACCTATTCCTCCACCCTCAATGTAGTTAATGCCTGCTCCATTCATGCAAGGTGAACTACTAGCCCAGTCGCAACAATGCAATGCTACCAAGGTCATCAATTTACAACCGATTCATCAACCGAGTGGTTCAAAACCTCATGCTTGTAAAAGTTCATTTTTCTGATCCAATAGCCCTACTAAGCCTTCACAGACTTAGGCGGCTGGTCACCCTACTCCTACCTCATCCTCTACAAACCATTCCATTGGGAACCCTTCAAACCAAATGTCGCCCAAAATCCATACTGTTATGCTCACTCATGTCATATCTAATTAGATTTGGGCTAGCAACCTTTACAGGAAATTAGTTGATCCTAAGAGTCCTCTTATCTATTTATAGATTGCTGGGAATGATTCAAGTTTCGGTGTTAACCTTATTTCTCATGAGATGTATATTGCCTAGAACCTACTACCTCTTAAAATGTGTAATATCCGATTGGAATTGGCAAACCAGTCCATTACTATTCCATTGGGATTGGTAGAAGACATTGTAACCAATATNCATCTATTTCCGCATGTAGGCAGTGTGCATGTGAAGCAGATATTCAAAGGTGTCTGTATACAACAACCACAAAATAAGAGGGCAGCTAGTGGCTAACCGCTGATTCTAAAAGCAACACAATGTGTATGGAATCTATTGAGAGCCTAACATGCACTTATGTCATAGGATGAACTAGAGCAAGTTCATCACCAACTCTTTAATGATGAAGACAATGATACCAATTGGGGAGAGTTGGAGGTCCTTGAGAATTTCAAACAAGAGCCCCTAGAGTTAAAAACTCTACCTACCGGCCTAGAATATGCATTCTTAAAAAATGGCAAGTTGATCATACTTAATGCCAAACTTGCTCCTGAATAGAAAGAAAAATTGTTGAAAGTAGTCAACAAATGGCCAACAACCTTTGGCTAGTCATATCCTAAACTCACTAGAATTGATCCATGAATATGCCAGCACCACATTTATACTAATCCATCCATGAAGCCAAGGAGGCAACCACAACAACGGTTGAACCCAAAATTGAAGCAAATCATCAAAGAGAAGATTGAGCAACTCCTTAAGGTAGGGTTCATCTACCCCATTGTAGATAGCGAGTGGGTCAACCCACTCGTGATAGTACCAAAGAGAAGTGGCAAATGGTGGGTTTGTATCGACTTCAAACTGTTAAACATGGCAACATTCAAAGATCATTTTCCATTACCATTTGATGATAAGGTGTTGGACACCATATTTGGGCATTGTTATTACAATTTTCTAGATGGTTATAATGGCTATAACCAAATCCAAATTGCACCAGAAGACTAGGCCAAAACAACATTCATGAGTCCCTAGGAGAGCTTTGCATATTGCAAGATGCTTTTTGGTTTGTGCAATACTCCCGCCACTTTCCAATGCGTGGTCTTAATAATCTTTCAGTAACAAATCGATAGCAAAGTGGAAGTCTTTATGGATGACTTCTCTACTTATGGTGCTACATTTGAGCAAGCCTTGGACCACCTTGAGCAAGTACTCAAAAGATGTATGGAAACAAGCCTATGGCTCAATTGGCAAAAGAGCCATCTCATGGTCCAAGAAGGCATTGTATTGAGGCATAGAATTTCCTAGGAAGCGATCAAGGTAGACCCCAAAAAAATAAAAGTCATCCAAGGAATCACCCATCAACCAGAAACTATAAAAGATGTTTAGTCATTCCTTGGACACATTGGTTACTACTTGCAATTTATAGAGAATTTCTCTAAGATCGCAAAATTTTTGGTCAAGCTAACAAAGAAAGATGTTCCATTCATCAGGACCAAGGAATGTGAAAATGCATTCTAAGGCCTCAAGCAAAAGCTTATAGAGACTCCAATTTTAGAGGCACTTGACTAGTCTAGACCGTTTCATATAATGATAGATGCATCAAACTATGACTTGGGAGCTATGCTTACATAGTTGGACAACAAAAAACATCTATATTACATCCACTGTGTAAGTTGAATTACATCACAATGGAGAAAGAACTAATGGTGGTGGTGTATGCTCTGGAAAAGCTCAGGCACTATGTGCCTAGATATAAAGTGTTTGTGCACATTAATCACAATGCCATCCACTTCCTGGGAGCAAGACAACGATGAGTTCCCATATCATGTGGTGGCTGGTGATCTTGCAAGAATTTGATCTTATGATGGTAGATTGAAAGGGGATTGAGAATGTGGTTGCTAACCATCTCTCTCAGTTACGATGGGATAACAAAGAGGAGGAGAGCCCCCAGCCCCCTCTCTAACCAATTTCCTAATGAACTTCTCTTTGCTGGTGCAATAAATAAACAAGTGTCCATAGAACTAAAATGGTATGATGACATCCTCACTTATTTTCTCACTCAAGAGATGCCACAAGATTTGGACTACAGGAAGAAACAATAGTCTCTTCATCAAGCCAAATGTTTCATGGAAATCAACAGACACCTTTACAAGGTGTGCGTCGATGACCTAGTTCGTTGGTATGTACCTAATGTTGATCAATTGCACATTCTGTAGGATGCTCATGAGAGTCCTCGTGGGGGCCACTATGATGGGAGACGCATGGCCATAAAAATTCTAATGGCAGAATACTATTGGCCCACAATCTTTAAGGATGCCAACCAGTTTGTCCAATCCTGTGAGCTGTCAACGAGATGGTGGGATGACTACATGCATGGAGGATCCTCAATAGTGGATTCAACCACCAGAACCCTTTGACATATGGGGCATTGACTTCATGGATCCTATCACACCCATGTCAAATAAAAAGGCATATATGATCATTGTCATTGATTACTGCACAACATGGGTAGAAGTAGTAGTCGTCATCGACTATACATCATCCACTATTGCATGGCTTGTGCAACAAAATGTTGTAAAATAATTTGCACTTGCAGCAGCCGCTCCATAATAGTTTACAAGTCTAAAATAAACTGCACACTCAACATAAACATCAATAGGCTTTAATATATGTTACAGATTTTCATTTGAATTTTGAAGTCATTTTTTGGAAATGAAATTATGGAGTTACATTCCATAATTAACCATGGCCAAAATTAATTAACTTCTGTTACATAGTCTTGGCCATATTTTATTTTATATTTATTTAAAACACCAAACTGTTTAAACTAATTTGCACCTGCAGCAGTCATGACATAATAATTTGCAGGTCTAAAGTAAACGGAATGCTCAGCATAAACTTCAATATACTTTAATATATGTTACAAGTTTGCCATCTCTAAATGTATCTACATAGATTAAAACTATGAAAGAAACCTTAATTGACAAGATTTTACTCACCAAGATTGCAAAATATTTGAACATGAATCTTGGAGCTTTATCTGTGAGGAGGCTGTTTCAAGCGGCAACTATGAGCAGATGTAATACAGGTTGTTTTTTCATATAATTTATTTAGTCATGCAAGCTTGTTATAGGATTTACAAAGGAACACAATCACTATAATACTATAATGCTTGCTAGTATCAGGATGAATGTTGAATGATGATAACATCTAGTTGTAGAAAATAAAAAATTAGAATTGTTTATCATAGTATTCAAATGTTGGATATTCAATATTTCTTGTTTTTGTTCACTTTTGTTCGGAGGGGTAAGTATTGTAAGCACTTGTGAAAGGCTAAAGGGCTTTAGATAACATTGAGGACTTCAATTTCAACCAGCATTGACCTTTTTCATGTAATAAAGATGATAATGATAGATGAATATATGTTTTAAGGCGTGAAAATTAGCACACTTTCTTTCACTTCTGTTTTGTATCCAAATGTTGTGTTTCCCTAAGTCTCTGCTATTTCTCGGGTTTCTGATTGGTACCATATGGTTATCTTACCAAAGTCATTACACCAAGGAAGCAATTTCTTTAAGACTAGCATTTTCTAGGAACCCAACATATAGGTAAATAAACTTTCATTGATGCATTTTATTTGTATAAGATATATAAAAAAACTATGAGACACTGCCAAAACTGAGATACAGGTGTGTCACGCTGTCATAATTTTATGGTTTGTCATGTAATTTCAAGAAAAACTCTATTAACATTGTTATTTAGCTTGATCCGAATTTTCCTTGATTTGTCATTGCTTTTTTTTCCCCTGTTCCTTTCCATTTGTTATTTTGAGGTGCTTCCATTTTCAAGCATAGACATCCCTTTTTTGATACACACATTTTACTGTAACATTGTTTTAATATGTTGTTACATTATTTTTGAGGACACATTTATATCTGAATATAGTATTGTGATTTATTTACATTCAAACTAATTGGTTTTGATTTTCAGATCGTGTTAGAAAGGGCTATTTTCATGATAATTATGTTCAATACTTTTTAAGAAGGGGGGTAAGGTGGTCTCCAATAATTAACCGTGGTATCTTCATAGTCATTCTGAAATTATTTATTTTTTTAGAAACTTTAATGATGAGCATTACCTATGATTTTATTGGCTATATTTTATAAGTTTGAAGGATATTATGCACGATGGGCTGCATTGCGAAAGCTGTTGTTACAGTTTCTGCAAGGTGGACCAACTTCTTCTGAGGGTGCCCCTTTAAAGAAGCAAGTTCTTTCACTTGGTGCTGGTTTTGACACAACGTTCTTTCAGCTGCAGGTTTTCTTTAAACGTCCCTAAAGTGTTTTATTGGAAGAAACTGTACCTTTACTTTCTTAAGATATGCTTGTTTATCAGAAAGCCTGGAGTGATTTCTTAGTTTGGATATACATATTTTTAAATATAAAATATTTTCTTTGAATGTTTAAGCATACAGAGGTGGATATACATTTTAGCTGTCTTAAATCAGTAGTTAAACTAATATTAAAAAAGGTTTTTTACAACCATTTTCACAAAAGCCTGGTGGACAACATGGTGTTTTGTTTATGCCTAGACATAATGATGGCAGTCTGTTATTGAATGGATATTGGATCTGTAATGTACTTATTGCCAAATATAATGATGTGAATGCAAACAGTTTTTGAGGCACAGGGAGGTGTCTGAACTGAAGGGATACAATGATCAGCGGGATTGCATCCCAGATATGGTGGAGTATCTGTTAATATTTATGTTATGACAACAGACTGTTGAACTTCTTAAGTTTCTTGTTTGGATAAGGAGGGCACATCCAATCTTTAATATCTGACTTTCTTTGGGTCTGCAAATAACATGAAATTTTAGTGAGAGAATTATGATAATAATTGTGACTAAATGTGAGTTTTTTCAGTGGAAATGAGAGATAAATGAGAGTCTTAAATTTGGGTACAAAGCCTTCTTTATATCAGCATCATCTTCATCATTTTTAATCAAGGCCTCCTACTTATGGGATTTCATAGGGGCCAAATTACAACATGGGGTCAACATAATTTGGCAGGAAAATATGAAAGTCATGAGTTTTCATGAGTATTTGGGGTAATAAATCATTACATCCGCCCATCAAATAGTTACAAATTTTTTTTTTTTTGAAGGGCATGTCCGTTCATTTTACAAACCCCCACACATCCACCCCACTCCCCCACAACACCCCCTCCCCAAATTTTATTTTTCGATAAAAATGCTTTAACATATGAAACATAAAAACCATGTTATAAGGTTCATGATGACCCTATTAATTGCTTGATTTTTGTTTTCTACCCTTATACAGCCTATATTTCCAATAGTATCATGTCAGCAAGTCTCTAAGCAGCATTCTTTGAGAGAGAGTTTCAAGGTGGTTTTCTATGGGTAGGCATGTTTTGGATTGTGTCAGGGATGTTCTAGAATTGTGATATTATTATTGCAGGGCAAAATGTATAGAATGATGCCAAGTGGGTTTCTAATATACTCAAGAGTTGCTTACAATATGTCCAAATCATAAATTGAAAAATATGCAGTTATTTTCAAATTCAAAAATAAAGCAGTGAGAAACATATACATCTAATGTTTTGAGGGCTAAACCCTCATTATCAAGGTTTCATGTTCTGTAGATCCAGTAAGAGAAACAAAAATGACTATGACCATAGATGGTAGGTTATGACCCTTTAAATCTCATATCTCTTCTATGTAATTTATAATAGATCCCTATGGATTAATACATAGTTCTTGATATTTTCTACTAGCCAAACATGTTCTTCATCTTTTTCTTTCATCATGTATTTACTAAAAAGTGATTTTTCACTACATCCATGTTGAATGTCTGCTTGGTGCTTCTTCATTTTAATGAAAAAAGATTGTCTTATTTCACCAATGTATTGTTTGCCCAGTGCATTCAAAGCAGTATATGCCACATGGATCCAACTCGATGATTTTGTCTTTAAGAAAAGGAAACATTTTTTGGATTATTGATGCCATATCTTTTTAAAACCTGTGATATCCCACATCAAAGCTTACCAACTTCTTTATCAACTTCTTGCGGTATCAAAAATCTCAAATGTAGGAATTGGTGTTTACAACCAATTGTTGAGGATGCCCTTCTGCTAAGTATTTTACTAAAGCATATGTTTAATCAAAATAGTTACAATTAATTGCAGATGTGAGCCCAAGCCAATTTCAAGTTGAATCTGTAAGGGAAATTTTAAATTTCTAGACATTATGTGTCTTTACAATTAATCAGCATTGAAGCCACTGCAAATAGCTGGAGGGGGCTTGGGTGCTTACCTTCGTCGTTAACAACAGCAAGGCAATTTGACTGGGATATTCAATGCATAAGGCTATCCAGATTTTACTCATGTTCAATTTGTTGATGATACATTTATTTATTTATTTATGTGAAAAACACTCAGGAGAAATTGGACGTGGCATATCAATACCTAACTAATTTCTCCCAGCCATCAGGTCTTCACATAAACTTTTTTAAAAGCCCATTGTTTAATTTTGGGACTCTTGATGACATTGAGGAGCATTTCAAGAATTGTTTACAATACCCAATAGGCATGCTTCCAATGAAATATGTGGGTGTTCCTCTCTTCATTGGTCAGATGACTCACACCATATAGAAAGAAATTGTAGGCAAGGTTTCCAAAGGATTGGTTGGATGGAAATGGGAAACACTATCATAAGTTGGAAGATTCTAGCTCATCAAATCTATGCTCTAAGCAATTCCCCTTTATCTTCTGTCTATTTACAAGGCCCCGATTGGTGTCATACATGAGTTTTAGTAGCTAGAACGTATGTTCTTGTGGTCTACAGGAATGAACCATACCTTGCATAGTTTGAACTGGTCTACCATTTGTCAACCTATTAAGGTTGGAGGCTGGGGTTTAAGACATTTACAACCCATTAATTTAGCATGGCTGGGCAATTGTATGTCGATGATGATAAACCTTGGATAAAGGTGATGCGGGCAAAATATCTCTATGAGGGAATTTTCTTTCATAATGCTCCTTTAGTTTCAACACCTACTTGGTGTAGCCTTGAGTGGCATAAACCATGGTTTCAACAACATACAATTGTTAGTGGCAAAGGTGCCTGTTGGGGGTTGTCTGAGAGCTACACACTTCCCTCCACTTCTACGATGCTCTCAAATTGTATTGATGGAAGGTACCTTTATTATCATGTCATAAGATGTTTTTGAGCAAATGTTTGCATGGAAGACTACTAGTAAAGTTTTATCTTCATCATTGGGGAATTACCTAGGATGCAAACTTCCTTGGTCATCGCTTCCTAGAAACCAGCAAATATTGCATCCTTCAGTGCATTAGAGTATAAGAGTATTGACAACAATTTTTGATGCTCAAGGTTTACAATTTCATCGTTGGACACCCTCGTTGGTCTTCTTCATTGATTGCCATTGACAAGAAAGAAATGGCAATGTAGGTGAATTAAAACACTCATGTTGTGCTTTCTTTACTTTAAAAGCATATATATAGTTGGTCATTGCCATGTTCTATTCAATGTCTTCAACTTCATCTCTAGGAAATTCTTTCTTCAGTAGCTCCTGAAAGTAGACCCTTTATTGTTTCAGAATTTCCTTATTTGAAAACAAAATTCTTTCATTATCTGACTTGATGCATCTAATATGGTTAATGTCTTTGTACCTCTTGTTCCAAGTTTTGGCCAGCTAGTAAATCAATTTCTCACCTTATTTAGTTCCTAGTTTCTCATAAATGGAATCAAAGCACTAAGTTCAGCTTTGCTTACTGGTATGGCAAGCTCCTGCTATGCAAAATGTTCTAGCAAAGTTAGCAAGGTGATGATGTGGAGACTTGAAGAGATGTCATAGTGAGAAGGTTTTCCATGGTGGCCCATGACATATGGAGAAAATGACTTAATATTGATGTGACAACTTTAGATGACAATGGGTAGTGATGATGCAATATATATTTTTCAAAAAAGTAAATATGAAAAAATTACAGAAGATTTATGATTGACATTTTATAACGCTAAAGTCTTTACAGGATCTTGCAAAAGCTTGGACTTTGATCGGTGGAACTTGACACATTAATAAAATTTGGAGTACT
Organism: Gnetum montanum; assembly: GCA_015680685.1. Taxonomy (NCBI): domain Eukaryota; kingdom Viridiplantae; phylum Streptophyta; class Gnetopsida; order Gnetales; family Gnetaceae; genus Gnetum; species Gnetum montanum. The sequence continues at coordinate 261,314 of MNCI01008026.1, read as the reverse complement.
TTGCTAGGTGGTCAAATAGAAGTAATAATTCAAGACCAAAAAGTCCCTCACTGCAAACAAGTCCATTACCTAGGATAAATGCTCCAATTAGATGGTGAAATTGATAAAGCTATAATAAATAGGATTGAGATAGGATGATCAAAATAGAGTTAGGCTGGTGGAGTTTCATGTTATAAAAGAATCCCAATAACACCAAGGGAAAAATTTACAGAATAGTAATCAAACTTGCTATTTTAGTTGGTGTTGATTGTTGGGTTGTACAAAAGAGGCATGAACAACAAATTAGTGTGACAGAAATGCAAATGCTTGCATGGATGGTAAATGTTCCAAGAAAAGATAAATTACATGATATAGACATTCGAAGAAAGCTTGAAGCGGCTACTATTTCACGTAAGGTGCATGAATGGTGTCTTAAATGGTTTGGTCATGCACAAAGAAGATTATATAATGAATCTGGTAAAAAAAAAAAGTTGTTACATCACCATTCTAAGAAAGCTATTGAAAAGGAGATTGAAAAAGACATGAGAAAAATGATTAAAAATGATATGAAGAAATTGCAAATAAATAAGGATCTAGTTTTTCATAAAGGTGAATAGTGAAAGAGCACCCATGTAGTTGACCTCAATTTGTTGGGATAGGGCTAGGATGATGATGGAGTGCTTTGTTAGTATATGTGATTTTTCAAATTTGGAAGGAAAGAAATTGAAGAATTTTTGAATGGATAGAAATTAATTTAGATACAGCCAAAAATTAGCTAACAATAAAAAATTAGAAAGAGAATGTGATATTTAAAGTGGGACTTGACTACCCATGTTTTTGACACTTTTGCAATTATAATTTTTGTTTCCAAACTTAGGATCAAATTGGTACCATGAGATGAATTTTTTATTAGAAGTTGGATCTTATCATTTTAATTGATTGTTAAGATCCCAAGACTATTCTCATTTTACTTCAAATTTTATTAATATATTCTTGTTTTACTTGTTTATACAAAAATCTCAATGTTAATGAACTTTGTAACAGAGGCACAGACTAAGAGATCAGCAATTTATGTTTACTCTTAATTCCATTTAACCATTTCTTCTAACATGTTGTTTCAATATGTAGGAAGAAGGGAAAGCACCTACAGTTTATGTTGATTTAGATTTTAAGGAGGTTTGTTTGTTTTCATTTCAAGTCTTAGCACTAGCTTTTGAAATTTTTTTAATTTTTTTAAAAAAACTTGTTATAATGATCCTTGCCACTGTAGATTTTGCAATGATTGTATGAAGTGTTTGAGAAATATGTTCTGAAACTGTGTATAAAACAGAAATGTATGGAAGAGATACAGGAGTTAGAAATAAAAACCCTAAGAAAAGAGATGCTGTAAAAAAGCAGTTATAAACAATGCATATCATGAATAGATAACTAAGTTGAATGAACTTTCTGGAGTTTAAATATTATAGGATATCTAATTTTCCATATGCATTTTCTCTGTTGCTTGGCTTTTGCTAATGAAATTTTTACTGAAATTGGTCTATCTAAAGTAACCACATAGCTTTATGTTTATTTTGTGATTACACTAATTTGCAATTTTAAAATAGGTTACTAGTAAAAAGACAGCTATTATTGGCTCTCAGGAGCACATGAGGAGTATGGTTGGTGAAGTATCAACCTTTTCTCAAGGTAATAACCATGCTGTTAAATTAGGTAAATATTAATTAATTTTCCTCTTATGATCTTCAATTTTTATATTTTATTTCTGTTTTTTATTGAACATTATGTTTGTTTTGTATGAAAATTTTAAAAAAAGTACAAGAAAAATTAGTTGTCATATTTATTGTAATATTTTACATTTTTAATAGTTAATTCAAACAAAAATATCCAAAAAAAGCCAACCAACTTGTGTTGAAATCATACTAATGAAGACTGGGTTGGATTGTAGATCATTTTTTCATTTTTAAGATTCTGGATTGTGGATTGCTACTCCAAATTGTCATATTAAAAAAAATTAGAAAATAATGAATTTTTAATCAATTTTAATAGTATATGCATTTAAGAAGACAAAAATTGAAAATCTAGGAAAAAATATATTCAAATTTCAAATAAAAATTTCTAAATACATTAATACAACAACATTATATCAATCATGAACATCAACATAAATTCATTGTTTATACTTCCATATATCTTACAAAAAGTTTCAAATGTAAGCTACATTGCAAGTTGTTTCTTTGTACTACATTGTAGTATTTAGTATTCACTATTAGCTAAAACAAATGAGTTGAAGAATGTTTGAAATCAATGATTGAAGTGATTCAAAATGAGTTGAAGACTGCATTGTTGAGCTTCCTAAGAATGCATTGTGCTCCAAATGCATTGCTCTTTGTAGAAGAATGTGCACTCAAAGTGCTGAAAACCTTGAAACTACTGTTAATGTATATCCAGAATATTCTATGCTCATTCTTTGCACTTTTATAGTTGTATTTAGTCTTGAATTGTGTTATTTGGATGGTTTTTTAATATTTAAAGAAATATTTAACGTTAAAAAAATGTAAACTTCTAATTGTTGTTTTTAAAGATTTCATTATTTAAAAAAATTTTATGTTATTTTTTAAACTGACAATTCTGACACTCCAGAATCATCTAGGATCACAATTCTGAATTGGATTGCAATCCAAACTTGATCTGGATCACAATTGTTCAGATTGTGATCCTGATCCAATCTTCATAAGTATGGTTGAAAGGACACAATGCAAACATTTTGTCAACTTTATGTTGGTCAGAACTCTTCTTAATGGGCTAGTTTAATTTTGTTGGTTAGAACTTTTGTTAATTAGGGCTAGTTTAATTGGTTAGAGTATAGAACTTGGTACTTAGGAAGTCACAAGTTTGATTGCAATGAATATATTGAGATAGGTGCCACTAGGCATGGTAAAAAATACATCTAGGGGCATTAGGTAAACAACCATGCCATAAAAATTATTGCAAATTGTTTGCCTACCATGATGATGATTATGTTGATAATAGAATGATTCAAAACCTATGTTTGACAGTGATTGGGAACATGAGAACAAGAACTATTTTTTGGGAGTGAGGCCAAAAACATATGGAACATCAGGAAGAACATAAAAACATTATAAAATATATAGGGAAATATAGTATAAATATTCTATTTTATAAATATTTGTAAGTAAAACATTTTTACAATTGGAGGAAGTGGAACGAACAATGTTAGTTGGAGCCACGGGCGGTTTTCAGCCACCACATTATTCGTTTTGAAGAAGCAACAGCTTGCTTTTAATTTCCTATACATGCCTGATGTAGATTCTATTTTACAATTTTTACTGGTTTTCTGATCTTTGATTATTTTTTATCAATCTCAGACACATTGTCTTCTGATTCTGTCATTGCAAAGGTACACACACAAAATTTCAAGTTTTTCATGGAAATTTTCAGTCAAATAATGCATGGAAATTTTCACTTCTGGAGCAATTTATCAGTTTATATTGTTATTCTAGTGCAGTCTTATTTGTCTTTATGACTATGTCTATTCTTTGGGAAAATCTGACATATTTTATGGGTGCCGAAAATGGTGTAATACTTGCTGAGCGTTGCAAATTGCTACCTGTTGATCTCCGTGAAATCAAAAAGTTGGATGCAGCTTTTGAGTTAGCACAGCTAGACCCTAGGTAAGGTGTGTCATGAGGTCACTGCTGGAATGTAATTATCTTTGTTAAGGAATACATTAGAAATTAGAATATTTATTTGACAGGTCTCAGTTTTCATGCTATTTTTGGCACTCAAAAGTATTCACACTCAAAGATACCTGGGTTAAGAAAATGTGTTGTGTTATTTCTTCTGTATCAAAAATTTTCCTGCATTCTTCCTTTCTATTCGTTTGGTTCTACTTTCTCTGAAAAATCACTAAATTCAATACCATCACTATGTATAACTTTTTGTAGGCTGTGCAGATTCTTTTATTTAAGATAAATACATTTTGCCCTTTTAGATTTGCATCTTTTACTTGATAGTTGAAGCAATTCACAAAATCCGTTACTTTTATTCAAAAAGTCATTAACGTGTTTCTACATTGATGCTGTCATCAGTCTGCCGACATTTACCATTGCAGAATGTGTTCTTATCTATTTGGAACCACATCTGAGATGTTCCTTAGTGAAGTGGGCAGGAGATCAGTTTTCTACTGCAATATTTGTCATCTACGAGCAGGTTTAAACTTTCCTTGGACTACCTTTATAAACATAACTGACAACTACATTTTGCTTTTGCTGAATTTGTTAGTTTATCCTTTTGGGCAGATTCATCCAGATGATCCTTTTGGACAACAAATGATCAAGAACTTGGAGGTATGTTGGTTCATGTATGGTAAGGTTCATACTAAAACAATTTGAAGTTGGACTTGAATCAGTGTTGTTTCCATCTCTTAAGTTTTTTGCATATGTTTTTATGTGCAATAGCAGTTACTTCTAGATCAATTTCCCTTTTCACATGCTATTATTGGAGTTGTCATTTTCAAAACAACATAAATATGCATGTCTTATCTGATAAGCTTGAAGCATGTGTATAACTTTATCTAATGTCCTGCATGCTGACATGTCCATGTGGCAGTGCCGAGGATGTCCTCTTCTTAGCCTAAATGCCACGCCAACTTTGGAGGCGAAGCAGAAGCTCTTCACAGATTCAGGTTGGCAGGTATTCATCCGCTAATCTTGTAACATGCTTTGCGATATAAAAGTGAGTACAAAAAATTATTTACTAACAATTACAGTAAGACAGTCTGGTGTGATTACCTTACTAATGGTCATGTCCCCACAAAAGCACTAATATCTAAAACAATTTGTTGTGGATTTGTAGAAAGCAGAAGCATATGGCATGCACACTATATACCACAAATATCTTGATTTTCAAGACGACAGGAAAAGGTTTTGCTGGCTCTTTTTGTGGTTCATTATTTCAAGCAAATTGATGAATAAAAAGTATTTCATATCTCTTACTGTTTGACATTCAGGATAGAGCGCTTGGAAATGTTCGATGAATTTGAAGAATGGCATTTAATGCAGGTGAGAATTAATTGTTCTTGATATATAAATACCATTCTATAGTTGAGCATGGTGCCTGTCCATTTTGTCTCATTTGGTTTGGTGAAAAAACAGTTTATTTAGCTTAGGTATATTAAACGTCTACATTATGCTAAGCTACATATGCATATGTGAGATCCTCTTTCAAATGAAATGCATACAAAAACTGAAATTTCCAATAGGGAAAAAATTAAATACATTTGAGCTAGCTTTGTTTCCTTTGTTTACAGTAAGAATCAATTGTGAAATGAGAAATATTTGATTATACATGATAATCTTAACAGTTTTAACATTACTCAGCCTATGTAATGATAAGATTAAGGTCAATGCAGATAACTCCTGATAGGGAGTTCTAAACATTTAGTGTCTTGGTTGATCTCCAAGATTTCAAGGCAATTGTGGGTTGTACTTCAAATATTATTTCATTAACAAAACTTTCTTTTTACAAGTTATAAAATGTTTTAGACATTTGATTTCTCTAAACCAAGTACTATAGATTACTGTCAGTGTTAATGTTGTTCCTAGTTGCACACTGTCATATTTTTGAAGGGGACTCTTGTTAACCTTCTAATGTTGAAAATAGTCATACATGAGTCATGAAATTGGCAATTATGCCGTATTTAAATGCAGATTTTGCACAATGCCTGCTGTGATTGTGTCATAGCTACATTGTTCTATATTGGTTAATTCTGTAGTTGGATTATTTGAGCTATAAAAGGTACTGATGTAGTGCCATGGACAATCAGGAACACTATTGCATTGCATATGGGATCAATGATGGAAAGGTAAGGTTGTGGATTATTGCATCTGGACTAGGTCAACAGAAGGATGGTGTTATTGTTAATATAACTATTTTTGTCTCTTGCAGGGTGTGTTTTCAGATTTTGGCTATAAACATGCATAGATGGTTGTTGAAAAGAGCTGTTATGCTTTTCAGTGTTTATACATATCTTGAAGCTTGAGATGAACAGATGGCATGTAAGAAACAAAATAAAAATTACTCTATAATTGATGTACAGCTGAGAAAACTGGAAAAGGAAATCAACAAATGTAATTTTTGGTAAAATTTTCTGGCTTAAACTTTGTTATCCATGGTTGTGCTTGTAATTTTGAATTCGTTAGGTAATATTTTGATAATCTTTAAGTGAACTGCAAATTGAATAACTTGAAAAGCTATGCAAAGGCATCCAAACTTGATGATCTCATCAACAAGGGCTTGTAAATGAGGTGCCCTCAAGTACAATGTCAGTCATAGTAAGAGTGAAGTTTTCCCTCATCCCTTTCCCTCTTGTTTTACATGTCTAAAACACCTTAACAGCTGTAGTGTGTATGCTTGTAAAGATGGTAATTATATCTTTTGCATTGCGTTGCAATTGCTCATATTTGAAACAAAGTCTGGAAAACTACAAATTAATATTTTATTATGCCAAAATCTTTGTAAATCTTGTATCATCTTGAACTTGGATGGGTGGGCCTTATGAGTTAATAAAATTTGAAATGTTTGTTAGCATATGTGATCTTACAAATTTGGAAGAAAAGAAATTGAAGAACTTTTGAAGGGATAGAAATTGATTTAGATAGAATATAGTGGCTAGTAGTGAAAAATTGAAAAAAGAATATGGTATACAAAATAGAAGTAGTAGAGTCTCTAAACCGTACATTCTTATAATTTTTATTTCAAAACAATAAAAACTACCTAACTTCAAATACAGTTAACCTTATATTTAGGGATTGTTGCACCATCAAAAAACTACCTAACTCAATGAGTAGAAAGAAATGAGAATAATACGTAGTATGCATTATTTTAATATTATGTTGTTGCATTAAATTTTTTAGTTTTAAAGTAAAATTTTCAACGCAAGATAGGTATTCCAAAATTTGAACAAATACATGTGATGTAAAATTGACAACTAATGATTCCTATGCATTATTAGGAAAATAAAATTAGATATCTTATTTGTAATAATATCTCTAGGAAGATTTCTACTCATTAACATGTAAAACTACATTTCAAAAATCAATTCTAATTTTGGGAGTAATTCTAAATTTAACCAAAGCCAGATGTAACTCTAGCACCATAGAGAGAGAGAGAGAGAGAGAGAATATGTGTGTATTTGAGTTTAATTCCAAGGAGCATGTTTGGGTGGTCTTGCCTTTAAAGTAAGAGTTAGTTCTGTAAGGTAAGTAATTGGAAAGAGATGTGAGAGCATAAAAGTGCCTTTTAACATTGACAAATGTTTGTTAGTTAGTTCATACATTCATGTAAAAATTAAGGTAGGTTTCATTGGTTAAAAATATTTTTATTTTCCGTGAGATGAATTTATAGTTGACCCCATTTTTGTTAGGATAAGGCTAGGATGATGATGATGATGAGATGAATTTATTATCTGTTCAAAAGATTCTTTTTGGTCTATGAATATAATGAAATATTTAGTTTCAATTTTAGTTTTAATTAAATAATGTTATTGAAAGTGATGTGGCTTTGATTAGCTTCAACACTGAATTTTGATTATAGTGATCTTGTTTTATAGTGATGAGTGGCGAGATACCCCTACACTCAACCATATGAATACGAGCGTAGCACATGCGATCCGGTCGAACTCCGCAGACTAAGTGCCTACACGCCCCATGGAACACTTAGGGTTAATCATTCGTTGTCTTCCCAGACTTACTTGTAGTTGTCACGGTGTATGGTTAAGTAAGTCCGAGGTATATGATTTTTATAGTCTTTTATGTTTTTCTCTCCCATGCTATTGGGTTGAAGGGTTGAGAAACTAATTACTAATTCTAACTAATGAACTAAGTCTAAATTAACCTAGCGTCAGCATCCGTTCCCACTTACCGTACACACCCTGAACCGATGCAACCATGGCTACCAAACGCTAATCGTTGCTGAGATCACCATGCGTAACGCACGTGCTCGAAGTGGTCGTACTGAGGCACTTAACTAGGAGGAAGGGTTGAGAGAATCTAATCTAGCCTAAGTGCGAAGAGCATCCGTTCCTTGATTATCCGTACACATCCTTAAATGCTCGTAATCTTCCGCATTACTAGGAGATAAGGGTGAGAGAGAAAGCAATAAATAATATTAAATAAAATCCTATTCCATGCACTACAAGGTTTATCTAGGAAGTTCGTCTTTATTGCCATACACAACTTGTGTTCAGGTACAATGTTGCTCGAATAAAGATCTGTTCACTTTAGGACTCCTACTACGGGCACATGGAAAATATTCTATCTCTGGAGTGATCAATTTGCCAGAGTTTCCCTACTTCTAGCCTAGGATGAGGAAACAAGGGAGAGCCGCCTCTACGATATTGCACGGGATGACGTGATATCGCGGCCCATGCAATATCGCGTCTCATCATACCCCCATGACTAAATAAAAACTCGTCCTCGAGTTCCTTACAAAATATTGGGAAGGTATGGGATTATTGAGGTGAATGGAACTAATGGGATGACATGTGAACGGATCATCATTACAAGACTTGACAAAATTGGTGTTCATGACAACAAGGGTGAACACCTTATTACATTGACATCAGGCCTTAGTTGGCAGTTGAGAGAGAAGAGAGAAAGAAGTATTGCTACTGCCAACGCCAAGATTGTGCCTTTCATTGTCCATCCGTAAGCACGCCATCGATCTTGCTCCTTGCATAGTTGCTTCTAGCACTGCTCCATTCCAAGTGTTTACTCCAGATCCAATCCGTTGTTGTATGATCGCCATCTGCACACACAACACAATCATATATTAGCAAGGGTAAATGAATCATCATGTAATTAATACCTTGCTTCGGTGTAGGTCCATTGGCTAGGTTGTGGTATGGCTAATTGTGGAT
>MNCI01008026.1:223837-235087 GCA_015680685.1 Gnetum montanum | reverse complement strand
TGAGAGAGATTAACTACAAAAGTAGTAAATAACAATTAAATAAATAAATAAATAAACAAAGTGAATGCTGCAATGATGAAGTAATCTTGATCTTTATTGTTATTCATGTGCATGTCCAAGTACGTCACACTCGAATAAAGGATGCCGTACAATTACATTCACCACACTGCGGGCAGACATGGGAAAATAATTCTATCTTTGGAGGGATCAAACTGCCAGAGTTTCACTAAGGAACTAAACTAGATGCCTAAAATTCGGAAAGCTACCTCTTATTTATAGACATTGTGGGCTGTGATATCACGTACACGATATCCCAGCCCATGGGATATCACTACTGTGATATCACAACCACTGTGATATCATGGGTGTGATATCACATCAGCGATATCACAACCAGCAAATTCATGACTCATCACTTACTAATGGACGACCCCATGTGATTGCAGATGGCCCCTAAATGTGGACAGCAAGGAGAACCCTCTCAAGGTGCATCCAAACAACTAAGGAGAGGCAGAGGCTAGGCATCCCTCGAGGAATGTGTAGAATAGGAGGCACAATCATTCATCATCCATCAAGAGCCTCTTGTTACTATGCAATCAGGATAGGCTAAAAGAGGAGCCACTGAAGAACCTAAACAAGGACAACGTCTCACATTGTCTCTAGAATGTGTTCAGGTGATCCATGAAAGGTCCATGTCAGCGGCCGTGATCGTGGAACTCAACTTTGGACTTTTCATGAAGTTCACTCCTAAAGCAGTTAGGGACCAACTCAAAGGGTCTCCATTATGACCTATCCTTTTTGAAAATGGTGCTTAGCACCTGGGAGAGATGTACCAATTTTGGCACAATAAAGAAGAGGGCACCATAATTGATATTGGTGGTGTTTCTATAGATTTCTTTGCCAAGGCCATTTCGAAAGTGTTGAATCTTCTGAATACAAGGCCAAAAGTTGCTCATTTGTCCACTCGCTCTAATGCTGATTCACAAAAAATATGGTTGAAAAGGACATATAGAAAGGAAGACAATATGTATGAAGAGTTGACCCTGGAGAAAAAGATCTATTTCAAGATCAGTACTTATCATATCTTCCCCACAAAAGGATTAAATAGAATCTCAACGTATGCAGCCAGAGGAAGTGTGATATTGATGGGTAAGGTAAATGCCAACCTACATCATCTGTATCTCACAGATATTTTGAGGTGGTTTGAGGAATAGAAGACAGGAAAATTCACATTACCCTTCCCCTGTCTTATCTGGAAGTTGAGCCGGTGTGTTGGAATTCTAGGGTACACTAATGATGTTCCTAGAAGAGCCTAAAATGCTTCATTTGCTAAATTGCTGAAGCCACTAGCCCCAAGAAAAAGTGTTGGTGAGACACTGGAGCCAAAATAAGAACAGATGGTGGGGCCCATGGCAACTCAAACTGCAAGGCCTAGCCAACTCCCAAGCACAAGGCCCAGTCAACAACAAGAAGCAGGGCCCAACATAGGCCAAAGAGACCAATTGCTACCACCGTCACAAGATTATCGACTGTCGATGAGCCATCTTAGGGCCATCACTGAGATGGTTAGCTGGGGAAGTCATGATGACACCAATCTCTTTAGGGTCATCGACGACATTGTACAACCCATGAATTCCATAGATCGCACATGAGGTGAAGTGTCCATTCAAATAGGAGGAGGGGAGACACACTGGTCACAACAAATCTGGGGAAATGTTGGATCCTTTTAGGTGCAATTGGAAATGGATGAAGGTGCCACAGTCATGGTCATGTAGCACCAAGATGCATCAGGAACCGTAGAAGTGGTCATGGACCACATAAAAGAGTTCTTCAATGTTCCTATTGTGTCACCAGCGGATTTCACAGGAGCGTGTGATGCTCAAGCTTTGGCCAGTTCCTTGATGACTCTTGTAGAGCATGAGGATGTTCTCGATTAGTTATTGCAAATAGGACAAGTGATGACATCCTTGTTTGACATCCATAAAGATGTCACAGCAACTCAATCAGACCTCATCTCCACCAAAGGGAAGCTGGTTATGGCAGAGATTAGGGCTAGGCATGCAGAGGCAGAGTTGGAAAGACTCCAGGAAAGGCTCGTCACCCTGCAAGCTTCATAGTGGGATCCATCTCAATTCATCCCCATAGACCAACTAGAATCTTTCAAGATGGAGAAACTCAATAAATTATTGGCAGACAATAAAAGAGTGGCAAAGGAGAAAGAGAAGGATGATTGGGATGCTTCCAAGGCACAAGCGCAAACATATGCACATGCCAAAGCACTCAAGGCCTTGCAAGAAGAGAATAAACAGCTTGCCGCAGGTAACCTTCAGTTAACCACTGTGGAGAAACAAAAGAATGTTCTTGAAGAGAATTTTCAACAGTTACAAGAATAGTTAGTCAGGGTCAACCAGGACATGAATTGCTTGGCCAAAGAGAATCGAACCCTCTCAACGGAGGATGTATGCGCAATCTATCAAAAGACGGCAATTGAAATAAGCGCGTGGAAAAACGAGGCCAAGCAACATGAGAAAATGAAGGAGCACTTTAGAGATTAGATGGGGATGTATAAGCAAGTCATTGAAAAAGAGATCCATATGGCCAAGGCCCAAATTAACATCTTCAGTGCTCAACATGCTGATTGGCGAGTCATACTAGACACCTATGCATTTGTCCACCAAGTAGAGCTCAAAAGTTGGGACTTGTAGATATAAGATCTTACGGGGTACATGGAATTGCCAAACTTGCAGTATGCTAATTTAGCCATGTTAACAGCAGGATGCTCAAGAACAGAGCTAGAGAAGTAGGTAGCTACCACCTACGCAAAATATGAAACAAAATTTGTAAAGCACAAGAAGACATTACAGAAGTTAGAAGTGGCAAATTCTGAGTTAGAGGTGATCAAAACTAGCTACCAAGGACAAAAATATGTTGTGGCAGAATTGGCTTGATGGCTTACAGATTACTAGGAATACAAGGATAAAGCCAGATCCTACAAGGAGGAATGACGACTATTTGTGACCTGGTATGTCAAAGTAAATCAAATGTTCCCGCAACTGCTGTGTCCATGGGAGGTGCCGACTCCATCAAATACTAGAGCATCAGCATGGATGGCACAGGACCCCTGAACTGAAGAGGAAAAGCTATAGGCACTCCTTCAGCCATCAAATTCCAAAAACTAGAGCACAAGATAAGGGAAAGTAACCCATGGAGGAACCACCGCCACCTGGGACCACATGAGTTCCAACAAAGTTTTGTACTTTTGTGTCCGTATCCCAATTTTGTTATATGCAATGCTCCATGATAGCATGAATAAATTCCTAGTCAGTTAATAATCTCATACCTATCCATTGTGTAATCAATGGGGCTTGTTCTCATTTTTTTTGACTCAAGGACAAGCTTTCATTCAGTTGTAGGGGTATGATGAACCATGATTTGATATCGCGGCCTCACTAGCAAGATCAAATACACGATATTGTGCTTCCTGTGTGAGCCTATAAATACACAATTGGGTGCACGGGAGAGTCATAGGAAAAGTTAGTGTTAGAGTACCATCTTTTTGTTAGTTGCAATTCCTCTCAATCGTTTCCTCAGTGCATGCCCACAGTGATGATTGTAATTGTACGGAACCTTTATTCGAGTGTGACGTACTTGGACACGCACATGACTAGCAATAAAGATCAAGATTACTTCATCATTGTAGCATTCACTTAGTTTTAATTGCTTATTGTTATTGTTATTTATTGCTTTCTTAATTAATATTTCTCTACCCTCATTTCCTATCCTTGTTATTAAATGTGGAATGAGTACGACTTAATCATGAGTATTTAAGTGTGACTACTTGGTATCCCAGTAGCATACCTAGGACATGCGCTTGGTAATTCCAGTAGTAGTACATGAGGTCCAAGATGTGTACGGATGATTAAGGATGGATGCTTATCGCACTTAGGCTAGCCTAGATTCTCTTCTCCCTTTTCATCTTAGCTTAAAACAAAGTTATTTTCCATTATTCCTAGGAGTAGCATAGTCATAGGAAACACATCGTACACCTCACTCTGGACTAAACCATACATGACAAAGCAAATACTAGTCTAGGTGGGAAGACAACGAATTGCAATCAATGAGTAACTATCTAGATATCACAACTAGTCCATCTGCGAAGTTCGACTGAATCATGCGTGAACACTCATATTCGTATGGATGAGTGTAGGGGTAACTTGCCACTCATCAATTATTGTAATAGAAGCAATAAGTACCTTGTAATTTTTTTGTGTGGGTGGGGGTGTTGAACCCTGAAATAATTGTAATATAGCTATACCCTAAGATATATAACTCAGTATTACCCACCAAAAGCAAACCCATGAGTTAGAGCTTTCAAATCAAGAGTCTTACGACCAATCTAACACTTCATTATTTGTAGTTTGTATTTTTTATAAAATAAAATAGATTCTTACCTAATTAATTTTATTGCTTGTGTTACTTTCATGCAAGTTCAAATTTGATCTTGGAGTTGTTATTTTATCTTGCTATTGATGTAGTTACTTTGTAGTTGTAAAGATGGGGTTGAAGTATCTATACAAAACTCAGCTATAATTTAAAATAGTTCTTGTTCATTGTTAGAGTTTAGTTTTATGTCTCATTGACAACTCTAATTATACAAGAATTATTTTGGTTATGAGAAAACTTAATACATAACTTATTGGTTAAACAACTCATCATTATACATCTTTCGTAATTGTATTGTCCACATTTTGGAGTCATTCTTGGTGTCTTTCAATCTTGTTATAAATATCTTCTTTATAACTTCTTCTTCTTCTTATTCTTTCTTTGACTACATCCTTATAATGTTTGCCTTTGCCTATTACTCATGACAAGTTTTGTAGGAATTTTCATGGCTAGTCAATCTTACATGGGCTAAGCCTTCTTAGGATCCTTCGAGATTCACAACTTGACTTGTTACGAATTAGTATCTCAATCGTAGCCTATTGCTCTTCATAGTCATCTTTTTCATTTCATCGTAACCTTTTGGATAGTTTTCTCTTCCTCTTTAGCAAACCAAATTACAATTAACTCACATTGGATCTTCTTGTCCTATCTAGGAAACTGAATCCTCCTTCACTTCTTTTTCTTACAAATCATTTGTTAAACTTTTGGATTCTAGGGTTGTCATTACGAATCTTATGGATCAAAATGACTTCTCTGCTCGATTACATTTATGAGTACTAATTGCTTTCTTACTTTGGACATGTATCTTTGGTTTCTTATGGTTCTAATTTTAATTGTGTGATGCTACATCCATTATCCTTTCTTATGATTCATTGTTACTTGTGCATACCACCTTCATAATCTTTAAATTGGTTCTTACAACATTTTTTATTCTCCATGTCACTTCTTTGTAATTGATTAATGTCTTATATTCAATGGATAAGGTTGTAATGGTTTAGACAATAAGTCATGTCCTTTTGTAAGAACTTGTTTACAAGTGATTAAGAATAATCTTGGATAGTTACAAAACTAGTGATTGTACATTGTGTAGAAAACTAAAAACTAGAAATTAGGAATTTTCATTATATCTAGGAAATCACAAAGGATTTGTTGGATGGTTACAAAGCCTTAACACATTTTCAAAGAAAGTTAAAAACATCATTAATGTAATGCCCCAGGGAGATAGGATCAATTTGAAAGAACACAGTAAGCCAATTATAGTTAGTATTATAATTCATTTGAATTTGAGTCAAATATGGAAAAAATAAAAAGATATATTCTTCATCCTCAATGCTTTGTTTGCATAGTCTACAAATACGCTATTCTCTTGGTAAATTGATCCAATGACCTATCTCAACAAGGAGCTAATGAAAGCTTATTTTGTTGAAGTTGAAGATAGATAAAAAAGAAAAACAATATGAAGTTGGAGATATAGGNGATCTTCCACCACTGGTACTACTTTCTTGCTTTGAAAAAAATATTGATATTAAGCTGCAACTCTCTATCTTGAATGCTTTTTTTGTTTTAAGTTCAAGCATGGATATTGAAAAGTGATATAAATTTTGTTAGGATTAGAAAATTTCTCTTTACTAACAATCAATTTTCTTCACTTATTTTTTTCAAAGTATCAATTTTAAAATTGTCCATTTGAGTAGATAACCCTAAAATTTGAAAGTTTTTTTTTTCTATATTTTTTTGATGATGTCCACTTAGTGTTAAGCTAGTGAGGTACTCTGAATTTTCTTTGCTCATTTTTTTGGGGTTAGACATCCCCCATATGTTAAATAGTTAGTAGGTTAGTTCAGATAAGGGAGATGTTGGATATAGAACATTTTGTGAGTAGGTGTTTATATTTCAACATCTTAGGGTATTATTGAAAACGGTGACTTTTGAAGATAAAAAATGGATAAAAAATTTTAGGAAAAGGTCTTACACCTTAAACCCTTAGTTTTGAACATTACAATAAACCATATATTGAAGTAAGCCTAAGTGTTTTGGGTGGGTAGGGTGGGGGGTACACCTCAAGATATATAGTTCAATTAGAACTTTATATAACTTAACATTGCTCATCAAAATTGAATCCATGACTTTGGGCTTTCAAATCAGGTGTCCAAATGAAGTAAGCATAAGTTACAACTTACAAGTTCAATTTCAAGCTTTAACTAAAACTCATCTCATTTTTTCCTCATAAGTCAATTCCATTTTCTCCTAGTATTTTTGTTAGTTGGATTTCTTTGTGTTTTGATTGGATTAGATCTTTGATCAAATGCAACTTTGTTCTAGTGCCATGAATACTAATGATTCATTTGTAAATATTTTTTATTGTTATTCATGTATTATCTTGAATATTTATCTTGAATAAAGATTTTAACTGCATCAAAATTAATTTGAAGGAATAAAACAAGAAAGGGTCAAACGAAACTTTGTTCTAGTGGCATGGATTCTAATGATTCATTTGTAATTATTTTTTAATGTTATTCTCATAGGGACCATCATTTGGAGTGATGGTAAGGTGCTTATATCTTAAGTTGAAGACCTAGATTTGAGCATGGGCAGAGCTAGTTAAAGAGGCTAGGCTTTCGCTTAGCTACTAACCCTTTTAATACCCTACTTAGTACAATGAGCACTATGGCTCCCAGTGATAATATTATTTTATTTTTATTCTTATTTTATTTATCTTGAATAAAGAGTTTAATTGCATCAACATTAATTTGAAGGTATAAAACAAGAAAACAAGTATGACATGGACAACATAATGAGTACGTGATAGATTTTGAGTGCTATCATGGTACATGTTATTTTGTAGGAGATTGGAGGCTAGATAAATGGCTCGATGTAGTTTCCTTTATTTGAATTAGAAGAAAACCTAGATTTATTATAGAAAAATTCATTTCACTATGATTTGTGGTACATATCAACTTGATTCTTGCAAATTCTTGAAGTGTTTACTCACCTACTTGATGGATAAACATTAAGTCTTTGAGTAATGACTCTTGACTTAGTTTAATCCCTTAAAAATGAAATAAAAAATTTTAAAATTTCATGGTATTGATGTTCATTCCATTTTTATGGTATTTATTTATCTAAAAAACATAGGAAGGTATTGAATCCCAAAAAAGTATTTAATAAAAAAAATCAAAGTACATCACATGCTTAATCAAAGAGTGGAAAGCCTCAAAAATAGCATAAAAGAAATAACTTTTCAAGTTTAGGAATACCTAATGGTCTTAAAATAGGTCATCAACATCATCCTAGTCGTATCTCAACAAAATGGGGTTGGCTACATGAGTTTTTTTTTGTAATTCACGTCTATGAAGAGTGAGCTCTTTATTTATTTGCAATTTCTTCAAATCATCTTCAATTGATTTTTTCCATGTTTTCTTTGGTCTTCCTTTTTGTGGCTTTCCTAGAACAAGGATGTAGCAACCTTGTTTTATACGCTTATTATATAATCTTCTTTGCACATGTCCAAAAAATCCAAGCCTCCATTCTTGGACCTTTCTAATAATGAGGTGTTAGCCTAATGGTACGGGTCTTGGTTACTAGGTTACAGGTTTGATTCTACTAGGTAGCACTAAGTTATAAACTTTTATAATAGCAAAAGGATTTGATGTAGTAATAGAAAGCTTTGGTGAAATATCATCTTTTTGTAGGAAAGGAAGATACAAAAGTAAATGCTAGCACATAATGTTCATCACAATTGACCTTAAATTGAGTATCCTTGGAATCTTCTGAAGCCCATTTATTAACAAAAGATGTCATCTTTGGATAGATGGTAGTCTTTTTACATATCTTACATGCTAACTATTTGAATTTTTTTTTACTTTGTGTGGTAAAAGTATTTCTAAAAGCTTTTGTATTCTCTATTTTCTTTATTATCATTTCATTATTCTTATTGATGAGTGGTGGAGCAACCCAATGCCCAACCATACAAGTCACAAGTTTTCACACGTGACTCAATCATAATTTGTAGATAGAAAATGTTGATATGTTAGTAATTGAGTTGAAGTTTGAGGCTGTTGGCTTTCCACGTGAAGCTAGTGAAATCTAAGCGTATGGTTTAGCTCATAGTGAAGTGTATGATAGTTGATGTTGTGTGGCACAAATTACTCCTAAGCATAAACATAATAAGATGAAAATAATTTCTAAGTCTAGTTAATAGTAAGTAAGTAGATCTATTCTATCCTAAGTAATAGGTATCTATTCCTAGTCCTTTGGTCACATCTTGGACTTAGGCAATTGCCACTAGGTTACCAAGTGGAGTTATCATTGAGAAAATCAAATAATACCACTACTAGGATTACTATACAACTACACTTAACATTCAGAACTAGTCGTACCCATGCTAATATACTAAGTGCACATTTAAAGTAAGTTCTTGAAAAGGTAAAGTGCTAACTAAGAAAACATGAAAAATTATTCTACATAAACAAAAAGTAAACTAAGTGATGCTACAATGATGGAAAATAACTCAATTTTTATTACCATTCACAAATTGTGTTCAAGTAAAATTTTTTTGAATAAATATTTCGTTTACTATCTAACATCACATTGTAGGCATACACTTCTATCACTAAGTTATGAAAACAAACTAACCGAGTCTAGTTACTATGGAATGACAAGTTAGTAGATCATGTGTCCAAGTGTTGTATTTATAGGGTTGTACACAACCTAAGATATTATATCAACAATGATGTAGCATGGACTATGATATCATATAGATGACATCATTGATGTAATATTGTTACTAAAATATTGCTGATGACCAAAACTTGACTTTATCATACCCCCACGACTCACTGGAAACTTGTTCTCAAGTTAAAACAAAATGAGGATAGAGTCCCTTACAAAATTGGAAGGTAGATTTGACTATACATGACTAACAAACTATTTACATGAATTTGAATGCCACTAGTGGTGTTTGTACAAAATTGATACAAGTTGATGACAAAATAACAAAACAAGAAAAAAGTAAAGAAACTTGATGTAGCCTAAGTGCCCAGTGGTGGTGGCTCCTCCATTGGCTACTTTCCCTTGTTCTCAAGCTTCTTAAACTGATATCTATTGAGTAATGTGTGAAGTTTTTCTTTCTCTATTTTGGGATCATGTATTATCCATGCTGATTGACCAATATTTGAAGGTGTCAACACATCCCATGGGTATGGAAATTATAGGAACATCTAATTTACTTTTACGTATTGATGAGTGGCGAGGTACCCCTACACTCAACCATACGAAATGAGCATAGCACGCGTGATCCGGTCAAACTCCACAGACTAAGTGCCTACACGCCCCATGGAACACTTGGGGTTAATCATTTGTTGTCTTCCCAGACTTACTTGTAGTTGTCACGGTGTATGGTTAAGTAAGTCCGAGGTGTATGATTTTTATATCTTTTTATATTTTATGTCTCCTATGCTAAAAAGGTGAAGGGTTGAGAAACTAATTACTAATTTTAACTAATGACTAAGTCTAAATTACCTAGCGTCAGCATCCGTTCCCACTTACCGTACACACCCTGAACCGATGCAACTGTGGCTACCAAACGCTAATCGTTGCTGGGATCACCACACGTAACACACGTGCTCGAAGTGGTCGTACTGAGGCACTTAACTAGGAGGAAAGGGTTGAGAGAATCTAATCTAGCCTAAGTGCAATGAGCAGCCAATTCCTTGACTAACCGTACACATCTTTATGCATGACTACCACTGGGATTACCAAGCGCAGATCCTGAATACACCATTGGGTTACCAAGTAGTCACACTAGATGCTCGTAATTAAGTTGTACTCATACCGTGTTGCGATGAGCAGCTAATTCCTTGACTATCCATACACATCCTTAGACGCTCGTAATCAAGTCGTACTCATTTCGCATTACTAAGAGAAAGAAATAAATAACAATAAATAAAATCCTATTCCATGTACTATAAGGTTTATCCAGGAAGTTCGTCTTTATTGCCGTACACAACTTGTGTTCAGGTACAATGTTGCTTAAAAAAAGATCCGTTCACTTTAGGACTCCTACTGCGGGCACATGGAAAATATTCTATCTCTGGAGTGATCAAACTACCATAGTTTCCCTACTTCTAACTTAGGATGGGGAAACAAGGGAGAGCCACTTATTTATAGATATGGTGGCGGACCGCAATATCGCGTACGCGATATCGCAGGGGATGACGTAATATCGCATGGGATGCGATATTGCGACTACCACGATATCGTGGCCTATGCGATATCACATCTCATCATACCCCCATGACTAAATGAAAACTCGTCCTCGAGTTCCTTACAAAATATTGGGAAGGTATGGGATTATTGAGGGGAATGGAACTAATGGGATGACATGTGAACAAATCATCATTACAAGACTTGAAAAAATTGGTGTTCATGACAACAATGGTGAACACCTTATTACAATGACATTAGGCCTTAGTTGGTAGCTGAGAGAGAGAGAGAGAGAAAGAAGTGTTGCTGCTACCAACGCCAAGATTGCGCCTTTCATTGTCCATCAGTAAGTGCACCATCGATCTTGCTCCTTGCATAACTGCTTCCAATGCTGCTCCATTCCAAGTGGTTCTTCCAGATCCCCTCCATTGTTGTATGATTGCCATTTGCACACACAACACAGTCTTATATTAGCAAGGGTAAATGAATTTCAATGTAGTTAATACCTTGCTTCGGTGTAAGTCCATTGGCTAGGTTGTGGTATGGTTGATTTGGATCTGGAGATATGATATTCATGACTACCGAAGGTGTAGAGGTTAGGAA
>MNCI01008026.1:203011-222298 GCA_015680685.1 Gnetum montanum | reverse complement strand
AGAGACTGATCGATCTAGGGGTAACACGATGTTACCTTACAAATCTCTCCATCGTAGCTGTTCATCTTGATGGAGGATAAAGGTAAAGTTTGGAATATACTCATTGGGATGAGTATAAACTATCTTGTATTGTTTAGGACTTGGCTGATTTCGGCTATGTATTTTTGACTGCCGACTATTCTTTGTATTATCCCTAGGTGATGTGCTCTTGTGAGAAGAAGAAGAAGACATGATGTCTTATTCGGTGTGCTAATTACCATTATATAATTTTTATCTTGATTAACCAGAAGGTTCGTTTAGGCTCCCAACGATGTGAGTGATATCCTTTATGATCTATTCAACGCACAAACACTTAGTCCTCAGCAACAGTGCCAATGATGAGTAGCAAGANTACTGAGGCACTTAACTAGGAGGAAAGGGTTGAGAGAATCTAATCTAGCCTAAGTGCGATGAGCAGCCAATTCCTTGACTAACCATACACATCTTTGTGCATGACTACCACTGGGATTACCAAGCGTAGATCCTGAATATGCCACTGGGTTACCAAGTAGTCACACTAGATGCTCGTAATCAAGTCGTACTCATACTGTGTTGCAATGAGCAGCTGATTCCTTGACTATCCGTACACATCCTTAGATGCTCGTAATCAAGTCGTACTCATTCCGCATTACTAAGAGAAAGTAATAAATAACAATAAATAAAATCCTATTCCATGCACTATAAGGTTTATCTAGGAAGTTTGTCTTTATTTCTGTACACTTGTGTTCAGGTACAATGTTGCTCGAATAAAGATCCGTTCACTTTAGGACTCCTACTGCGGGCACATGGAAAATATTCTATCTCTGGAGTGATCAAACTACCAAAGTTTCCCTACTTCTAACTTAGGATGGGAAAAGAAGGGAGAGCTGCCTCTTATTTATAGATATGGCGGCGGACCGCGATATCGCGTCTGATCGCGTACCATGTTGCACACTGCCTCCATTCTTCTTCAAATTCCCTAGCCATTTTGCACAATTTCTAATAATCTAACATTCATCTAGCTAGGTTAGTTCAAACATCTTTCTAGCCTTGATAGCCAGCCTTAACAATTCTAATTCATAATTTGCCACATGTAGCATCTACAGAGCATCTTTCTGATCAGCAAATTCCTTCTTGTATAATGCATACATGGTCGCTACTTGCTATTCTAGCTCATTTCTAGGCCTACCTACTGTTAACATGGATGAGTTAGCATATGAAAAGTTTGCTAACCCCATGTATTCTATTAGATCCTTTACCTGCAAGTCTTTTTTTCTATTTCTACCTAGTGAACATGAGCTAAGCTATCAAGATACGTTGCCAATTTGGATTTTGTGCAAAAATTGAGTTGATCTAGGCCTTAGTCATTTGGATTTCTTTCTCATTAATCTATTTATACATGTCTACTTGATAGCAAAAATGTTCTGTTAGTCTTTCATGCCTCTTTGCTTCATTTTGCCATGTGCTTATTTTAATAGT
Source organism: Gnetum montanum (assembly GCA_015680685.1). NCBI lineage: Eukaryota > Viridiplantae > Streptophyta > Gnetopsida > Gnetales > Gnetaceae > Gnetum > Gnetum montanum. Next base: position 220,801 of record MNCI01008026.1, on the reverse strand, counting down.
AGACTTTTGTTGAATGGTGCGTATTTCCTCGATTAAGAGGATTTTTTTTCTCATGCTAGGTGGCTCATATGTTGATTGACCCATACAAGTTACTCTTAAAGTTGCTAAATGATTTCTTTGAAGACATTCTTTTGGTGTTTAACATTATTTAATCGAGCATTTTCTACAATTATCTGTTTGTTCTCTTCTTATAGGGCAATGAGTGCCTTTGCATGTGCACAAATTTGGGCTTTGGTCATTAAGACATCCCACACCACCTTCTCCTTTTCTCTTTCTATCCTCATATTATGATTGATGAAGTGATTAATATGGTTAGACTTGAATTGCTCTAGCTTGTCAAGTGCAACAAATTATGTTGGATCTCTCCTTTCGGTCCTCAGGGTCACAAGCTCTTCCTGTAATCTACGAACTTTATTATTAGCATGCTTCACCTTAGTTTCTGCTATGACCAGCTTTCCCTTTATGGCTATTAATTCTAATTGAACAAAAGTGACATCACTTGGGATGTCAAAAAGATTTTGCATGACCTATCTTGTCTACAGTAATCAATCAAGCACATCCTCATGATCTGCAAGAGTCATCCAAGTACTAGCTAACATTTGATGATCTTTGGCTTTAGAAAGATCTACTAGTGACACAACAGGAACATTAAAGGATTCTTTTATTGATCAATGATTACTTTTGTAGCTCCTACTACATTGTAGTATTGCATAATCATGACTATGACTCCTTCTCTAGTTTTTAACACCACTTGAAACGATTTAGCATCCCAAAAATTTGTTGCAACCATTTGTCCCTTCCTCCTGATTGCAATGAGATTTGTCCACTAGAAAAATTTATGAAAATTGTGGGCTAGATGGTATTATTGATGACTTTGTAAAGATTGGTCCCTTCCCTTGTTCCCTAGCTGACAGTTTTGGTAATTTGTTGTAAATGGCTCATTGATAGCCAATAATCTTATGGCTGCAAGGGTGGAGATTACTACTACTACTATTGCTATTGTTGCTACTTATTCTATTGGTGATTGCTAGGCCCAACTTGTTGTTGTAGTCCAGTAGTTGGAGTTCTATTGGTAAGTGTGGTACCTGTAGTTTCCTCAGTGCCTATTGGTTTGTCTACTTGATATTTCTTTGGAGGCACTGGTTTGATCATCTTTGCATATGAGGCATTTTGAGCTTTCCTAGGGATGTCGTTGGTGTACCCTAGGATTCCAACTCATCTGCATAGCTTCCTAATAAGACAAGGAAATGGAAGTATCAACTTCCCTACCTTCTTCTCCTCAAACTGCCATTGGATCTCAAGGAAGTAAAGATGGGCCATGTTTACGTTAAATATCCCCATTAAGATAACACTTCCTTTGACTACATATGTTGAAATTCAATTGAGCCTTTTAGTAGAAAATAGGTGATATGGGTTGATTTTGAAATACATCTTCTCTTCAAGGGTCAACTCACTGTAATCCTTGTCATGTTTTCCATATGCTTATTGCAATCACAATTTTCTTGCATTTGTATTAGATCTAGTGGAGAGCTGTGCCATCTTTGCCCCTTCATTGGGCACATTAAGGGCTTTAGTGATTACATTTACTGAATAAGATACTAAGACACCCTTAATCTTGACCATTGCATTGGCCTACTTATTATGCTAGAATTAGTGTGTTTTTCCTAAGTGCCATTCTTCATTACTTGTGACACTTGGAGTTGTGTCTTCACTATGTTTGGAGAAAATTCCATAAATGGACCAAAATTTAGCTCTATGATTACCGTGGACATAATTGATTTTTCTTAAATGGCTTGGAGGAATTTTAGTGATAGCATAAGATGTTGTCCTTATTATGATGCTTGTGGAACTTTGGCCTCTGTCTGGGTAGATTGCTCTATGGTAGGGGTTTGTTGATGAATGCTAAAAGATTGTGCCTCCTACTTTGCATTCTCTACTTGCGGGGTTTTTTTCCTCATTCGCCTCTTCCATGACCTCTTGGTCTTTTGCTTACTAGTTGTGAAAGTCCTCCTTATGCTCCTCTTTTTTAGGCCATCTGCAATCATCAAGGGTTTGAAAATTATTAAAATGTTTACACCACTTCTTAATAACTCTTTTCCTTACTCATACCTTAGCTAGATTAAGTTCTTAGCTTATCATGATTGTAGAGTGAGAAAAATTTCAAAAAGGAACCTCCTTAGGTGTTATCTCCCTTATAACCCTTCACAATTATTATTTTTGCTCTTATTTATGGCCTAAAATAGTTGGTATGGTACATTAAGAGGATTGTTTAAGTGTTTATGGCCTTCGTTTGATTAACAAATTATAGATTTCTTATTATTCCCTTATACTTACCCTTTTAAAATATCTTCCAAGAATTAGAATTTTTTGGCTCAAATCTCAGGGATATTGTGCTAAGTCCCCCCCCCCCCCCTGTAGTCTGACTAAGTTGAGAGCTCTATGATCAACAAGGTTCAAGAATTTCAGAAATCGAAGCTACAAGGGTGAAGTTATGACCTCTAGAAGTTAGTATGTTAGAGCTTTGAAAGAGAAAATGGCAAAAACTTGGCTCTGTGCACATGGGGAATGAGAAAAAATGGCTAACTTCCATACATATATATACTAAATTTATATGTGTAGTATTGTAGATCATATATCATACATACGATATTGTAGGACCTCCAATATCATAGCTACAATATCACCTTTCAAAATTTCAAAGTTTTCTTGGAATTTTTAGGGAAAAAATGAGCAAAATCAAATGTCTAGAAGATATGAAGCATGTCTAGAGGATCTTGGAGTAGATATGATGCTTCAGTTGTGAAAAACAATCATTGAAAGTCTATAATAAAGGAATATTGGGCTACAAAAGTTTATTAAGTATGTATAAGATGGATGAGAAGGGAATGAATTTTTGGCATATAAATAAAGTTAGTAGATGTTAGGGAAAGTATTTATTGACATTTATTATTCTTGGAAGGTTCAAGATGATGTGGAATTACTTGCCACGTATAAAATACAAGAGTGGGTGCTCTCCAAAGCGGGCTCCAGCCCTTAGTGCCCTTGCATAACTATGCCATAGAGCATCTATAGGCACTTAAGGGGTTGAATGTAATGCATACTTGTCTAGAAAAACACACATGTTAGTAGTACCAAGCTAGAAAAATTATGCTATATTATACAAAACCATAAGTTATGATTAATTGTATAGTGAGGTTAGATGGACTATAGAAAGGATTGTAGAGAATTGGGATGACAGATATGTTGCCATAGGCATAATGAATTCTTGTGTTTTATGGGTGGTTAAAGTAATCATTAACCTTTTTGTCCAAGATTCAAACTAAGTTCAAACCACATCCAGTGACATCGCATTATTTCACCTCTCAGATTCACAACCATAAGACTATCACCGTTGCAAGGAGTATCATCACTTAGTGTTTTGTCTAAGGGAGGAGCTTATTCATTGTACTTTTATTATTATTATTAATGGAAGTTTTTGAGAAGCTGCATATCTTTAGGCATGGGTAACATGTCTTTCTAGTGGGACTCCTAGAAATTTATTCCGTGCATGTATTTGATTTTTAGTTGTGCTAACCTTACCAGAGGACTACCTTTAGGCATGGGCAACATGTCTTTCCAATGACATGGTAGGGTAGCACTTATTGTACTCTTACTTCCATTTCTGTTACATCAACAAGGATATTATTACAACCTTAGCAACATGATAGAACATACAACATTGATCCAAGAGATTTCACAAATCCCCTTGATGTCACACCCTTGACATTCCCACTTGGTTCTTCACTTTTCTATCGAGGCATAATGATCACAAGTTTATTCTTAGTTTTATTAGAAAAATAACATCATTATGGCCATGGTAAGAACCTCTTATTACTTAGAATGGGTGGATGGATGTTGTGGTCTCATTGTACGAATAATTAGTCTCTCATGACTTGAAAACATAGAGAAATCTTCACCTTATTAGACTACATCTTGCCTTATTCTTGGTGTGTTTTATTAATAATTCACAAGACAAGTACATGTAAAATAAAATCAAAGTATGAAAAATTGTAAAAGATATTAAGAATGAAAAAGATGAAAAGAATGAAAAATCAACAAAGAATCAGAAGAATGTCAAGAAAATATGAAATTATTAAGAAATTGAAAAGTATATAAAAAATTAGGGAAATTGTATTAATAAAGTAGAAAAATGAAAAGAAAATGAAAATTTAGGAAAGTACCTATGTGTCTAGATAGACACCCCCATGACTATTATTAGAACTGGTCAATCACAAAAGAGAATGAATAGAAGATAGTTGGGTAGATTAGGTAGATCCCTTGAGGACATTAGGATATTCATATTAGTGTTTAACCTACTGGATGTTGACAAGGATGAGCTTCTGTGGATTGGATGGGTGATAGATGTGTAGCACTTGAAGGATAAATTACTTGGACAAGGTAAGGTCCTTCCCAAAGTGTTTGAAATTTGGCTTTTTGAGGAACATGAGTGGGATTATAATAAATAACTCTATCTTTTGGTTGTATCAACACTTGTCTTATCCTTGCATCATGCCTTTGTTTGGAGTAATGATTATGGATCTCATTGTGCATTAGTGCTACTAGCCTATTTTCATCTAAGAGATTTATATTCATGAGATGTTCCTTTTGGGCTAGGATCAATTCTAGATCAAGTTGACTAGTAGTACCTAAAGTTTGAAGCTTTGCCTAGATTGGAAGCGTCAATAACTTACCATAGACTAGCTGGTATGAGAAATATCCTATGGGTAGTTTCCATGTTGTCCTATAAGCCCATAAAACATCATTCAGCTTAGTGCTCCAATCTTTTCTTAACCTACTAACCATCCTAGTCAAGATTCTAGTGATTTCACAATTAGTAACTTCTACTTGACCATTTGCTTGGAGGTGATATGGTGTGGTTAATTTATGATTTACCCTAAGTTTTTGCATGAGATTTTTAAAAGTGGCACTAGTAGAATGGGTTTCATTATCTAATATGAGCATTCTTGGTACTTCAAATTTTCTCACCACATTCTGTTGGAAAAATTTGGTAGCTGTTTTGGCTATACAGTTTCTAACTATTATTGCCTTTGCCCACTTCGTGTAGTAATCCATAGTCATAATTATATATACATTCCCATTCGACATTGGTGTTATGGATCTCATAAAATCTATTTCCCATATATCAAATGGCTCAAGAGGTTGTATCTAGTGTTGTGGCCCTTCATGTCTGGCTATCAATCCCCCATCTCTCTAGCATCTCTCACAAGATTGTGCAAAATTATGGGTGTCTTAGAATAAGGTAGGCCAAAAGTAGCTTACCATCATCAGCTTGAGCGCCATTCTATGTCTAGTATAGTGGCCACCACATGGACCTTCATGGGCATCTTGTAAGATTCATTATTGATCATGTTTTGGCACACACCATCAAACTAATCCATCTGCACAAATCTTGTATAGATTTCCATTAATGGTTACGTATCTCTTTACTTTGTGAAGGAATTGTTCTTTTTGCTTCTTGTTCCACTCAACAAGAAGCTCTTGTGTTGTCAAATAAGTCATATATTCATCTGTCCATGACTTTCCTATTGAGTCTACAACCATCACTATCTTTGTAAATAGATTCTCATCAGGAAATTGGTTAGATATTGGTTCTATGTGATCTTGGGAATCCAGTCTTAACCTTGAAAAATGATCATCTACAAAGTTTTCCATGCCATTTTTGTCAATCAATGTAATATCAAATTCTTGTAAAATCATGAGCCATCTCATCACTCTAGGACTAACTGCTAGCTTATTCATGAGAAAATGGACGGCAGTATGATTGGTATGGATATAAATCTTATACTCGAGCACATAATGTCAAAAATTTTCAAGTGCATACATCATGACCATGAGCTTATTTTCTGTTGTGATGTAGTTCAGTTCTACTCTAGTGATGCTTTTGCTAGCATAATGTATGTAGAAAGGTCTCTTTTCATCATTTAGCTATGTCAATAGTGCACTAAGATGTAGTTGGAAGCATATGTCATAATATGAAAAGGCCTAGACCAATTTGAAGCTTGAAGGATTAGTGTTTCAATTAGTTTTTGTTTCAAAGTTTTGAATGCCTTTTCACAAGACTCTGTCCATTCGAAGAGTGCATCCTTTTTCATCAATTTTACTAATGGTTTTACAATCATAGAAAAATTCTCTATGAACCTTTAATATTATCCCATATAACCTAAGAAGGATATGATATCTTTCACTATTTTTGCCCTTTGAGTGATGTTTTGTATAACTCTTCTCTTCTCAATGTCTACTTCTATTTCTTTTTGAGATTCTTTATGTCCCAATACGATCCCATCCTGGACCATGAGGTGGCTTTTCTACTAATTTAGCTTGAGATTTGTTTCTACACATTGCTTCAATACCTGCTCTAATCAGTCTAGTGCTTGTTTAAAATCTATCCTGTATGTGGAAAAATCATCCATGAAAACCTAAATATCATTTCTAATTTTCTTTTGGAAGATACTGAGCACTAGTCTTTGGAATGTAGCAAGTGCATTGCAAAGACCAAATGGCATCTATTTGTAGGCAAATGTTTTGCATGGATTAGTTAACATTATTTTCTCTTGGTCCTTAGATGCAATGCAAATTTGATTGTATCCACTATACCCATCCAACAATCTATAGCACTCGTGTCCTATGATAATGTCTAGGAGCTAGTCAACAAATGGTAAGGCAAGTGATCCTTGAATGTGGCAACATTCAACAATCAAAAATCAATGCACACTTGCCACTTGACCCCCTTCTTTGGAACAATTACTAAAGGAATGATCCATTCACTATCTGTGATAGGATAGATGAATCTTGCCTTCAGTAATTTCTCCAACTCTTGCTTAACTACTTCTTTTAGTTTGGAATTGAGCCTTCTTTGGGGTTGGTGTCATGGTTTGATTGCAGGATTGGTATATATTCAATTTTGACAAATTCTCAGATCAATTCCTATGATCTCATTATAAGACCATGCAAATGTTGTGACCCACTTGTTAACAACTTCCAATAACTTCTTTTTCTAATCTTCATTCAAGTTGGCATTTATTATTATGAGCTTCTTATTGTTTAGGAAACCATATTCTAGTGATGCTGGTAGGGCTTTTAGTTTTAACGATTTTAGCTCTATAGTGTCTGGGATCACTAATTGTTCCCAATCATTTTTTTTCTTCTTGACTCACATGTGGGTAGAAGTGTGTTTTCCTTAACTATTTGAACTTATCAGTCTCTTCTACATAGACACTAAAAATTTGATCTATTTGTTTCATGTATTTGTTGGATTATATCTCTTCATCTGTGACTAGCCACTGGGTGCCTTCCTGTTGAGTAGCTACTGCATATAAGAATTTTTCTACATACATTTTATCTACACAATTCTTGCATGCCTTGGAATTTTTTCATTTAAGTGCCCATATTCTCTACATACAGTTGCACCCATTATCACTATATGTGATACATGGAACTCTTTGTCTTTGGTTGATACCAGCTTCATTTTCCTTGGAGATTTCCAAGGACAAGTCTTAAATACTAAGCTTAGCATCAACAGTGCTAAGCTAAGCCCTTTTCATTATGATTGGGATCTCTCCCTTATTCTTACCTACATGAATAACCAAAGAGTATGTAGTGTAGGACTAGCCACTAATGATGGTGATCATATCATCCACTTGTTGTAATGGAACTATGATTAACTAGTCTACAAGCTCTAATAGGATGTTACTCTTCTTCAATGGTGATAAATTCCAGGCTTAATACATGTATTGTAAGATCAACTTCACTCCTGACTTGAAATCAAGTAGAGCCTTGCATGGTTTGTACCCTACTACTTGTAGGTATACCAAGGGACTCTGCGGATTTGTTTGCTTTTGGGGAAGTGCTCCTATCTTAATCCAATGAGTGATGATTTATGTTGGTATGACAGTCATAATTTTGGAGTTGATGAAGATGGAAGCTTGTTATTTTAAGGAGGGTTAGATGTGGATGGAGTGGAATTTGTCAAACCTTCTCTTGACTCGTTTGAAAGAATGGTCATTTCTTGGATTTTGGTTCATGTGAGATCACTTCCTCTTGCATGTTGACTACCTTGGTTGCACTTTTTAGTTGTTGTTGAGATCTCAGTTTCCCCTACATTATAGGAGGTGGCACTGGTGGTAAGGGATTGGGATGCTAATTTGATGAACCAGCTGCTTGTGGATGCATATATTAGTTTGGGTCTACCCTTTGTGGAATTGGTCTATTGTATTCAACTAGATAGTATTGTGGAGCTTGAATGGTTGCATTTCTTGGAGATATTGGACATTGTACATAGTATCCATATGGGTTTGGTTGTTGATATGGGTATTGTTGGCATGGTGGTGGCATGACCCATGATTAGGGTTGTTACAACTACTGATGATATTGAGCCTGTGGCTGTAGGTAGGCTTTGCTAGGATAGTACGTGGGTTGGAAGACTTGGCTATAATTACCATGAGGGTAAGGTAATCATTTGGGCATCTATTTCTTGATAAAGTTAGGGTTAAGTGCATATATCCCTATTTCTTATAAGTGTGCCATTACAGGACAACATCCTTTGAGATGTTCATATTAGCATACGGCACATAATTTCTCATCTTTGGAGCTTGTTTATGAGCATTCATCCACTGAAGCAAATTTTCCCTTTCATTCAAAATCTCTATTCTTCTTCTTGTCCTTGCCTTTGTTTAAGGCTTGCTTAGTTAGTTCTCCATAATTTTTAAAGCTATTGCAAACTTTTCATCAAGTGAATTCCACATCTTCTCTACCTTAGCTACTATGTCAATGATAGATTTCTAAATGGATAGATTCTTCTTTTGAATCACTTGGTCCAAGGTCTCTTCTTCTTGTGACTCACAAAATCTTGTATCCATTTTTTTAATGGATGGATATTAGTTATATTATTTTGCTAATTCTCTTTTTCTTAATTCACCCTCTTCCTTGGCCACTTGATCGATTAATCTTTGTATCCAATAGGTAGACATTTCATATAATTAACCTTGGGCATAAAACCCAAGGATCTCTCAAATCTTATTCCAAAGCCCATCAACAATGTGCCTCAGTTGCTCTTATTGAGAAAATCCATGGCCTAGGCACCTATGTAATAATGAATAGTATTGGCCCATTACTACATGAAATGATTCATGGGTTTGTTTCTTCCATCCTTGGATCTCTTTTCTTAAATTGAACATCTAGGAATAAGTTTGATATTTTTCATTGAAAAGTTCTAACATGGTACTCCATCTCTTGATTAATTATAGTTCAAGTAACTTGTACCAACTTTTAGCTTCTTTCATAAGTGTCCTTTGAAACAAATTTAGTTTCTGCCACTCACTTTCTATGTTTTGCAAGGCATAGGCATTGTGGAATGCTTGAAGGTGGTGTTGGGGATTAGCATTGTAACCATCCTCAAATCTAGGCATGTTATTCATGTCTAGTCACTTGATGCGGCTATCTATTACATGCCTAGTGGATATATAGATAGCTTCTTGAATGTTGATCATACTGTAGGTTGTCATCAGGGATTCATCATCATGATCAGTTCATGGCCTTTGTTGTAGTGGTGACTCCTTCAATGCTCATATCTCTCTCAATCCTCTCTTCTATCCCTGTGCCTTCTTATTTCATGGTCTTCATCTTCCTCATCAGAGTATCTTGGGCAATGGTTGTAACGATCATGAGTTTTTCATTCTTCCTTGTCATGATCCCATCCCTCTATCCCCTCTTGTTAGAGTCCACTGATGATTGTAAGGATGAAGATGAGGTTGTATGAGAATGATGTCAGCTTGTCCTCTCTCAATGACTCTGGTATTCCTCCTTATGGGATTCAACAAAGACTCTTGGCCTTGAGTTCTGCCTATACTTGGACTCTATTGCCTCCGTTCTAGGTGTCTCTACTAGGGTGGAATGTAATTTAACTTTGATAGGTTCTTCAAGTCAGATGATAGGAATTTGAGAAGGATCCTCATGATGTTGATGGAGTTTCTCTACAATGAATGCATCACTGTCAAGTTCTTCTAGGACAACTAGAGCATTAACTTGCTTCCCCTTGTTATGTACATGCTTAATTTCTATGGCACTATCTCTCTTCATTTGTGCTTCTATAGGATGGTAGGGTCTTGTCATGTGCTTAGTCACCTAGTACCCCTCCTGTACCTAGTTCAGGTTCATCCTCTTCAAAGCAGTGTGAAGCATGCTAAGTACTAAATGCTTTGGAGGCAGAATTATGTTGCCTTGTATGTCTCTTCACCTCATTTTCCCATCTTGATGAAATATGAAAGTAAGATTTGGATAGTAAGGATTAGTGTGAGCGTATGTGATTCTGGTTTGCATGGGCATCCCCTAGCCTTCTTCATCATTGGTTCTATCATTATCTCTTTGTAGCTCGTTGACAAGTCATGATTTGTCTTAAATGAAGCCATGTTGAAACTGTGACACTTGTTAAGTATGTGTGTGTGTTTAAGTTTGTTTAAGGATTATAAGTTTTAACTTTTAATTTCTGATACAATGAACTTTGTAAAATCAATTACTTAGCACACATTAACTATCCTTGGCAATGATGCCAATGATGAGTGGTGGAGCAATCTAACACCCAACCATACAAGTCATGAGTGTTCATGTGTTACTTGATCATAATCCATAGATAGACAATGTTGATATGCTAGTAATTAAGTTGAAGTTCAAGTTTGTTATCTTCCAACATGGAGCTAGTAAAATCTAAGCATATGGTTTTGCTCACCATGAGGTGTATGATAGTTGATGTTGTGTGGCACAAATTACTCCTATGCATAAACATAATGAGATGGAAATAATTTCTAAGTCTAGGTAATAGCAAGTAGATCTATTCTATCCTAAGAAATAGGTATCCATTCCTAGTCCTCTAGTTACATCTTGGACTTATGCAGTTACCACTAGGTTATCAAGTGGAGTCATCACTGAGTGAATCAAATAACACCAATACTGGGATTACCAGACAACTACACTTAACATTCAAAACTAGTTGTACTCATGCTGATATACTAAGTGCATGTAAAGTAAGTGCTTGAAAAGATAAAGTGCTAACTAAGAAAACATGGAAAATTATTCTAAGTAAACTAAGTGATGCCTCAATGATGCACAATAGCTCAATCTTTATTGCCTTTCACAAATTGTGTCCAAGTACAATCTGTTCGAAGAAAGATTCTATTCACTGCCTAACACCACATTGTGGGCATACACTTCTATCGCTAAGTTACGAAAACAAATTGACAGAAGCTAGTTACTATGGCATGAAACATTGGCAGATCACATGCCCAAGTGTCATATTTATAGGGCTACACACATCTTGAAATATTATATCAATGATGATGTACCATGGACTACAATATCATATAAATGACATCGTTGATGCAATATTATTGTTATGATATCATTGGGGACCAAAAATTGACTTTATCACTTATTATTGACATTATCTTTATTTTTCATCTATTCAACTTCATATTATTTTTTACTATTATCAACTTTAACTCGCTTTTTCTTTCTCTTGATACTAAGAATTTTTTTTCTTTTCCTAAACATCTTTTTTCTTGAGTGAAAAAGGATAAGCATTAAATAGATGTCCTTCATGATGATAAAAGTTACAAGAATTAGGAAAATTATAATATGTGACTAGATAAATATAAGTCTTCTTTCTTGCTTGTAATACCAATTTCTTTTTATGATTAATAATATTTATTTTAGTTAGAAAGAAAAAAACATCAATGAGAACTAAATGGTATAGAAATAGATTTTATACACTTGATGGGACTAAGAATACTAATGATCTCTTAATCAACTTTTTGAAAAATCAGCAAAAGATTAAATAACTCAACAAATCATGGAACTTTAAAATATTCTTCAAATTCAACATCAAAATTTAGAGTACACTTATCAATGATTAACATTGCAGGCTTATGTATAAATAATCCTATACCTTGGGCATGTTGCATCAATGAAGCATTACCAAGCTCAACAAGTAGAAAAAAAATGAGCATAATACTTGCATGAATGACTTGAATATCATGTTTTTGCATCACATCATTTAATTGCAAGGAAAAACTTTAAATACAAGGAAGGTAATACAAAATTTAAATGAACACATATCATGATGTAAGATAACCTACCAACGATTCATATACATAATCAAAGAGAACAAAATGAGGCATCTTAGATTTTTGTTCACTAGCTTGTAAATATGTATTCTCAACATTAATAGAATTCTCACATCAAAAGAAGAATAAGAAAATTTAACATTGGTTTAAGAAATTGTAGGTAATTTAAAATGCTACATAACGGAATTCTAAAGAGGTCTAATTTGCTAAAGAAAAATTGAAGAGAGCAAAATTAGATCTCATAATATATGCTTAAGGACTTTCTAAAGAAAATTATATTGTTGATATTCTAACATGGATATCCATGTTTGAAGTTGCATAACTGTCTACTTTGATTGCAATTAAGGATATAACAACTTCTTCAATGCTAGTCTAGTGGAAACCACATCTTATCATAGTATTGTTGGTACTCTTCAATTTTTAAACATTCTCATGTGATGAGTGGTGAGGTACCCCTACACTCAACCATACAAATATGAGCGTTACATGCACGATCCGGTCAAAATCCGTAGACTAAGTGCCTACACACCTTATGGAACACCTAAGGTTAATCGTTCGTTGCCTTCCTAGACTTACTTGTATTTGTCACGGTTGTATGGTTAAGTAAGTTTGAGGTATGTGATTTTTATGTCTTTTGTGTTTTATTGCCTATGCTAATGAGGGAAAATGTGAAGAGACTAATTGACTAACTTTAACTAACTAAGTCTTAATTAATCTAGCATCAGTATCCATTCCCACTTACCGTTCACACCCTGAGTCGATGCAACCTTCTGGGATTACCAAACGCTATTCGTTGCTGGGATTACCAAGCGTAACGCACATGCTCAAAGTGGTTATTCTAAATGCACTTAGGAGTGTTGAGGGTTGAGAGAAATTAATTAACTAATAAAGCATTTAAACGATGAACAATAAATAACAATAATTAAAGTCCTATTTAGCTTAGTCCATGCACTACAAGGTTTATCCAACAGTTCGTCTTTATTGTCGTACACAAACTTGTGCTCAAGTACAATATTTGCTCGAATAAAGATTCGTTCACTTTGGAGCTCCTACTGCGGGCACATGGAAATTATTCTATCTCTGGAGAGGTAAAACTGCCAGAGTTTCGCTAAGGGTCTAGATCTAGATGAGAAACAAGGGAGAGCCATTTCTTATTTATAGAAATGACGGCGGACTGCGATATCGCGTACACGATATCGCGGGAAAGACGCAATATCGCATATGATACATCACATACGTGATATTGTAGTGAGGACACGATATCGCATCCCATCATACCCCCATGACTGAATAAAAACTCGTCCTTGAGTTCCTTACAAAATATTGGGAAGGTATGGGATTATTAACTTGAATGGAACTAATGTTGAATGGGACGACATGTGAATGGATCATCATTACAAAACATGACAAAACTGATGTTCACGACAACAAGAGTGAACACTTTATACATTTGACATTAGGCCATATTTGGCAGCTGAGAAAGAGAGAGAGAGAAAGAAGTTTTGCTGCTGCCAATGCCAAGATTGCACCTTTTATTGTCCATCCATAAGCGCGCCATCCCTCTCATTCCTTGCATAGCTTCTTTAGCACCAATCCATTCCAAGTGTTCCCTCCAGATCTAATCTATTGTTGTATGATTGCCATATTCACACACAACACAGTCTTTATATTAGCAAGGGTAAATGAATCATAATGCAGTTGATACCTTGCTTCGGTGAAAGGTCCATTGGCTGAGTTGTGGTATGGCTAATACGGGTTTGGAGATATATTCATGGTGACTACTGAAGGTGTAGGGGTTAAGAAAAAAATTGAAAAAATTGGGTCAAGACCCCCATGACTAAGAGCGAACCTTTGGTAGCGATAGAATGGAGAAAGAAAAAGAACAAGAAAGATGGAGAAAAAGAGACAACTATAATGTTAATGAAATGGATGTCAAGATGGAAATGAACAAAATAGAGTGGATTGCAAAAATGTTAAGGGAAAGAATTTAACTAGTGTACCAAATAGAAATGCCCGTGGGTCCTCCCCAAAGTAGGCTCATGCCTTTAATGCCCTGACAATCCCACATTCAAAGAGTCCGTAGGCTCTAGGAATGTCATTTGGAACAAGAGTTAAAGTCTTAACCATAAGAATTTACCAAAAAGAAAACAATGCACCAACCAAAATATACACTAATGATACAACCGGCAATGAGGTGAACAATGGAGAAAGAATGATGGAAAGAAGAGAATGGAATGGAATCTCAAGATCAAGGTAATGTACAACCCCATGTGTATTTCAATGATTAATGTGACTTAGTAGATCCCATTCCAAGTCTGGCCTCAAACAAACCACTTCCAGTGACTTCGCATTAATGCATTTGGCCAATCCATACACTTGAAGTAACAAGAATGCATCCCTCAAAGAGCCACCACCATTCCGATGAAACGAAGGAGAAGAGAATAGGAAGTGAGAAGGGCCTTAGTTAGAGGGAACATGTTTATTTTAGTTCCATAACCAGTGTTTGTAGCCCAAATGATTATTTCGTCTAAGGGGTGTGCTTTGAATTCTCACTGTTTTTTTATGTGTTTATGCATGAGAACCACACCATGCAAAGACTTTGTTATTTTTATTGGCTCAGCTTCCCAATAATTGGGTAATGTCAAAGCAATAAGAAAAATCAAGAAGAAAACATCCAAGCACCCAAGAGAATGGCCAACACAAATGCATCAAATCCCCTTGAAGTCACACCCTTTTCAATCCTTAAGTCCTTCCTTGTTTGAGAAATACCCAGTCACCGATTCATTGATAGTTCTTCTTTAGAAAGGGACTGTATAGTTCCAAGCCAAGAGAGACCATAGAAATTTGTGGATGTATGGATGAAGTGGACTCATTGCCTGTTGTATCAAAAGAACCATGCCTTAGTATCAACATTGTAACATAAAGGTAAAAACCAAACATTAGCAACCAATAAAAAATAGTTCATACCATCATTAGAGCACTTATTGGGTGACAAACTTAACAAAATGGATAAAACACAGACATACACATAAATAAAATAAAAAGTATGAATGATGTTGTAAAACAAAAACATGAAAAGTTAAAGAAATTTGTAAAACAAAAACGTGTAAAACAAACATGTGTAAAAAAAAACTTAAAAAGAACTAAGGGCCTCGAATGATCAGCATAGGTGGCCATCTCTCCCATGACTGAATGGAAAGGGAGAGATCCGAAATCATGAATGCCTATTTGAATTTTTTAGAAGTGTCCAACTTCTCCTGATTGATGTTTTCAGGTTAAGGGGTGAAAGTCGACGACTNATTTTTTAGAAGTGTCCAACTTCTCCTGATTGATGTTTTCAGGTTACGGGGTGGAAGTCGACGACTCTCATACTCCAATGTATCTATGCCTTCGTTGTGGGTGTGAGTTGTTCCCCCAGTTTGTTCCATGCATGTTGGTGGGCTACTCTCTTGATCAACTGTCAACCACTAGGTGTTCTCTTGTTGTGTAGTTGCTACATAAAGGCACCTTTGTATGTTATCCTCTGGTGCACACTGGTTACATGTAGGAAATGCTGAGCATTCCTGCATGTCATCACCCTTTGAGTCACTGTATGTGATGCATGGAACTTTCTTCTTCTTGATCTTTCCATAAATTTTTTTCTTAGATATTTCCAAGGAAAGATCGTGGATTCCTAGGCACACGTTGATGGTGCTGAGCCATGCCCTCCCCATTATAATTGGGAAGTCCCCTTTGTTACTGTTGACTTCTATCACCAGGAAATTAGGTGGGTATGACCAACCACACACAGTGGTAACGATGTCCTCTACCAATCTCAAGGGAATGGTGATGGATTGGTCAGCCAACTCTAGTTGAATATTGCTTTTCTTAAGTGGAGGCAGGTTCCAGGCTTTATACATTTCTCGAGAGATGAAGTTGACTCCAAAACCTGAATCAAGAAGAGCCTTACGTGGTTTGTTCCCAACGACTTAGAGGTAGATTAAGGGACTTCCAGGGTCAAAGAGTTTTCTAGGAAGGTGGCCTACCTTGATCCAGTTAGTAACGGTATGTGTTAACATAACCGTGTGCGTTGAGCTTTGTTGTTGGTTTGAAGGGAGCTCTAAAGCCTTATTTGTTGGAGGAGTGGTCATAGACTCAACCACTTGTGGTTGTGAGAGCTTGTTTGGACTCCTGGTTCTAAAGAAAGATTTTCTCTTTATCTGTTGTCAAAACCAGTAGTGGGTTGAAGGTTTATAGCTCTTGTAGCATTACGTTGCTATGGTTGAGTGGGGAGTCCCCTTCCATTGTTAGAGCAAGTGGTAGTGGAACTACCGGCGTAAGAGTGGCGGATGGATTCAAAGGATGGTATGCATGTGGTGCGTCTTCCGTAGGAGAATGAGTCCTGAAATACTCCCAAACTTGGTAGTGACATTGTGGAGTTGCATGACCCATAGAGTCACTTGGAGAAACCGGTTGCTGCACATAATAGCCATACAAGTCTGGTTGCCGGTAAGGGTATTGTTGCCCTGACGGTGGCATCCCCCATGGCTGTGGGTATTGCCACTGCTGATGTTGCCCGATAGGTTGTGGCAGAGTTCCACTTGGATAATATGTTAATGGTTGGTGGAACTAACTTGGGTTACCTTGGGGATAAGGTAACCTTCAGGGTGCTTTCTGTTTGTTAAGTCTTGGGATGAGTGCATACACCCTAGACTCTTGTAGATGTGAGATGATTGGACAACATCCCTTAGGATGGTCATATTGGCAAATCTCACATCCACCGTCATTGTTCTTGTGNAGGAGCTCCATATTTCATCTACCTTAGCCGACACTTCCGTTGTTAATTTCTGAAGCGGCAAGGTTTTTCTATTCACCAACTCTTTGAGTGGTGACTCATCCTCTTCCTCATAGAATCTTACTCCCCTCTTTCGAAGGGAATGATCACGGTTGTACTCTTTCGCGCTTTCTCTTTTCCGTAGCTCTCCTTCTTCTTTAGCTACTTTCTCCAACAATCAATGAATTTCATGGGACCTAAGTTCAGATAATCTCCCTTGGGCATATGTCCCAAGGGTTCTCCTAGTTTCATGTCTTAGCCCATCTACGAGGTGGCGGAGTTGATCCCGTTGTGCGTAACCATGGCCCGCACAATGATGTAGCAATGCATAATATCAGCCCATGGTAGCATCCAAGGGTTCGTGAGTACCCTGTTTCCATCCTTGGATCTATTTACGCAAGTTGGACGCTCTGGAGTATGTTTGGTATTTATCGTTAAACAATTCTAGCATTGTACTCCACCTCCTAATAGTTTCTGGCTCTAAGATCGATACCAACTCTTTGCTTCTTTTATGAGTGTCCTAGGAAACAACTTTAACTTCTGCCACTCATTCTCAATGTTCTGCAAGGCATAGGCATCATGAAATACCTGTAAGTGGTTCTGCAGATCAACATTGTATCCCCCTTCGAAGCGTGGAATATTATTCATATCTAATCTCTTGATCCGACTATCTTTTTGATGCCTTGTAGGTATTCTAACTGCCTCCGTAATGTCTAACATACTCCTAGTTGCTAGTAGGGGTTTGTCATGATCATCTCTCTCATGATGTCTATGGTGCCTACGTGGTTCCCTACTTTCCCTTCT
>MNCI01008026.1:143968-201104 GCA_015680685.1 Gnetum montanum | reverse complement strand
TTTGTCATGATCATCTCTCTCATGATGTCTATGGTGCCTACGTGGTTCCCTACTTTCCCTTCTTTCATGCCTTGATTCCCTAGAGTGCCCTTGTCCTCTCTCTTGACTCTCTCATCGAGGTCTCTCATTTCGCTTACCCTTATCCTCACCGTTGTGCCTTTGTGACTACATCCTGATGTGGAAGGAGAGGGTGAATGATGTGATGAAGGGGAAGAAGAAGGGGAACCATCGCCATGACGATGTTTCTTACCTTCCCTTCGGTGGCTATGGCCCCAATCGTGATGACGATCTGAATGCCTGTCCTTGTCATGTGTTTTTGTTCCCTCAGTGAACACTTGGTGTTCATGGGCATTAGAACCAGGGTTGTGAATCGTAGAGTGTAGCTTCTGATATCCTACCTCCTCACCATCGTGAGGAGGGGGAACATTATTTGATGGAGAATCGGTTATAATTGGTTCACCATCTCCAATTTCTCTTAGGACGTGCGGGACACCTTTGCCCTTCAACGATGTATGGTAGCTCTCTTGCCACAAATCCCTTAAACGTTGTGCTGTTGTGGGATGGTAATCCCTTGTGTCAAAATCTTCTGCAATGTATTCAGCGTATAATTCCATCATGTCTATCTGTGCAAGAGCACGAAGGAGCATGTTAGGGATTGCTCGATCTGGAGGTAACACTATGTTATCTTGTAGGTCTCTCCAGTGCAGTTGTTCATCCTAATGGAGGATAAAAGTAAAATCGGGTATATACTCATCGTGATGAGTATATGCCACCTGATACTGTTGATGAACTAGCGGTTTTGGGTTACGTATGTTGTGCTGCCGAATGTCTCTTGTGTGATCCCTAGGTGGTGAAGTGCTTTTATGAGAAGAAGAAGACATTGTCAGTGTGCTGATTAACCATTATATAATTTTTCATTTAATTAACCATANTAATTTTTCATTTAATTAACCCTAAGGGTTCGTTTTAAGCTCCCAAANTGCCTACACGCCTTATGGAACACCTAAGGTTAATCGTTCGTTGTCTTCCTAGACTTACTTGTATTTGTCATGGTTGTATGGTTAAGTAAGTCTGAGGTATGTGATTTTTATGTCTTTTGTGTTTTATCGCCTATGCTAATGAGGGAAAAGGTGAAGAGACTAATTAACTAAATTTAACTAAATAAGTCTTAATTAACCTAGCATCAGTATCCATTCCCACTTACCGTTCACACCCTGAGCTGATGCAACCTTCTGGGATTACCAAACGCTATTCATTGCTGGGATTACCAAGCGTAACGCACGTGCTCGAAGTAGTGGTACTGAATGCACTTAGGAGTGTTGAGGGTTGAGAGAGATTAATTAACTAATAAAGCATTTAAATGATGAACAATAAATCACAATAATTAAAGTTCTATTTAGCTTAGTCCATGCACTGCAAGGTTTATCCAATAGTTCATCTTTACTGTTGTACACAAACTTGTGCTCAGGTACAATATTTGCTCGAATAAAGATCCGTTCACTTTGGAGCTCCTACTACGGGCACATGGAAATTATTCTATCTCTGGAGAGGTAAAACTACCAGAGTTTCACTAAGGGTCTAGATCTAGATGAGAAACAAAGGAGAGCCACTTCTTATTTATAGAAATGACGGCAGACTGCGATATCACGTCCCATCATCATGTCACAAATTTTGTCTATTAATTCATGGCTAAGTTCACTATTTGTGTTATATATATAAAAAGTACCTTAGGTTATAGGCTATGATAGTGTTTTTTTTTCCATAATTGCATTTTTTGATGTTGATTAGGTGGATAGCCCATTTGCTACTTGTAACACTATTGGATTGTTTAAAAATATTTCATTTTTAAAAAATAAAAATAAATTCCACTATATCTCCATTATGAAAGTTCAACGATGAGGATAAAATATTTTCCTTGCCAAATTCATTATGAAACTTTAATCATAATTCTACAAGTATATATGTGATTTCATCCTCTAATAGAATGAATTATAAGTTGTTCCATTATTTGGAATTTCTATCTTCCATCTATAAAATGGTTTTCCCATCCTCCCTTAGTTTCATCATTGTTGTTATAACCTTTAAGTTTTCTTCTGTGTAATCTTCCTCCAACTAAGGATTTTGTTTCGCTCACTTAACTTGTTAGTTAAGAGATTGTCATTGTTCACCATTGTCTTGTATAAAATACATAGTTATATGATCATTTTGTTTGTCCTCCTCTTAGCATAGGTTTTGTCATCATTGGCAAGTTTTGTCTTTTATTATGTTTAGACAAACCTCTCCTTTACCACTTCCTCACTACTTTGGCTTTCATCATTCGAATTCCCCATGTATGATGCTTTCTTCCTTCTTTGTCAATATTTATCATGGGTGAATGAACTTGATTCACACTCATTTTTTCAAGAGTGTTATATGTTCTCATTAGAATTAGCTAGCTTACTACATATTTAATATATATCTATAAGTTGGCCAAGAGACTCTTGTAAAAACTATATTGAATTTTAGTTCATCTATTGTATTACTAATTACCTAGTTTTCCCTTTTAATATATTTGAAGCATTCTATAATAATTTTGGTTAGATGGTTATGATTACATGATTAGAAGGATAACTATTTCCAAGTTTGATAATAAATCTTATGTTGCAAAAATATTTTGGAATTCTTATAAATTGTTGTTTTCCATGTATGCTTTCCTTGTGCTTCAGAATTTTATTCTTTTGCATTTGTATATCAAGACACAAATATAGTAACTTGAAGTAAAGATGTTGACATTATAAATGATATATTATTTAGCATTACTTATAGACTCTCATTGGAGTGTTATGACAAAATATTATAATTTTATTCTTTTGCATTTTTATATCAAGACACAAATATAGTGACTTGAAGTAAATATGTTGGCATTATGAATGGAATATTATTTAGCATTACTTATAGACTCTCGTTGGAGTGTTATGGACAAAATATTATTTAAAGTCACGAATTTGTGATTGATAGTTAGCCTCTTGGCCAAAATTAAATAATATGAATTGTTACTTTTTGTGTGCATGAATTCTTTTTTCCATGTATCTTCTTTATGACACATCTCATCATCCTTTCCAACTTGTAGGTGCCTTGCATTTTTAGGCTCATTCAACTACCATGTGACTTGGGTTTCAAAACTCATTATTTTCATAGACAATTTCTTGCATGTTCTTTTTCACACATAGTAGTGCTTCACCTTAGTTTATATTGGTTAAACTTGGTTGTGCACTATTTTATATTATTTGGGCACTATTCTATATTGTTTGGATGTATACAAGTTATTTTGTAATTGTTGCAACTCTTCATAATTGACTCCATTCTTTATTATAACAAGTAGTAACATCATCTCATAAGATTGGTAGACTATTGATGTCCTTGTTATCATCTAACATAAAGTATTGGTATATGACTTATAGGAAAATTATAATTAATTCTTACATGAAAGGAAGTAGATTCTAGTCTAAAATTATCTTAGTGAATTTCTTATAATTCTTTAGTTTCCTAGTATGATATTTGATGTGCTCTTGAAGTAACCTCATCTAACTTAATCAATTTCCTATAAAATAAGATTTTATGAAATGAAGGAGAGATAAAAAATTGTGGAAACTATAAAGGGATCAAGCTAATGAGTCACCCTATGAAGCTTTGGGAGAGAGTCATAAAGTAGTGTCTTAGACTTGAATAAATAGTATTAGAAACTCAATCTCAATTTTTACCAAAGAGATCTACTATAGATGATATTCTCTTGATAAAAAAATTGATAGATAGAAAAAATCTACATATGATCTTCACTAACTTGGAAAAAGTAAACAAAAAAGTATGATGAGTAGCAAGTATACCCAACACCCAGCCATATGAATTACAAGCGTTCACATGCAATCTGGTCAAATTCTGTAGACTTTAGTTCTCTAAGTGCGCGTCATCTAGGATAGTGGATTTAGGGACGCGATTATTGTCTTCTTGGTTCTACTTGTATAAGTGCAAGTGTATGGTTAAGTGTAACCAAGGCACATGATTTGTATAATTTTATATTTTTTATCTATTTTATCCTAAGTTTCAAACAAAGCAATTAAGTATTAATTTATCTAATAAACTATCTAATGCCTTAAACTATTTCCTTACATAAGCATCCGGTCCCACTTACCATACACATCCTGAATGCATTATAATGTTACTAGGTTACCACATGCTAACACAATTGGGATTACCAAGCATTAATGTATGCTCGAAGTGGTTGTACTTATGTGTATTAATTAGTTGTATTTAATTAATTAGCTAAGTACATGAAAGTAAATTACATTAAAAGTAAAGTACATTAAGATAAATGTTAAGTTAATTCCAAATGTTGCAAGGTTTATCAAGAAGCTTGTCTTTATTGCCATTACATCGAGGTGTCCAAGTACATCAATGTTTGAATAACAATCCACACACTTCTTGACTCCTACTGTAGGTACTTAGAAAATATTCTAACTATTGGGAAAGCAAACTACAAGACCTTTGTTAAGCTATTAAATGAACAATGTCACAAATGTGATGGGTGCATGCATTTATATAGGTAGACATAGACACTCCATTGACATATATGCATTGATGCATCTCCCCATGCATCGATGGGGTCCCATCAATTAGTATGCATCAACAAGGATCCATTTACAAGATTACATCAATGCACCTAAACAATGATTCATAATACCCCTATGACTAAATGAAACTTGTCCTTGAGTAACAAAAGGAGGAATAATCTTCTTACAAAATTTGGAATGGTATGAAACCAATGACTAACTAACTAACTCATATTGATGCTAAATGCCCAAGTGTATGGATTTACAATGTTTATAAAAACATGTGTTCATGAAAAAAAATTGAACACATTTATGAAAATGGACAGCTAGAATTCCACCAACGGTTGAAGATGAGAAGAAGATCAAATGGTCCTAGGAGGTGGAGGCTCCTGAGATGCCAAAGGACCTTCCCCTGCCTCTAGTGCATGTGGTAGTTGAGGTTGAGGATATGGAAATTTTGGCTATCCTGTTGTAGCTACTATTGCTAGTGGAAGATCAAAAGAATCTAGCAAAACTTTCATCTTCTTCTCCTTGATTTGGGGATCATAGATGGTCCACACAACCTCACTAATGTGAGCTAGTATAGGAACATCCCATGGATAGGGCATTTCCAGGAACAACTCCTTAACATTGACAAACTAAGTAGTGAATTATTTGCATTCGATGTCAAATGCCTAACAACATTTTACAACTCCTAGAAGTTGTTCATTCTCTTGGCTAGCTTCTTCACAAAGGATCAATGGTCGATGAAGTACATGCGAAGAACTTCAAGATTTGCATTAGCCATTTCCTTATTTTATTTCATTTCCATGTGATGCTTGAACTCTTCCTCATAAAAGAGGTAAGAGCTGATCACTTGCTTTTCAAGTTTTGACCTTGCCTTCCAACAATCAGCATTATTGGAGGTTGGCTAGTTCCATGTACTCAGTCATCTCTTCGATCTACAACTCCTTGAGATGAGTTTCAACCTTGTTGTATGTGTTTAGTCCATCAAAGATGGATTGCCACATGTCATCTCCTTGTTGGAGTTTCTTGAGAGGCCTCATTGACTTTTACCTTTACCAGTTAGATCTCCTTTTCATTAATATCTTTGAGAAGGCCAACCTGGTCCCTGTAGTGATTTTTGACACATTCAAACTTTAGGTCCTCATTCTTCCAAGTAGCTATCTCAATGGCCAATTTTTGATGAAGCACATGCACCTTCTCCATCAAGAGATTTTTGTTTTCAACAATCAACCTCCTCAAATTCAAGCTTACCTTGGCAATTTGCTCTTGATATCATTGCATAAACTTTAGCATTTGTTCCTTTTGTGTCTCAACATTCCATAAGAGATGAATGTCTCTAGTTAGAATTATGTTCTCCTTGCGAATATTTGCAAAGCCCTTTTCGGTATTGTAGGTCATGGCCTCTGCTAAGGACTGGACGAAGACTACCATCTTCTTTGCATGCTTAGCCTCTTAAATTTTGTGTTGAAGCTACAAAAAAGCTTCATCTCTTGTTATGGCCTAGTTGAGCATAGTGGGATCGGCCAATTGGGCTCTCAACTCTATAACCTTAGCAACTAATCATTAATTCTTTGATGTAGCTACCTTGAGTTGGACATTGGCAATGATGAGCTTGACCCTAGCCTCAAGTAATTATGACTTAGTTGTTGTAATGGTATTTGGGAGATCAAAAATCTCTAGAAGCAGTTGCCAAGCTCCCACTAGTTGATCTAGTAATTGCTCATGTTGGGCTACACTAAGTCTCCTACTTGCTACTCCTGCAGATGTCTGCACATCCCTACGTGCAGCAATATTAGGTACAAAGGGTGTAGGAGCATTTAGTGCCTCTACTACATAGTCAACCACCACCTCTGCCATTTTCTCCTACCCTTGGTGATACATCACTAAGACAATTACCCCCTCACCCTCCTCTAGGCACACTGGGAAAGTGGCGACATTCCTAGAAAGTTTTGGAAATTTTTGTTATTTTGAGAGGAAAATTATCAATTCTTGGGCATTAGGATATGATCTTGTAGGTACTTGCATTCTTTAGGCAAAAAAAAAAATGGTGCAGTCTCCTCTAGCCGGCTAATAATTCTTGTTGCCTTATTCAAATAGCTCATAGCTACCTAGTAGACTAATGGGTCACCACCACTTGGTCCAGCCTACTACTATTATAAGATTTTCCCATGAAGTTTGGACATGCACTCAATGGCAGTGCAAGCCTCTGGTGTTGTTTCTTCGTAAGTAGGTGGTGGTGGTGGTTGCTCCTCTTCTTACACCTTGGCGAGCACCTTATCCTTCATCATCTCTACCCAAGAGGTAGCAGGATCATGACAAAGGGTGCCATTGGTGTAGCAGGCTAGGCATGGAAAGGTGAGTGTCTTCCTCCCATGCTTGTTCTCTTTGAACCACTTCTCGATCTCTAGATAGATGAGCTATGGAAGATTGACAAGGAATTTACTACTTAGTGTAGCACATGCATGGATAGAAAAGGCCATGATTTTTCTTAGCCTCACTATTGGATTGAGGTGGTAGGACACAATTTTGAAATACACCCTCTCTACTTTAGTGAGTGCACCCTATTCCTTATGGTTAACTCCATAGCATTGATGGACCTAGACTTTCTTTACTTTTGGATCTACCTGCATTGATATTTCCTTCAAGGTTGTCCTAGTATATAGTAACTCGAGGCCCTATGAGATGGCCTCCATAGAATAGGACACACCGATGTCCTTGATTTTCATAGTGGCATCGACCTGCCTATTATTCTAGAAGAGGTAGATTTCCTACATGTACCATTTCCCACCAGAAGTGAGGATGGGCCACACGGGAGAGCTTTGAATTTGCATTTTAACTTCTTATGGTGACAAGTCCAAGAAAGGGCCAAAGTTTAGTTCTTAGACAATTGTACTTTGGATCTCCTTAGAGAGAATTTACCTTAGGTAGGCATTATTCAAAGTGATCTCAAGGTTTGGTCTAGGGCCAAGCACCTCATCTTAGTGTGATTGCTCAATCTCAACAATGGAAATCTATTAGACAGATTTTAGTTTGGGCTTCTCCCGAAGAGGTCCCATTGCATGGATTTCTACTGCTTTCTCTTGAGGTTGCTCTAGCTGTTGACCCCTTCCTCTTCTTAGTCACTTATCCCCTGGTTGGGATGGCCCTCCCTCCTATGGGCATTTATCCCTTGGCATAAGTGCCATCTATAATCACAACATAGCCAAAGATTAGCATTTGATGTGTAACTTAAATAGTTTGATACCTGGTCTCCTTTGATCTGTTACACTTAGGCTAAGCTATTATTATGGTGGATTGATTATCTTAATATTATTTTTTTTATTTTTCTTAGATGGTTACCAAAGTTCATTGGGAAGGTTTAACTCTCATAAATTAATGATTTAAATATTATTTTATTAGTTAAACCTTATAAGAGTTAGAAAAAATTTCAAAAATATTTTCATCAGAATCCTAAAGTTTATGATTCCTATGATGTAACGCTCACCTCTAGTAGCTACAAGAACAACGAATGGGATTAGTAGGATAAGAAATGTGAAAGTTATGGGCTCTAGAAGGTTCTAGGCTTTGAAAATAGCAAAAACTTCTTCCTTGTTTGAAAGAAAATGAGAAAAATTTCACCAAGTTTTTGCGATATATATAGACTTTTTGTGCTACATTGACAAGAATGCATCGACGTAGCTAGCTGTGTCGACGAGGTCACGTCAATGCAACCATAGGAAAAAATTTTGACCATTAAGAAATGAATTAAAACCAAAGAGTTTTCATCCTAAATTCAAGTCCAAAGGAAGCCAGAAAAGCTAACAACATGATGGAATGGTGGAAGAGGGTAAGAATATGCACAAAAAAGAAGATTTAATTATTAGAATATTTATTGAGTGCAAACTGGATGTAATCAATGTTGAATTCATAAGGTTTGAAAGAAAAAATGTTTAAGGGATAAGGAACTTAACCTTCCCAACCAAGGGATATGCAAGTGGGTCCTCCCCATAGCAGGATCATGCCCTTAATGCCCTTGTATGTCCTCAAACTAAGGAGTTCATGAGCCCCAAGGTTGATTATTGGTTGTGGTTAGTTAAGAACCAAATCACTAAGGAAACCACCAAAGAATTTTAACTGTATCAAAATATAGACATTGTAAAAATCATGAGAAAAGGTAGTGAGGTGATTGATGGAGAGCATAGATGGATGAGACAGTGTGGAATGGAGTCCCTTATCATGATCACATGAAGTTCCTTGTGGAAGATGTGATTAATTAGGGCTTGAGAACTTCCTTGCTTAGTTTGAATTAAGACCATCCACTTCCAGTGACTTCACATCGATACTTAGACCATTCCACCTTCCAAGAAACAAGAACATCCTTATAAACCACTCACCATTCGTAAAGAAAAAGAAAAGAGAAGCAAGAAGTGAAAAGCGACTTAGTTAGAGGGGTGCCTTTAGGCATGGGTAACATGTCTTTCCAGCCCCATAACTAGTGCTTATAGCCCATTATTATGTCTAATGGGTGTGCTTTGAATTTCCATTCTTATTGTTTGTTTATTTGTTTTATTGAATGGAAACCACACCATGCTAAGATTTTGCTTCCTATTATTGGTCAATAACAGAATGGTGAGAAGACCATGGAAATACCCATGTAACCCAGAGGGAAAGTAGGTACAAAAGTCACAAATCTCTTTGAAGTCACATCCTTGTCCATCCACTTAATTCATTCCCAAGTTTGAAAAGTACCGAGGTCAACAATTCGTTATAAGTTCTTATTAAGAAGGGACCTCATAGTTCCAAAACAAGGAAACATCATAGAGTTGAGTGGAGTGATGGATGACGTGATCTCACTACTTGTTAACATGAAAAGGATCAATGTCAAAATTCAAAAATTGGAATCTAGACATTTGCAATTAAATAACAATGTAAAGTACAAAGCACCATCAACTAGCAGCTACAGTTACACCAAGTTTTAGTAGTAATAAAGAAAGAAGAGAAAATCATAAGAAAGCAAACCAAATAAGGAAAAATATAGAAAAAATTTTAAAATAATCAAAAAAAGAGAAAAATGTACTAAAAATGATGTAAAACAAAAAATTTAAAAATCGAGGAGCCACTTTATAAGATCCTAGCATGGATGGCCATATCCCCCATGACTAAGTTGGAAGGAGAAGATCTAAAATATTGAGCATGCACATCCATCTGTTGAGGTGTTGGTGCTACTGGTTATTTTGGATTCTAGGAAAGGCTTTATTTGTTGTGTCTTGACTAATAGTTTCTTATTTGGGCTTTCAGGTTGGAAAATTAGCATGGCCCTAGATGGAAAGGTTTTATAGATGATATAAGGACCTTCCCATAATGTTTGGAAGTTAGTGCATTGAGATATGTGCATGGGATTCCAATAGAGCACCTTATCTCTTGGTTGGAATTTCACTTTCCTGATCCTAGGATCATGTCATTATTTGTTGTATGCCTTGTGCACTTCGTTACATGATAAGGCCACTAGTTACTTCTCATCTAGCATGTTGAGATTCATTAATTGTTCTTTCTATGCTAGGCTTAGTCCAAGTTGAGATCACATGAGGTTTATAGTGTACAAAGTTCCTCTTTGATGGGAAGTGTTGGGAGCATTCTATACATAAGCTCATAGGGAGAGTATGCAATAGGAAGTTTCCATGTGGAACGATAGGCCCAAAGGGCATCATTGAGTTTGAAGCTCTAGTCCCTCCTATATTTACTAACGGTTCAGGTTGGTATTTTGGTTAGCTTCCTATTTGTGACTGCAACTTGACCATTAGCTTTGGGGTGGTAGGAAGTTGTTAATTTATGCTCAAACCCCAAGCATTACATGAATTTTCAAAACTTAGTACTTGTGAAGTGTGTTTCATTATTGGAAATAAGTGCTTGTGGAAAACCAAACCTATTTATAACATGTTGTTGTATAAACTAGGCCTCCGTAGAGGATATACAATTAGTGACAGTCGTAGCTTTTGCCCATTTTGTGAAGTAGTGAACAACAACAATTATTTATGCCTTCCCATTGGACATGGGATTGATGGGCCTCATGAAATTAATTTCCCAAAGATTGAAGGGATTTAGTAGTTGGATCCACTATTGGAACTCTTCCATAGAAGTAATCATCCCTCCATCATGTTGGCATTGATCACAAGATCGGACAAAGTGATGGGCATCCCTAAAAAGTATTGGCCAATAGTATCCTACCATGAGAATCTTAATGGTTGTTCACCTCCTAGCATAGTGTCCTTGATAAAGGCCCTTATGTGCCTCTTAGAGGAATCTAAGTTAATCCACATCAGAGACACACCATTGGACTAGGCCATCTATGCAAACCTTGTAAAGGCTACCATTGATCTCCATGAAGCATTTGGCTTGGTGAAGAAATCACTATTTCTTCTTGTGGTTCCACTCTTGTGGCAGCTCCTGAGTGATTAGATAGAACAAGATGTTCTTGTAATAGTTGATCTTCTTAAGAACTTATTCATTTACAACACCAATAAAGAGGAGTTCATCAAGAAATTGATTTGAAAGTGGACTCTCCTCCTCCTTATCATTCCATCATAACCAAGACAAGTGGTCAAGTACCACGTTCTTGGTTCCCTTTCTATCCACCATCATAAGATCAAACTCTTATAAGATTACTAGCTACTGTATGACACAAGGGCTTACTGTTAGCTTGTTCATGAGGAACCTCATGACACTATGGTCTATGTGTACAAATGCATTATATCCTCCAAGGACATAGTACCTAAATTTATTCAAAACATACACCACTACCATGAGTTCTTTTTTAGTGGTGGTGTAGTTCAACTGTGCACCCACAATGCTCATATTGGCACAGTGGACATAACATGAACATTTCTAATCATCCAACTAAGTTAGCATAGTTTTCAATGCATAGTTAGATGCATATGTCATGATGTGGAAGGATCTGGACCAATCATGTGCTTATAGGATTAGTGTTTCTATGAGCTTTTGCATGAGGTGCTAGAATGCATGCTTGCACTCCTTAGTCCAGACAAATGGAGCATCCTTCTTTGTAAGCTCTACCAATAGTTTAGTAATCTTAGAAAAGTTATCAATGAAGTGTTGATAATAACCAATATGCCCAAAGAATGACCACATGTCTTGGACAATTTCTGGCTATCAAGTTATTCCTTGGATGACCCTTATCTTTTCAGGGTCTATCGCAATCCCTTTCTGTGAAATTTAGTGTCACAGTATGATACCTTTCTAGACCAGCAAATGGCTTTTCTACCAATTAAGCTTGAGGTTAGTCTCCACACATCTTTTCAACACTTGCTCAAGATGGTCCAGGGCTTACTCAAACATAGCCCCATAGGTAAAGAAGTCATCTGTGAAGACTTCCACCTTGCTATCGATATACTATTGAAATATGCCAAGGACCAAGCGTTGGAAAATAGTAGGTGCATTGCAAAGGCCAAAGCACATCTTCCTGTCTATAAAAGTTCCCTAAGGACTCATGAATTTTGTTTTGGCCTGATCCTCCAATGTAATTTGGATTTGGTTACAACTACTATAATCATCCAAAAAATTGTAGTAGCAATGCCCTATTATTGTATCCAACAATTGATTAACAAAAGGCAAAGGAAAGTGATCCTTGTAAGTTTCCATGTTCAAAAACTTGAAATCTATGAAGACTCTCCACTTTCCTTCTTTCTTTGTCACTATAACAAGTGGACTAACCCACACCTTGAGGAGTTGCTTAATTTCTTTCTTTATAATTTGTTTGTGCTTGGAAGTCAATCTTCTTTGTGGTTGCCTCTTTGGTTTTATGGAGGAGTCTATATAGATCCTATTTTAATATATCTTAGGATCAATTCTAGTGAGCTTAGGATATCACCAAGCAAAGGTTGTTGGCCATTTGTTAACAACTTCCAATAGCTTCTTTTTCTACATTAGAGCAAGATTGGCATTGATCATGACTAGCTTGCCATAATTTAGAAAGACATATTCCATTCCAACTAATAGAGTTTTCCATTCAAGGGGCTTCTGCTTGAATGTTTTAGAGATTTCCAACTATCCCCAATTGATTTCACCTTATTCTTCAAAGAGTTGGTGATGGATCTACTCTAGTTGATCCATGCTTTCTATGTAAAAGCTTGTAAGACCCTCAATGGGTTCCATGCATACTGTTAAGCTACTTTCTATTTCAATTGTCAGTCATTGGATGCTCTCCTATTTTATGCTACTATGTATAGGCACCTTTGAATTTCTATGATATTTACATATTGCTTGCATGCTTTGAGTTTTGTGCTTTGAACAATCCATAATTTTTGCATATAGTGGCACCCTATGTCACTGTACACGATGCATGGAACACGCTTCTTCTTAATCTTGTTGAATTCATTCTCCTTGGAGATTTCCAAGGAGAGGTCTCTTATCCCCAACCTTGCATCAATGGTACTTATCCATGCTCTTTCCATGATAATAGGAAAGTCCCCTTTGTAGCTATCGACACAAATCACTAGGAATTTGATAGGATAGGACCATCCGTAGATGGTGGTCACAATGTCCTCCACCAATCCCAAGGGGACAGTGATTAATCGATCTACTAACTCTAAGAAAATGTTACTCTTTTTGAGGAGTGGAGGCAGGTTCCAAGCTTTGTACATTTCATGTGAGATTAAATTAACACTAGAACCAAAGTCCAAAAGAGCTTTAAGATTCATTATCGATGATTTGCAAATAGATGAGGGGACCCCTAGGATTAGATCTCTTCTTGGGAAGGTGGCCAGCCTTGATCTAATCAATGACTGCATGGGTCAACATTATAGTGTGCACTTTGGGAGGAGTTTGGTTTGAAGGATTCTTGAAGGATATTGTGGAGGAGGTAGGAGAAGCAGTTTCAATAGCCATAGGTGTCTGTGAGGGCTTGGTAAGGTAATTGATTCTGGAAAAGGGTCTTTATTAGGCTTAGTGTCAGAATAACTTAGCTGAGGAGCTAGCTGTAAGTTCATAGCTCTTGTAGCATTTCTTTGTTGCAGTTAGGTTGGTATTTCTCCCTACATAGATGTAGCAAGTGGTAAAGGAGTTAAGGAAGGAGATGCATAAGTGGAAGGATGAGGAGGATAATAAGGAAATGGGGACTTCTCCCTTGGAGGGTAGTAGTGGTGTTGGAAAGAAGCATGACTAGAAGAGTCACGTGGATAAATGGGTTGCTAAACATAGTACTTGTATGGGTCTGGCTAGTGGTAAGGGTACTATTGCCTTGGTGATGGCATCCCCCATGATTGTGGGTGTTGCCACTGCTGATACTACTCATGAGGCTAAGGTGGCACTCCTCTTAGATAATAAGCTTGTTGGTGGAACTACCAATAGTTGCCTTGAGGATAAGGCAACCTTCTAGGTGCTTGCCGTTTAGCCAATCAAGGATTTAATGCATATACCCCAGATTCCTACAAGTGTGACACAATTGGGCAACATCCCTTAAGATGTTCATACTGACAAATGTCACACCCATCATCATCTATTTCAGAATCTGTAACCTCTTCTATTGTAGAAACTTTGCCCTTACTCTTATGATGGGCACGTTTGGCTTCCTTTTTCTTCCTTTTGTCACATTCACTACCTCCTTGGTCTTTGTTCTCCTTAGCAATTCTTAGAGTAGTTTGAAATTTTTCATCAAAGGAGTTCCATATTTTGTCAACCTTTGCTGATATTTTGGAGATAGCTTTCTAAATCAGCAAAGTTCTTCGTTGCATCACTTCATCAAGTGGTGCCTCTTCCTCATTATTACAAAACTAGACCTCCCTTTTGCAAATGGAAGGATCCTAGTTGTACTCTTTTGCACTTTTCCTCTTTCTCAGCTCACCTTCTACCTTAGCCACTTGCTTAATTAGTCTTTAGATTTGATGGGCCCTTAGCTTTGAAAGCATCCCTTGGGAATAAACCCTAAGAGTTCTCCTTGTTTTAATTTAGAGCCCATCTATGATGTGGTGAAACTGATCCCTTTGAGAATAGCCTTGGCCTTAGCATCAATGCAATAAGGATTAGTACTTGCCCATGGTCACATCCAAGGATTCATGAATTTTCTATTTCCATCCTTGGATCCACCTTCTCAAGTTGGACACTTGGAAGTACATCTAATACTTGTCATTGAACAATTCAAGCATTGTATGCCACCTCTGAATGGATTTTGGTTTCAAGGACTAGTATTAACTTTCAGCTTCCTTGATGAGTGTCTTGGAAAATAGCTTCAACTTTTTCCACTCATCTTCCATGTTCTCTGAGGCACAGGTATCATGGAAGGCCTTCAGATGATTTTGTGGATCTGAATTATATCCCCCTTCAAAGTTGGGGATATTATTCATATCCAGTCATTTGATTCAACTATCCTTCACATGCCTTGTTGAAATACTAATAGCCTCTGTAATGTTTAGCATGTTTCTTGTTATCAGTAGGGGTTCATCATAGTCATATTGATTTTAGCGGTCCCTTTCATGGCCATGATGCCTCTGACGAGTCTTATTATCCCTTCTTTCTTTGTGGTGGTCCTTCCTTAATTGCCCACGATCATAGTCATTACAATAGGATTAGCAGTCATCTCAATCCTATCATTCACCTCCATCACGGTCTTTGTTACCTCTATGTCTCTGATTGGAGTTGGAGGTGGAAGACGATGAGGATGAAGAAGGCGAAGATGAAGGGGAGCCATGGTCACTACCTGTTCTTTGGTCCCTACCATGGTCACCATGTTTGTCCTTATCGTGATGCCTATCCTCATTCCTACCTTGACTACCCTCATTCGAGGCCCCCTAATCTTGGGATCTGTTCTTTCTAAAAACAAGATTGTCCACAATGGACTATAGTCATTGGTTAACTATCTTCTCATCAAAGAGAGGAAGAGAATCAATGTGATGAGAACTTCCCAAAAAGGACTCCTCTCCTTCCTTGTGTTTGTAGGAATAAGTGGGTAGGCCCTTTTTTTCCTTTGGAGGCCTCATATTATGCTTCCATTAACTGATCTTTCTTTTTATGTGCCTTTGTGGGATGATAATCCCGATAGGCATCATCTTGCACTTCATATTCAGAATTGAGTCCTACAATGCCTAGTCGGATAAGATTGTTTAGTGGCATTACAAGAATAGATCGGTCAAGAGGCAACATGATGTTGCCTTCCATGTCCCTCCACTGTAATTACTCATCCTAATGTAGGATGAAGGTGAAGTTCAAAGTATACTCATTCGGATGAGTATAGACCACCTTAAACTATTATGGCATTGGCATCTTGTGGGCTTCAGATCCTTGTTGATTGGAATGGCTCGTAAAGAGTGGTGGGGAGTTTTCCCTACAAGAAGAAGTCATGTTAGTTTTGAAGTAAAATAGTGTGTGATGAGTGGCGAGGTACTCCTACACTCAACCATACGAATACGAGCATTCATGCACGATCCGGTCGAACTCCCTGGATAGGCTAGTTGTGGTATCTAGATCGTTACACATTGATCGCAGTTCGCTGTCTTCCCACCTGGACTAGTATTTGCTTTGTCATGTATGGTTTAGTCTAAAGTGAGGCGTATGATGTGATCCTAAACTACTGCTACTCCTAGATTCAATGGCAAATAGTCTTGATTAAACTAATGAGGAATAGGAAATGAGTCTAAGCTAGCCTAAGTGTGATGAGCATCTGTTCCTTAATCATCCGTACACATCTTGGANAATAGTAAATGATGATAAAGAAATATTAACTAAGAAAACAATAAATAAAAATAACAATTAAAAAATTAAATCTAAGTGAATGCTGCAATGATGAAGTAATCTCGATCTTTATTTCTGGTCATGTGCGCATCCAAGTACATCACACTCGAATAAAGGTGTCATACAATTACAAGCATCACACTGCGGGCATGCACTAGGAAAATATTCTAACTCCTATGGAAACAAACTGAAAGAGTCTAGCTACAAATGATAAAGGGATGCCTAAATGAGGCGGAGGGCCCTCTTATTTATAGGCTGGGATAGGTGGCTATGTAAACGGGGCCCCGTCGACGCAGGAAGGCTATGTCGATGGGGCCACGTTGACACGGCCCCGTCGATGCATCGACTTAATGACACTTCATCAGTGTGCTTGTGTTATTATTATTTTTCTGAATGATATGACCTTAGGATTTATTACAACATCGTTGAATAATTTCACTAACTTCATAGGTAGCACACATAGCTAACTAAAATCCCTAGAAATGATGCCAAAGATGAGCAGTAAGTATACCCTATGCCCAACCATACAAATTACAATCATTCATGCACAATCCGATCGAATTCTGTAGACTTCAGCTCTCTAAGTGCATGTCATCTAGGATAGTGAATTTAGGGATGTGATCATTGTCTTCTTGGTTCCACTTGCATAAGTGCAAGTGTATGGTTAAGTGTAACTAAGGCACATGATTTGTATGATTTATATTTTTTTTATCTATTTTATCCTAAGTGTCAAACAAAGCAATTAAGTATTAATACATCTAATAAACTATCTAATGCCTTAAACTATTTCCTAACATAAGCATTTGGTCCCACCAACTGTACACATCCTAAACACGTTATAACGCTGCTGGGTTACCACATGCTAGCACTATTGGAATTACTAAGCATTAACATATGATTGTGGTGGTCGTACTTATGTGTATTAATTAGTTGTATTTAATTAATTAGCTAGGTACATGAAAGTAAATTGCATTAAAAGTAAAGTGCATTAAGGTAAATATAAAGCTAATTCCAAATGCTACAAGGTTTATCAAGAAGCTTGTCGTTATTGTCATTACATCAAGGTGTCCAAGTGCGTCAGTGTTCAAATAAGGATCTGTACACTTCTTGACTCCTACTGCGGGCACTTAGAAAATATTCTAATTGTTGGAAAAGAAAATTGCAAGAACTTCGTTAAGCTACTAAATGAATGATGCCATAAATGTAGTGGATATTTGCATTTAGATAGGCAAACATAAACACTTTGTCAACACGTATGTGTCGATGCATCTCCCCATGCATTGATAAGATCCTGTCAACAGGTACGCGTCAACAAGGATGCATCGATGGGATCTCATCAACACACCCAAATGATGATTCATCAGAGTGCCTAGAGATATTATTTGGTGGGCTGTGTAGAGGAAAAACATCTTTGATAAATATATTAAAGTGATTCAAGATATGTATGAAGGAGCTACCACTAAAATTAAAATAGCTTGTGGAGCAACATCACATTTTCCAATTAAAATAGGTTTACATCAAGGGTTAGTGCTTAGCTTGTACTTATTTGCCATTATTACAAATGAATTAACAAAGGAAATACAAGATGAAATCCCTTGGTGTATGCTATTTGGTGATGATCTTATGTTGGTGGATATATCTTGAGAAAATATTGCTTCTAAAATAGAGAAGTGAAGATATGCTCTAGATTAAAAGGCTTAAAAATTAGTAGAAATAAGCCTAAATATATGGAATGCAATTATTTTTTGGTTCCAACATCCTTATCCCCAGAAATGATGTAAATGTTATTAGGACTAGGAGCATTATCCCTATTAATAATTAAATTTTCTCTTTGGTTTTTTCAAAGCATTTATTGTAAGATTGTACATCTAAGTAGACATTTCTAAAATTGGAAATTATTCCTTTTCATTGTATTTTTTAGACTTTCTACTTGGTGATTAAGTATGTTATGTACTCTAAATTCTTTTTTTCTTATTATTAATATTTTTTAGAATTTAACACCCCCCCTCTCATGCACACACATCAATGCAATCCTTTACATTGGCATCATGTTCCAAAATTTATTCACATGTATATTAAAGAGCTTGCACTCCAACATGTCTCAAATTTATCAACACCTAACATAAAAGAAATCATCATATTGATTTTAACCCTTCTTATTTCATAGTCAAAACACTAATACCTAGTGGTAAGACTCTTGATTTGAAAGCTTCAAGTCATGGATTTGATTTTAGTAGGCAATGTTAAGTTATAAAGTTCTAATTTGATTATATATCTTAGGGTGTGCCTTTATTACAATTATTTCAGGGTTCCAACACCCCCACTCCCAAAAATGATGTGAATGTTGTTAGGATTGGGGGCATCATTCCTATTAACAATTAATTTTCCTCTTTAGTTTTTTCAAAGCATTTATTGTAAGATTGTATATCTAAGTAGACATCCCTAAAATTGGAAATTACTCATTTTCATGTTGTTTTTGGGGCTTTCTACTTAGTTATTAAGCATGTGATGTACTTTGAATTTTTTTGCTTATTATTAATAATTTTTAGGATTTAACACCCCCTATCATGGCACACATATCAATGCAATCCTTTACATTGGCACCATGTTCCAATTTTTATTCAAACATATATTAACAAAGCTTTGAGTGCAACATGCCTCAAATTTATTGGTCCTTACATAAAAAAACCATCATATTGATTTTAACCCTTCTTATGTCGTAATCAAAACACCAATGCCTAGTGGTAAGACTCTTGATTTGGAAGCCTCAAGTTATGAGTTCGATTCTAGTAGGCAATGTTGAGTTATAAAGTTCTAATTGGACTATATAACATAGGATGTACATATGTTTATTACGTCATTGTTAATGGTTTGATTCCATTGGATAATGTTGAGTTATAAACAAATTTCTATCAAACTATTATGAGGGTAAATGTTATGTTTTGAGTTCCAACATTTCCCTCCCTCTTTCTTTATCCACCCATTAGGATATCCTTCTTCTTTAATGCCTATAAAATAATCTTACAGGAAACTCTATTATAGACTTTCTCGAAATAAATGAAAATCATATGTAGATTTCTCTTCTTACATCTAAATTTCTCTATCAACTATCTTAGTAAAAAAACATCTTTTGTTATTAATCTTCTAAGCATAAAACCAAACTTATTTTGAAAAATAGTTAAATCTTGACTTAGACATTGTTCTATAACTTTTCCAATAACTTTGTGATATGACTCACAAGCTTGATGCCTCAATAATTCCTAAAATTTTGAAAGTCAATAAAGGTCTCTTTTGACATAGATTCAAAAATTGAAGTATGAAGCTTGTTTTTAAATTTATTTTTCTTATTTTCCTCTCTTCTCTACCTCCTTTTATCATTTTTTTAAAAGATTCATGTTAATAATAAAAGATTTTAAGTTTTTTATAAATAAAATGGACATCATAATAAGATCTAGCTCTTTTTTTCTTAATGATATTTTTAAAATTTACTAATTGTCTTAATGATAATTTTAAAACTCATAGCTTGTATATTTTTATTGGCAAATAGATTTAGAGGGTCCAAAGACATAATAAAATTTTGCTATCATTTACTCTTAGTTGCTTTTGTTTTCTCTCTCTCATATATCATCTCTTAAATATTCTCATCATTCCTATATACTCTTAATGATTTCTCACAAATAACTCACAAGATCTATAGTGTTTAACTTTAACACGGCCTTTCAAGATTTTCAATGTGCTTCTATGGAAAATTTGATTAGATCAAAGAGTTTGAATATGCTATGTAAAGACAACTAATCTATTCTTTTTGACCAAGAATTGTAAGGTTTCTTAGTAACCTAGTTAGAAATATGTTACAATCATATGACATTGTTTGGTTGTTCATTAATTTTGCATAATCAAGAGAAGGGAAGAAGGGTTCTAAGATGTTTGGCCTTGAAACTTTTTCACTATATGTATCCTTTTTTTTTGGTGTGGGTTCCATGAGTGTGTGGGGCAAGTGTGTTAAAATCAAAACTTTTTTTTCCCAAAAATATTGACTATATGTATCCTTAGGGCATCACAACCTAAAACTTTTTAATTATATGTACCCTTTTACCTATAACTAACATGATACTTTAGATTAAATGTAAATGTGCTTCAAGTGTAACTTGAATTAGTAACCTCTTGTTGGGGGCTGTTGAATCTTGAAAAAAAGTTTTATTAATCAAAATAAAGCATCCAATACACATGTAGCATTTGACAAACTTAGCTAGAAATAATCTTCTTTTCGGGGTCCGACACACCCCCCCCAAACTTAGCTAGAAAGGGTAAAAAGAACAAAAGTAGCATAAGATAGAACAAATAGAAATACCAAGAAAGGAAAGACACAATGAATTTGAGGATACCTACTCAGGATTTCATCCTTACAATTAGGCCAATAACAAAAGAAAAAAGCATCCTTTTAGGAATTCACTTCTCACCAAAGACCTATTGTAATCAGCAATACAAGTAGAATGAAAAAAAAAAAATCAAATTAAACAAAAAAAAGAAAAAAAAGAGCTCCATTGTAAAGAACTATGTTGAATAAGGTTATTTGCACTGGAGCTTGTATTGCTCATAAATTTGAACCTTTTGTCTACATAATACTTATCACATAATGAGGTAAGCATAATTATGTTGTGCATTTTATTTACATTATGCTTAAATACAATTATCATGTGTTTGTAATTTAGAAAGTGAAGTTGAACACAACGGTGCAGATTTAATGTCTCCTTATTAGTATTTGTGCTGCACTGTAAACTAAAGATACTAATGAACGACACTATTTATCAATCCTTTATTATGAAGTTTTTTCTTTTTCTTTTTAAAGTGACCAACCGAACAATGTCTTACCACATGTTTTGAAGCATGAATATTACACCAATGAGACAACAATACATTGTCCTATAGGTAGCTGCCAATCAAAAGTGTCTCCCGTTCAATAAAGATTGGATTTCTTATCACGGAAGAGATAGACGGTTTGAATCTTGAGGGCAACTCTTTGGAAGTCGTAGGAAACTTCGAGGTCCTTTAGGATTGGGCTTTTATTTTATGGGATGGTCTTCCTCGTAGCTTTTTCTGGTCGCAAAAACAAGTTTTGGCAAAGTTATCAATGAATGAGCAAACCTTTATGTTCTTTATTAACGACTATACCCATAGGACTTAGATCTATGATTTGGCCATAAAGTCCTAGGTGTTTGAGAAGTTTTAACACTTTAAAAAGTTGATCAAAAATAAAAAGATCCATAAGATAAAGATACGTATGTCTGATGGTGGTGGTGAATATACATGACATGAATTTGGGTAGTTTTATCAAAGTTTTAAAATACAATAGTAGTCTATAGCCTCATATTCTAGATAGCAAAATCATGTTGCTAAAAAAAAACGGAATAGAATGATTCTAAAAATGATGAGGTGCATGATGAATAATGTCTAAGTATCAAAAATAAGCTGGAATCGGGACGTATCCAGAATTCCGGCCAGCAGGCTCCGGCGAATGAATCCTTCCACCTTTCCCATTCCTTTGCAGACGAACTTGCCGAGGGTTTACAGCGGTTTCTCCTTGCAGAAACTCGAAAAATCTTTCGTAACTCGCGGCCGTTGGTTTCGCACATCAACGCTGAATTGAATTGAAGGAGCGAGCAAAACCAGGAACAGAAGCAAAAGCAGCAGCAGCAGTAAGAAGAAAGAAGAAGAAGCGGTAATGGCGAAGCATCATCCAGATCTGATAATGTGCCGGAAGCAGCCGGGGATCGCGATCGGGCGTCTGTGTGAGAAATGCGACGGCAAGTGCGTGATATGCGATTCGTACGTGCGGCCGTGCACGCTGGTGCGCGTCTGCGACGAATGTAACTACGGCTCGTACCAGGGCCGCTGCGTCATCTGCGGTGGCCTCGGCATCTCCGACGCTTACTACTGCAAGGAATGCACTCAGCAGGAGAAGGACCGCGACGGCTGTCCCAAGATCGTCAATCTCGGCAGCGCCAAGACCGATCTCTTTTACGAGCGTAAGAAATACGGCTTCAAGAAACGATGATAATTGCTTTGCCCTAGTCTGTGTGCTAGATGGTTTGTTGTTTTGTTGCAGTGGATGAATTTCTTTGCGCAATCCTTTTTCGTTTCGTCGTAACCCTAGCAGTTACGAAATGTGTTCCTTTTTTACACAGAACTTGCCCCTTTACCTATATTGTCGAAAAGAAAAATTGTGAAGCTTTCTAGGAGAAAGTTTGATTCAGGAAACTGTAAGAACTGTTCACTGATTTGGAGTATTGATTTTGTTGCAACGAAAGGTTTTTTGGTAATTTCATAGGGAGATGTTGGTTTCAGAGAATTTTTACAAATTTTCAGCGCATCTCTTATTCCAAAGCGGCATACAGTGACCTAGAAAGATAAAAAGGTTTTAAAAAAAGGGGACATTTGTAAACATGGTATTGCAGACTTCCTCTACTATTAAGAATTATTGAATTATGTTTTTGCAGCTCTGTATACAGTATTGCATATTATAATTAGCATCATCATCATTTACATAAAGATATTAATCATATTGTTAACCTAAACATGATCTATGTTGGGAATTCCGTCAACAGTGTCAACCATTAACGAATATGGTACGTTATGCAGACGGGGCTTTCAAGAATTTCAATTTGTTTTCCTTAGAAAAATTGATTCAGAAGCTCGGTTGTCAGATCACTTCCGTTGTCAGTTGAGCTAGTTTGGGCTCTCATGACTTAAGAATTGAGAATTGAAACAGGACGTTGGCTCAATATCCTCAAGAGGAGAGAACATATCCACTATACAAGTTAAATTGAAACAGGACGTTGACTCAAAATTCTTAAGAGGAGAGAACATATCGTCTATGCAAGTTAATGGTGCTTGAGGATAAACATGATAGTCTTTTGACCTTTCTTTTTTGCTTGAGCACATTTGCCACAAATGGCATATTGTGGCTAGCAATTTTGTTAACCTCTTTAAGATAAACCAAAGAGACTTGTGCATTTTAGTAATGAAATGTTTACAATTCACCATGTACATTATCTGTCCAATAGAGCCTAAGGGTAGTCTGTCCAATAGAGCCTGACCTAAGGGTTTGAGGACGTAATGAAACTGTAGGTGTTATGAGCTTAATCATTAAGAGCTTGGTTTTCATTTACGAGTTAGATACAATAAGGTTTCAACTTTCATTTGCAAAATTAGGGTATGATATATTAATAGATGCTTGGTTGTACAGAACACTTGTAGTCTTGAGATCTTACAGATATGCCAAGTGTTGAATGTTGTACATAAACAAAAAAACTGTAATAAAATATTTTTAAATCATCTAGAATTGCAACTGAAATGGAAAAATAGGATTTATATCTCAATAATGAAAAAAAGAAGCCTAATAGCTTCAGCAAATAATAATAATAATAATCTGCACAACTAGTGTTATCTGACACTTGATAGATTATGAAGAAAAAATTTATTTGATGGCCGATATTTTTAAGATTTTTTTTGGCTAGGTTCTTAGCATTAAATAAAAGGTTGATCCAGATAACAGTCAGGGAACTACTTGCAGCAATTTGAACAGCTATGAAATAAAAGGTTGTTTAATGGTTTTCTTAAATATATTTTATGTGTTATATGGACTCTTGGGTATCTTTTTTTAATCTCACAGTAGACATCTGTAACCTTATCTCTTACCCACAATAATAATCTGCTACAGTTTCATATTCCTGTTTGTACAGTGTTGTCAGCGGTGTCACATAATTGGAACCTTACTCAAGTAACTGTAAATCCTTACAAAATAAACTTTAAAGGCTTTGATTATAGAAGGATAGTTGTTAAGAGAAAGGGTCATTTTGTACTAATAAAAGCGTATACATGACTAAACTTCATCTGGTTTCATTAAAGGAAAATCAAAGAAGGGGAAAGAAACAAACTGGTTGTTCTTCCTGTGGCACAAAGACAAAGCACAGCCTGTACAGAGAAACAAACATGGCAGGAACATTAAACTGCTCAAACATGATCTGGGTGAGCTTCTCACGATTTTCTTTATGATTAAGAGGTGGATCTATGAGAAGAACAGGATGTTCCTCTGGTGCAGCACGTAACTCATTATAGAAGGTGTGATACCAAATCTTCTCCATGTCATTCCAGTCTTTTATAATTCCATGGTCTGTTGGATATTTCAGAGTTAGAATGCCTCGATGGGCTTGTGCTTCATCTCCCACGTAAACATCTTTGTCCATGCCTATCATTACTCCTGTGTGTCTTGGCTTCCCCACTATACCTGGAAACACAGCTTTTGGGGCATCATCCTCTGCAAATCCTGTCTGTAACCCACAAAATGTCATATATAATTTTTTCCCAAGACAACATGAATTAGGCAAGTTGTTTGCAATAAAATAATATTCAAGAATTTATTCAAATCCTAGTGGCTATTTTTGTATGATAAACCATTAACAAACATATAATCCTAGTCCTTCCGTGCAGTAAGAACTTTTTATCAGGAATTTGTGGTACATAACCTTCCCTTTTAACTATCTTCCCAAATGTATGTGAAAGTGTGTGTACCATGCAACAATGTTTTGGGTACCATTTGAAAACCTTGATGTATTAATTTTTCAGAATATGTCCAACAGTGTTAATACATGGGAAAGTAAAAGGAATTTAAAATGTCTGCCACAACAGATTGGGTTCAAACAACATTTCAAACATATTAGCATGTATGAAATCTAAAACAATAACTGCAACCCACAACTGCAATTGTCAATTTCATTGCATGAAATGTTGTCTCACAAATTAAATATCGTCGTGCTGCTTTTCATCAATTTAGAGTTCAGTTACAGTTTTGTCCAATGAAAACATCACAATGCATGTATCAGAATTTGCGTTGATGGCAAATTGAAATCTAAGAGTGGGTAGCAGATACCTTAACAATACCGGACCCATTGTCACACACAATCGGAGTATCTTCTTCGTCGGCCATGATGTATACCAACCTAG
This sequence comes from Gnetum montanum, assembly GCA_015680685.1. Lineage (NCBI taxonomy): Eukaryota > Viridiplantae > Streptophyta > Gnetopsida > Gnetales > Gnetaceae > Gnetum > Gnetum montanum. The sequence continues at coordinate 175,791 of MNCI01008026.1, read as the reverse complement.
CTGAATCCTGAGGTACAGCATAGGTTTCCGTTAAATCAAATTAATCAAATAATTAAATCACTGTCACATTAAGCTCCAAACGGCGGTTTGCCAACTAATTTAAATATATCTAACATCCAATGCAAAGTAATAAAACCATATCAAACAAAAACGTTTCTCTGTAACAGAAAATTCCGATTCTTTATGATTATACATGTATTGCAGGTTATTACTTATCGCTGGAAATTCACAAGCAGCATACAGTTGATGTGAATGTGCATGCTATAAAGAGGTTTAGTAAAATGCTAACCAAACATGTTAGGAGCTATTCTTTTTCTCGCATGCATTCGTCCCATATGAAATTATAAATCTTAAAACGTTTTCTGAAAACGAAATTTCTGACTGACCCATGAAATTATAAATCCAGGCTATTATTGTCTGCTCTAATCGATCCAAACCAAAATCGAACTTCAAAAAATGCCCAGCATTCCAAACTTATGCAACCCATTTTGTAAATAAGACCTCCCTGTGAAGCTATAATGCTAATGGCATCGAAATCTAGAAGAAAAAAAATCTCGGTATCTCGCAGAGGGAAAAACCCACAGTCGGACATTCAGGAACAATTACATTTATGACCAAATTAATTCAGAGCGAATTCATGACCTTAAATTCAAGCCCAAGATTCAGTGCCGATGTTCCGATGTTTGGTTCTTGCTGCTGCTGACACAGATGATGACGATAGATTGCTTTCGTAGGCTGAATTAAGCTTCCACTGCTGACAGTTGGTAGAGACAGGAGCTTAATTTGCTGATGTTATATAGCATGGAATGTGGATACAACAGTCTATCACATTAATCCTGATTGACCATAGTTCTCAATTGCATTCTGTAGATTCTGTTCTGGCTCCTGTAAAAATCTAACGCAGATCCGTTCGATTTCCAAATTTGTTTTCCATGTGTTTGTTCGAATTTCGAGTTTGTTCGTGTTATAAATTTTGTTGCACCTATTTTCATTGTTTGTTAGGACCCACAGCTCATAGAATTTGTTTCTACCGTTCGTCCCTTTTTTCCCCTTATTTTACTGATGCCCACGATAGATAGGTGGTGCGATTAATTAAATTCCTATAACCCCCAAAGCTTTGAACATAAAAGACCGCAAGATTGCCTTGTGCGTGAACTACCGTTACATCGTGTTGTATGTTTAGGGTACGTATGTTAATATGCTGTTTTTTAATTTTATTAAATTAAATTAATTTTTTACCAAGAAATTTAGAGTAAGGTGTAGTTTAATTAATTAAAGTATGTGGCTTGTACATTGCATGTCCTATGTTCCAATGTACATAATTGATGTGGCTTGGAAGGAAATCAAGAGGTTAACTTCTTAAACAAGCCATGATAATTGGGTTTTGATACATCAATGAGGGGAATGTGGAAACCTGAAACTACTTACCTCAATACATATATCCAACACTTAATAGAATTTAAGTAAAACATAAACATATTCCCTAAGAATGACTTGAACTTGTAAACTTCTTTTAGCATAATATTTGTTAGGAAATAAGATAACAAATGTAGGCACCTTTCATTAGCTATAAGGCCTAGTTTGAGATACATGTTAGGCACCTTTATGTTTGATGAGTGGTAGGGTATCCCAACACTCCACCATACAAGTAAGGAGTGCACAGGCACAACCAGATTGTAATCCATGGATGGACAATGTAAGTATGCTAGTTGATAATTGGTTCGCGATCGTTGTCTTCCCACCTTGAACTAGTGAAGTGCATGTAGTATGGTTTAGCTCTTAGTGAGGTATATGATATGTTGATGTTGTTGCGTCATATTACTCCTAAGCATATTGAAAATGAGAGATAAGAATAAGAGTCTAAGTCTAAACAATGACAAAAATATAAATCTACTTTATTTTATGGCAATGGGCAACCATTCTTGGCTTGCCATACACATATTGGGCTTATATAATTGTCACTACGTTACCAAGTGTTATGCTACTAGGTGAACCAAGAAATAACACTACTGGGATTTCCAAATGATTACACTTATACGCTTGAAATACTTAAGAATTGTAAGAACTATACTAAAGTAATCATATTAAAGAAATTACAATTAAACTAAGTAAAGAAAATAGGTAGTAGAAAATAAAGAAACTAAGTGGATGTTGCATTGGTGGAAAATAATCTTGATTATTGCCATTCATGAAATGTGTCCAAGCACAATCCACTCGAATAAAGATTCTATTCAACTATTCAACACTAGACTGTAGGCATTCACTCTATCACTAAGTGTAAACTATGAAAAATAAACTGCAAGAGTTTTCCTAAGATTGTAATGAAAAGTTCATGTTGCTAATGTGACCAAGTGTCAGTATTTATAGTGCCGCATAGCTCCCAATACATTGTATCAACGATGATGTAGGTAGAGCTATGATATCGTAGAGACAATATCATGCCTCATCAAAAAATGATTTTATCATATCCCCATGACTGACTAAAAACTCGTCCTCGAGTTAAAACAAAAAGATGATAGAGTTCCTTACAAAATTAGGAGGTATACTCAAGTTATGACATGACTACTTATTTACATGACTCTAAATGCCACATTGTGGTTCAAGTGGTATTTTTACAAAATTATCATGCATAGCATGATGGACATATTTGACAACAAAACAAAATGACATAACTCGATGTAGCCTTCAAGTTCCCAGCAATGGTGGCTCCTCCATTAACTTCTTCCCTTTGTCATTAGGCTTCTAAATTTACTATTGATTAAGGAGTGCCTAGAGCTTTTCTTCCTTTGTCCTAGTATCATGTACCATCCATGCAAATTCTGCGATGTTTGATGGCATCGGTACTTTCCATGTATATGGTAGTTGTGAAAACATCTTATTGGCCTTCACATACCAAGCTACGAACTACCTCCTCTCTTCTTTAAATGCCTTGGCCACCTTTTGCAATTCTTGATAATTAATCATTCAACGAGCTAGGTTTGTTGCTACATCTTTTTGTCCATGGTAGCTAGCTTTTACAATTTATAGTTTAGAGTTTGCCACATGTAATTTTTGCTATGCATCCTTCTGATCCACAAACTCCTTTTCATACATGGCATAAACTATAGCTACTTGTTGCTCAAGCTCATTTCTTGGCCTTCCTGCTGTTAACATGGCTAGATTAGCACATCGAAGGTTTGCTAACCCCATGTACTTGATGAGATCTTCAATCTACAAGTCCTTATTTTTTACTTTAGCTTGGTGGACATGGGAAAGGCTATTAGGAATTGGCTACCAATTTGGTGTTTGTGTTGTAATGAATTGATCTTAGCCTTGGGCATCTGGATCTCTTTCTCATTGATTTGCTTATACATGCTCACCTAATCCCTAAAGTGTTCCTTGAGCCTTTCATGTTTCTTAGCCTCATTTTACCACGTGCTTATCTCAATTGCTCATTTTTGTTTGATGGCATGAACTTCTTCCATTGATAGGATTTGGTTTCTTTGGACAATTTATTCATGTATTGGTTGACTTTAATGAACTATTCTCGTAGTCGATGAATGCTTTCCTTGAGAACATTTATCTACTTTTTGATGTTTTTGAACCTTGTATTGTCTATAGCAAATGTCTTATTTTCTTTCTCCAAGGTAGTGATGGCTTTGGCATGTGTATTCATTTGTGCTTCTATCATTGATGTGTTCCATACAACCTTCGTCTTCTTCATCTCAACTTGGATGTTTTGTGCTATGAGCAGCCTTACTTGTTCTATTCTAAATTTTTCTAATTAGTCTAGGGCTACATATTATGTAGGGTCTCCCTTTTTTTTTCTCAAAGCTACTAACTCAACTTGCAACCTCTACACTTTATTTTCTGTGTGTTCTACCCTTATCTCTGTAATGACCAACTTTCCTTTTGTAGCAATTAGATAAGACTGGATTGTAGTGATATTGCTAAGGATATCAAAAAGATTTTTCATGACTTGCCCTATTTGTAGTAGTTGATCGATGACATCTTCATGTTCCATTGGGATCATCAACATTTCGGTTAGCATCTCAACATCTCTAGTTCTAAAAATATTTGCCAATGGAACAATGAAAACATTAAAGGATTCTTTAATATGATCAATGATAACTTCTACTACTCCGGTTGCATCTTGATGTTTCATCATCATTACTATGACTCCTTCCCTAGTTTCTAGCATGACCTAGAGAGATGCAGCATTCCCTAAAATTTGTTATGCCCAATTGTCATTCTCTCTTGCTTGTAGAGATACCTACCTATTAACAAGTCTTATTGATACAGCAGGTCTTACAGAGTTTTCCCTTGGTATAAAGTAGAACCTTACCTTGTTCCCCAACTAATGGTTTTTGTGATTTACTGCAAGTGACTCATGGAAGGTCTATAGTCTTATTGTGTTGGTGGAGCTTTCTATTCAGGTTTGTCACTAGCAAGTGTTAATCCCTTGGGTCCTACTTCTTGTTGTTGTCGAGTTGTTGGAAGATTACTTATTGGTGTGGATCCTACTGCTCCCTCGATGCCTCCTAGCTTCTCCAGTTGATCTTTCTTTAGTGGCATTGGTTTGAACATTTTTGCATACGATGCATTCTAGGCTTTTCTTGGAACATCATTAATATATTCCATAATCCCTGCTTGCTTGCACAACTTCCTAATGAGGTAAGGAAATGATAGTGTGAGTTTCCTTGCCTTCTTTTCTTCAAACCTCCTCTAGATCTCTAGGAAGAGCAGATGTGTTATGTTAGTATTGAATTTTTCCATAAGGATTGCACTTCCTATAGTTGCATAGGTGAATAATCCTATTAAGTCTCTTGGTTGGAAAAAAATGGTAAGTCCCGATCTTAAAGTAGATATTCTCCTCAATAGTTAATTCACTATATTCTTTGTCCTCTTTTCCATATACTCTTTTTGATATACTCTTTGCAGCCATAATGTCTTTGCATTGGTGTCATATTTAGTGGATATCTGCATTACATTTGCTCTAACATTTAGAATATTAAGTACCTTTGCAATAACTTCAATAGAATAAGACACTGAGACTTCTTCAAATTTCATAGTTGCATCATCCTACTTATTCTTCCAAAATTGGTACACTTCTCCTAGGTACCATTCATCATTATTTGCCAAAGTGGGCCATAGAGGAGAGGCTTAGAGTTGGGTTTTGATGCTTTATGAAGTGAACTCCATGAATGGTCCAAAATTCCATTACACAATTATTGTGGATGTGATGGAATTCTCTTGAATGGCTTGGAGGCATTTTGCTAACAGTGTGAGGTGTTGTCCCTATTCTGGAGCTAGTGGTGCTTCTACCTTAACCTATGAAGATTGTCTTGTGGTAGGAGTTTGTTGGTGGATGTTGAAAGATTGGGCTTCTTGCTCTACTTGTAGTGTTCATTCTCCGATTTGTCCTCTACCTTGACCTTGTGGCCTTTTACTTCTTGGCTATAAGGTCCTTTTGCTACAAGTCTTTTGGAAGCCATCTACAATCATCAAAAATTTATTTGAGCATATCCAAGGATTTTAAATAGCTTTCTAAGAGTTCATAATTCTTTCCCAGATCCTTGGTTTTAATCCAATTTTTAATCCTATTGTTACCCATGGCTCTTACTATGATTGTAGAGTTAGAATTTTTTTTTTAAATAGCGATTTCTTGTTCTTTTAATTATTAAGACTTCTCACAATCATTCTTTCCTTATTATGTTATTGGATGATTGGCTAGGAGAATTGGTTAGGCTCATTAGCTTTTATTTCATCAATTGCTTAAAATATTCTTATTTACTCTTTATTCTTACCCTTAATATTCTCTTCTAGCATTAAAAAAATTTGGCTCTTTGGCTCAACTTCACTTATCTACATGTAATGCTCTCCCCCATGACTAATTTGGTCACTCCATGATCAAGAGGATTCAAGAATCATGTGAATCAAAGCTACAATGAGGAAGCTATGAAGCTTGGAAATTCAAGTGTCAAAGGCTCAATAAAATAGCATGAACTCCCCTTGTTGTGAAATGTGAGAATGAAAAAGTTTCCAACTCATGCGTATATATAATTTTTTGTTGGTGCAACATCATAGTTGTGATTCCATAAGGCCTAATACATTGTAACTATGACATCACTGCTAAAAAATATTGATTTTTGAGCAATGTTTGGTAAAAAGGTTGAGTTAATTGGTTTGTTTGGAAGATGTAGAAGCTATCTAAAGGGTCTTTAATCATAGATTATGCTCAAATTATGTAAATTTGATGATCGAATGTCATAAAGAAGGAATCTTTGGAAAAGAAAAGATCAAGTAAATGTCTAAGAGATGGTAGTGAGAATTTCCAAAATTATGATCAAATATAGAAACTTAGGCAAGTAAACATTGATGGTTAAAGTGTCTCGAAGGCATAAGATGATGTGGAATTGATCATCAGATATGAGGTACAAAAGTTATACAAGTGTCTCCTCCCCAAAGTAAACTTCAGCCCTTAGTACCCTTGTATAACCACACCTATAAGTGTTTGTAGGCACTCAAGGAGTTGAATGTAGAACATACTTGTTTTGCAAAACACACATGTTAATTTACTAGAATGGAAAAATAACACTTTATTAGATGAAATCATAGAAGTATGATTATATATACCAATGAGAAGCTTAAAAAGGATTGCAGAAATTGGAACGTAAGGTGTCTTACCATGGGCATTATGAATTTTTATGTGTGATATATGATTAAAGAAATCATTAGCCTTTCCTTCCAAGATCCAAACCAAGTCCATACCACTTACCAATGACATCACATTGTATCATCCCAAAACTAGTAGCCATAAGACCACCACTACTGCAAGAAGCTTTATCACTTGATAATGTAGTTCAAGGAAGGAGGTTATTAATAGCATACTTTATTTTTGACATCTCTGAGAAGTTGCCTACTTGCAGGCATGGGTAATGTCTTTTTAATAGGACCCCTAGAAATTTTATTCTATGCATTTATTATATTTTGACAGTGTGGACCTTAATAGAGGACTACCTTCAACCATGGATAACATGTCTTTTCAATGACATAGTAAGGTAGCACTTATTGTCCACATACTTTCATTTTTCATTATAACTCAAGAAAACAATACAATCTTAACAACAAGATAAACCTTATAGTAGTAGTTTAGAGAGTCCAAAAATGCTCTTGATGTCACACCCTTTTCATTCCCACTTGGTTCTTTACTTTTCTATCCATGCATAATGATCACAAGTTTATTTTAGTCTTATTGTGAAAAGAATATCATTATGACCATGGTAAAAACCTCTTATTATTGAAAATGAGTGGATGGATGATGTGGTCTCACTATGTATAGAATTAGTCCTTCCATGATTTGATAACATAGGGAAACCTTTACATTATTAGGATTACATCTTGCTTCATTTCTTTGCACTTTATTGGAAAATTAACAAAAATATGTACAAGACAAATGATCAAAAATCATAGAAAATGATAAAAATGGAAAAATAGAGAAAGAATTTAAAAGATATTAAAGAATATAAAATGACTAAGAAATGAGAATAGTATAAAAGAATAGAAAAGATATCAAGAATGTGAAAAAACAATAGAAAAATAAAAAGAAAAGTTCAATTTAGTGCCTAAGTGTCACACAGGACACCCCCACGACTATGATTAAAGACAATTAACTAGAAGATGAAACATGTTAAAGATGGTTTGGTGGATAAGGTAGAATCCACATAGGAGTTGGGATGTTCATAGAATGATTTAAATTGTTGAGTATTGACTAAGATAAGTTTTTGTGAGCTGGTTGGGTGATAGATATACATGGCGCCTAATTGGTATGTTACATGGATGATATAGGGTCCTTCCCATAAAGTTTGGAACTTAGCCTTTTGTGGCACATGATTGAGATTATAGTAGAGGAGTTTAGCACCCAACTATATTGATACTTGTCATAGTCTTATGTCATGCCTACATTTGGAGTACTTCTTATGTACTTGATTATTGATTAGAGCTACAAGTCTATATTCCTTTAGAAGGTTAAGGTTCGTAAGGTGTTCTTTTTTAGCTAAGTTTAGATTTAGGTTAATTTTACTATCAGTAGCTAAGGTTTGTATCTTCGCTTGAACTAGTAGTGTGAAAAGTTTTCCATAAACTAACTCATAGGGTGAGTATCCTATTGGAAGTTTTCATGTGGTTATGTATGCCCATGGAGCATCATTCAGCTTAGTGCTCTAGTTATTTCTATTTAAAATTCTAGTGATTTCTCAGTTAGTCACTTCTACTTGACCATTTGCTTGGGAATGGTATGGTGTAGTTAGTTTGTGGTTCACCCCAATTTGTTACATTAGCTTTTTGAATGTAGCTCCTATGAAATACATTCCATTGTCAGATATGAGCATATGTGGTACTCCAAACCTATTCACCATATGTTTTTGAAAGAATTTAGCATTTGTTTTAGCTGTGCAATCTTTGACTATAATTGCATCTACCCATTTTATGCAATAATCAATTGTCACTATAATATATTATTTCCTATTAGACATCAATGTGATAGACCCCATAAAATAAATTCTCCAAATATCAAATTGCTTTAATGGTTGGATCCATTGTTGTAGCCCTTCATTTCTAGTCATTATTCCTCCATCATGTTGACATCTCTTATAAGACTAAGTGAACTTGTGTGCATCTTTGAATATGGTAGGCCAAAAGTAGCTTGCCATCATCAAATTTAGTGCTATTCTATGTCTTACATAGTGACAACCACATGGTCCTTCATATGCATCTTGTAAGATTCTTTGATAGTTCTCCTCTAGAACACACCATTTAACTAATCCATTGGCACAGATCTTGTAAATATTTCTATTAATTTTCACATATTGTTTAACTATGTGGAAAAACTACTCTTTTTGTTTCTTATTCTACTAAACATGAAGCTCTTGTGTAGTGAGATAAGTCATGTAGTTAGTGATCTATGACTTTTCTATTGAGTTGATAGCCATTGTTATTTTTTTAAACAAGTTTTTATTGGGAAATTGGTCTAGTAATGGTTCATCTTATTTCTATAGTTCCCATCCTAGTCTTAACACATGATCTACTACAACATTTTTTGTTCCTTTCTTGTCTATCATTGTGATGTCAAACTCCTATAGTATCACTAGCCATTGTATCACCCTGGGACTAATTGATGGTTTATTCATTAAAAACCTAATGGCACTATGATTAGTGTGGATATAAATAGGATATCCAAGAACATAATGTTTGAATTTTTCAAGCACATAAACCACAACCAGAAGCACCTATTTTGTAGTCGTGTAGTTGAGTTGTGCTTTGATGATGCTTTGACTAGCACAATGTATGTAATATGGTTTTTTCTAAGCATAAAGTGAAGTAAGAATTGCGTCTAGTGCTTAGTTTGAAGCATCTTTCATAATGTGGAAGGGTTTAGACCAATCTAAAGCTCAAAAGATTGGTGTTTCAATCAACTTCTACTTTAATGTCTTGAATTCCTTCTCACACTATTTTGTCCATTGGAATGACACATATTTCTTTGTTAGTTCCACTAGTGGGTTTGCTATCTTTGAAAAATTTTCAATGAATCTTCTGTAGTATCCTATATAGCCAAATAATGATATAACATCCTTAACAGTCTGTGGAATCTATGTGATATTTTTAATAACTTTTATTTTATCCAGATCTACCTCTATTCCTTTTTGAGATACTGTATGTCCCAGAACAATATCGTCTTGGATAATTAGATGGCTATTTTTCCAATTAAGCTTTGAATTAGTTTCAACACATTTTTTCAAAACCTACTTTAGTCGATCCAATGCTTGTTTGAAGTCTAGTCCATAAGTAGAAAAATCATCCATGAATACCTATACTCCATTACTAATATGCTTTTGAAAGATGCTCAGTACTAGTTTTTTAAAAGTAGTGAGAGCATTACACAAGCCAAAAGGCATCTCCTTGTAGGAAAATGTCCCTCATGGACTATTGAATGTGGTGTTCTCTTAATCTTCTAGTGCAATGCGGATCTGATTATACCCAATGTACCCATCAAGGAAACTATAGTATTGGTGGCCTGCTATGGTGTTAAGGACTTGGTCAACAAATGGTAGAGGAAAGTGGTCCTTGAACATTGTTGAATTCAACAATCAAAAGTTAATGCAAACCCTTCACTTGTTGTCTTTCTTTGGAACAATGGCTAAGGGACTAACCCATTTGCTATCTGCTATTAGATAAATGAACTCTGCTATTAATAGTTTCTCAAATTCTTGCTTTACCACTTCTTTAATTTTAGGATTTAATCTTCTTTAAGGTTGGTGACATGGTTGATAGCTAAATATGTATAAATTCAGTGTTGGCATCTACATGGATAAATGTCTATTATTTCATCATAGAACCATGTAAATGCTATGAACCATTTATTCACCACTTCTAATAATCTTCTCTTTTGTTCTTTATCAAGATTGTCATTAATAATTACCAGTTTCTTATTATTTAGAAAAGCATACCCTAGTACTTCTAGTAGGGCTTTCAACTCTAAAGGTTTTAGTTCAAACTTATCTAGTATTTCTAGCTGTCCCCACTCAATATCTTCTTCTTGATATGAGTGTGCATAGGGGTGTTTCTTCCTTTACTAGTCTAACTTATCATCTTCTACAACATATGCACTTATAATTTGATTAGATGGTTCCATGTACAATTTGAACTCTGTCTCTTATTTAATAATTGGCCATTAGGTGCCTTATTATTTGGTGGCTACTACATACAAGTATTGCTACACACACATATCTTCTACATATTGATTGCATGTTGTGTTGAGTTCTTGTTTGGTGGCCCAAATTTTCCGCATGAAATTGCATCTAGTATCACTATATGTGATGCATGGAACTCAACATCTCTGTATGATTGTTGCCTCATCTTCCTTGGAAATTTCCAAGGATAAACCTCTAATTCCTAGCTTAACATTCATAGTGCTAAGCCATGTTCTTCCCATGATTATAGGAAATTCTCCCTTATTTTTCCGCACATGTATCACTAAAAAGTCAGCAAGGTAAGACCAGCTACTTATGGTGGTAATAACATCATCCACCTATCCAAGTGGAACAATGATTGATTGGTCTACAAGCTCTAGTTAGATGTTGCTCTTCATTAGTGGAGGAAGATTCTAGGCTTTGTACATATCTTATGATGTCAAGTTTACTCCTACCCTAGAATTGTTTATGTTATGCTATCTAGAGATATACTAAGGAACTTCCTGGATCTATTTTCTTGTTGGAAAGTGCTCCTACCTTGATCCAGTGTGTAATAGTTTGAGTGAGCATGGTGGTGGTTAAATTTGGATTTATAGAATGTGAAAGCTTGGTATTCCATTGAGTATATATGTGTGGGGTTAATGTGGATGAAGTTCCCATTCTTTGAATCTTTTTTTGGACTTGTTTTAAAAAATGGATGTTTCTTGGATCTAGGTTCTTTTATTATCACATCTTTTTATGTATTTATTGCCTCTTTTGCTACAGTTGTGTTGGTAGTTCTCCTTGCATAATCGGTGGCAATACTAGTGGTAGAGAGATAGGAGGTTGGATTGACAAACTAGTTGTTGGTTGATGTGCATAAGAATTAGGATCCATTCTTGGAGTAGTGGACCTATAATACTCTGATGGATAGTAGTGAGAGGAAGTATGAATTGAAGAATTTCCTAAAGAGATTAGACATTGAACGTAATATTCATAAGGATCAGGTTGCCTATATGGATATTGCTCCCTTAGTAGTGGCATTCCCCATGCTTGTGGTTGTTGCCACTGTAGTTGGTATTGCCCTTGTGGCTGAGGATAGGCTTTGCTTGGATAGTATGATAGTTGGAATAGTATGATAATTGGAATTGCTCTTGTGGCTAAGGATAGGCTTTGCTTGGATAGTAAGATTACATTGTGGATAAGGTAATTGTCTTGGCATCTACTTCTTGAAAAATCTTAAGTTATGTGCACATGCCCCAAACTCTTGCAAGTGGACCATGATAAGACAACATCCCTTAGGATGTTCATATTGGCATACTTTGTATCCTTCTTAATCTTCTAAACTAGAGACTATAAATTCCTCAACTTCAGAAAATTTTCCTTTATGTTTGTAATTCTATCATCTATTATCTCTTCTTTTCATTCTTGTTTAGTGCTTATTAAATCTTCTCCTTTACTATCTTAAGTGTAGTAATGAATTTCTCATCTACTGCGTCCCACATTTTCTCTACCTTTGTTGCAATGTCATTGACTAATTTCTGGATGGATAGTGTCTTCTTTTAAATGACATCCTATAAAGTCTCATCTTCTTGTCTATCACACATTTGAACATCTATTTTCCTTATTGTAGGATCTCGATTGCATTCTTTAGCTGAGTTCCTCTTCTTCAGTTCTCCTTCCTCTTTGGCTACATGGTCTTTTAGACTTTGAATTTGATGGGTTGTCATTTCTGATGATCTTCCTTGGGCATATACCCCAAGGATTTCTCTATTTATGTTCCTTAATCCATCAATGATATTCCTTAGTTGTTCTCTTTATGAAAATCCATGGCTTGGGCATCTATGAAGTAAAGAATAATATCTGTCCATTACTACATCAAGGGATTCATGTTTCCCTTCCATCCTTGGATTTGTTTTCTTAAATTTAACACTCTTGAATAGGTTTGATACTTATCATTGAAGAGCTCCAACATGGTACTCTATCTTCATATTGATTATAGTTCTATGGAGCAGTACCAGCTTTCTACTTCTTTGATGAGGGTTTTGGAAAACAACTTTAACTTTTGTTATCACTTTCAATATTCTAAAGGGCATAAGCATCATGAAATTCTTGAAGATGATGCTATGGATATGCATTATATTCACCTTCAAATTTGAGAATATTGCTCATGTCTAGTTGCTTGATGTGACTATCCTTGATGTGCTTGGTAGGGATATACATTGCTTCTTTAATGTTAATCATACTATGAGTGGCTAGTAGGGGTTCTTAGGCTTGGTTGTAGTTGTAACCCTTCAATGTTGATAGTGTCGCTCTTTTTCTTCATACCTAAGTCTTTGTTTGTTGTTCATAATCATCTTCCTCTTTGTCATCAAGATACCTTCTTCAATATTCATATCTCTCATGATTCCTATGTCTTTCCCTACAATAGTTTCTAGGTCTTTGTTTCCTTTTGTTAGATTCCGATAATGATTGTGAGTTGAGAACAATGCCAGCTAGTTCTTCTTCTGTGACTTCATGATTCATTCTCTTGTGGTTCTATAGAGGCTCTAAGCCTTAAGCTTCACTTATGTTTGGAGTCTTTTGCATCTCTCCTAGGTGTTTCTACAAGGATCGAATACAATTGTATTTTGATAGGCTTCTCTAGATGAATGATAGACATCTATGAATGGGATTTGGTTGGAGAATGGTGCCAACTGGTTTTTCTTCTATGACTTTGTGAGTCATTCTCTTGTGGTTTTGTGGAGGCTTTAAGCATTGAACTTCACCTATGTTTGGAGTCTTCTACATCTCTCCTAGATGTTTTTGTAAGGACTGAATCCAATTATATTTTCATAGGCTCCTTTAGATGAATGATAGGCATCTATGAATGGAATTCATGATTTTGGTGGAGCTTTTCCATTATAAATGTATCATCATTGATTTCTTCCAAGATAACATTATGGGTTACTTTCTTTCCTTTGTTGTACTCATGTCTTGTCTTCATGGTAGTACCCCTTCTTACTTATGCTTTTGTGAGTTGGTATGGCATGGTCATGTGTTTAATAACATGATATCCTTCTTGTGCATGGTCAAGGTTCAACCTCATTAAGGTTTCCTATAGCATTAATGGTGTTGAACATTTAAGAGGTAAACTACATTACCCTAAAAATCTCTCCACCTCAATTGTTCATCCTGATGGAAAATAAATGTGAAGTTAGAATAATATGGATCTATATGTGCATATGAAATTTTGGTTTGCATAGGCACACTCCAATCTTCTTCATCATGTCTTTTGTCATGAATCCTTTGTGTTTCTTCAGTAGGTAGTGACTTTTCATTAAGTGTTGAAGCCATATTATATGTTTGATGTTCTTTAGTGTGTGTGTGTGCATTAAAAGATTGATTAAAAATATAAAATATAAACCTTATGATTTTGATTACAACAAACTCTATAAGTTCAACTACTAAGAAAACATTAACACATCCTTGGCAATCATGCTAATGATGAGTGGTAAAGTATCTCAACACTCCACCATACAAGTCATGAGTGCACATGTGTGAACAAATCGTAATCCATAGATGGACAACGTAAGTATGATAGAAGTTGATAATCGGTTTGCTATCATTATCTTCCCACCTTGAGCTAGTAAAGTACAAGTGGTATGATTTTGCTCTTAGTGAGGTATATGATATGTTGATTTTGTTAGCTCATATTACCCCTAAGCATATTGAAAATGAGAGATAAGAATAAGAGTCTAAGTCTAAATAATGATAAAAATATAAATCTACTTTAGCCTATGACAATGAGTAGCTATTCTTGGCTTGTTGTACACATCTTGGACTCATGTAACCATCTCTGGATTACCAAGTGTTATGCTACTAAGTAAACCAAACAATAACACTGCTAGGATTACCAAACAGTCACACTTATATGCTCAAAATCATGTCGTACTCATTTTTCCTTACTAATACATGTGAAAAAATAAAATACTTAAGAATTGTAAAGAACTATACTAAAGTAAGCATATTAGAGAAATTATAATTAAACTAAGTAAAAAAACAACTAAGTAGAAAACAAAGAAACTAAATGGATGCTACAATGGTGGAAAACAATCTTGATCTTTATTGTCGTTCATGAATTGTTCCTAAGTACAATCCACTCAAATAAAGATTTCATTCAACTGTTCAACACCACACTATGAGCATTCACTCTATCGCTAAGTATAAACTATGAAAATAAGCTACAAGACTTTCCATAAGACTATAATGAAAAGTTTGTGTTGTTGATGTGACTAAGTGTTAGTATTTACAGGGCCACACAACTCCCAATATATCATATCAATGATGATGTAGGTAGAGCTACGATATTGTAGATGTGATATTGTGCCTTATCAAAAAATGGTTTTATGAATGTTCTACTCAAATATTGTATTAACTAAGCGAGTTTCAACACTGCTTGTGAATAAGCAAAAGCCAACCCTCTTTTCAAGTGGTTTTTTTCCTAAGCTCAAACCTATACCTTACCACCTGAGAAATAAGCACCTTATTATTATTCCAAATGATGGCTATATGTCCTAGGTTATTCTTTGGTAGAACTTAGGTAATAATATAACATACATAATGATTCCTTAAGTGTAGATTAAACTCTCAAATTAGTACCTACGAAAGAATTAGTTTTTTATGAGTTGATTAACTTAAACAATGTTATACTTAAAACAAATCTAACTATTCTCTCTTTAAGTTTTTTCTAGTGGATTTGATCTATCTAGAATTCCCCTATGGACATTTCTAAATTACCTTCAATTTCTTCAACTAATGTTAACATTTTTGCTTCTTCTACTAATGCAAAAATTTCTATTAATTTTGATAATGTAGATTTACAAGCTTGTAAGTAAAATTTTGATATGCCTTCTTCTAATGATGTTGATGCAACTAAAACATTTGATTTTGAAATTCCAAGTCAGGGCTTGATTCTAGTGGGAAATGTTGAGTTATAAAGTTCTAATTGAACTATATATCTTGGGGTGTACATATTTTATAATTATTTTAGGGTTCCAACACCTTAAAACAGTTGATTTTGTTCTTCATAGTAATGTATACAAGCCACTAGTTGTTGATCTTATGTCGCAATATTTGTTCATTCTGATTTTGAGTTACCTACCTTATAATTGAAGTTTCACTTCGCATTAAATGGTGTGATGTAAAAACATGACATTCAAGTCATTTAGGCTATGGATTATTCTTATTTTTCTCTATTTGTTAAGCTAGGCAATGCTTGATGGTGCAACGTTCCCTAGATATAGGATCTTTTATACATAAGAATGTAGTGTTGATCATTTGCAAATGAATTTCATATTCTAATGTCCAATCTAAAGAATATTTTAAAGTTCCATGTCTTGTTAAGCTACATAGTCTTTCCTTAATTCTTCAAAAAGCTAAAAATGAATTTATGAGTCTTCTTGGTCCCATTAAGCATATAGAATCTTTTTCTACAACTTTTGATTTTCGTAGACATTTTTTTTGGTGGATTCAATCCTCTTAATTATAAAAAGGATTTGGTATTATAAGCTAGTAGGAAAACTTATATTTGTCTAATTATATATTATAATCTTTCTAAGTCTTGCAACTTCTACTATTGTGAAGGACATTTTTTTAATGCTTGCTCTTTTCTGCTCAAGAAAAGAGATGCTAAAGAAAAGAAAAAAACATGTTGAAGTTAAACATAGGAAAAATCAATATGAAGTTAAAGATACAAAAAATCAAATTAATGTAAATGATAATAATGATCAAATGGAAATATAAAATCTAGAGAAGATAACAGCTTCTATAAATATAGGAAGTATTGATCACTCGATAGATACTAAGGTGAATTTTTCCATATCTAACAAGAATACTATTGATGGGACACGATATCGCATCCCCCACGATATCATGTATGCGATATCCCAGTGCGTTGCCAAGTCTATAAATAAGAGGTGGGTCTCCCTTGTTTCTCAATCTAGATCTAGACCTTAGTGAAAACTCTGGCAATTTTACCTCTCTAGAGATAGAGTAATTTCCATGTGCCCGTTGTAAGAGTCCCAAAGTGAACGGATATTTATTCGAGCAAATATTGTACCTGAGCACAAGTTTGTGTACAGAAATAAAGACGAAATTTTGGATAAACCTTATAGTGCATGGACTAAGCTAAATAGGACTTTAATTATTGTTATTTATTGTTTATCATTTAAATGCTTTCTTAAGGACTTAATCTCTCTCAACCCTTCTCTCATAGTTAAGTGCATTCAGTACGACCGCTTCGAGCACGTGCGTTATGCTTGGTAAGCCCAGCAACAAATAGTGTTTGGTAATCCCAGAAGGTTGCATTGGTTTAGGGTGTGAATGGTAAGTGGGAACAGATACTGATGCTAGGCATTAGAACTTAGTTAGTTAAAGTTAGTTACTTAGTCTCTTCACCCTTTCCCTCATTAGCATGGGCGATAAAACAGAAAATATATAAAAATCACATACCTTCGACTTAACCATACAACCGTGACAAATACAAGTAAGCCTGGGAAGACAATGAATGATTAACCTTAAGTGTTCCATAAGGCATGTAGGCACTTAGTCTGCGGAGTTCGACCGGATCGCGCGTGTAACGATCGTATTCATATGGTTGAGTGTAGGGGCACCTCGCCACTCATCAACTATTAACTCAAAGCTTAAAGCCAGTGTTAACAAATAGGTTGAAGCTAATGGTAAAGATTCTTAACATAAGATTAATAGTTAGCAACAAGATGAAGGCCATCTAAAATTTTTTCTACCATTTTATAGTAAATTTTACTTTGATACAAATATTGGTATTAAATCATAGTTCTTTATCTTGAATCTTTTTATTATTTTAAGTTTAAGCATAGATATTGAAAAGTGATGTAAATGTTGTTAGGATTGAGACCTTCTTCTCTACCAATAATTACTTTTTTTTTCACTTGATTTTTCAAAGTATTAATTATGAAACTAAAACTGCAATTAAAATAGTTTTGTACTACATCCTCAAACCCATAGGATCTATTAATAGAAGATAGGTACATAGCATGCATAGCAAACACTTCATTAATAAAGTTACTTAGTTTCTTTGGTGCTACATCAAATATGTATTTTAAGCTTTTAGTTGTAATTTACCATTTGTGGTACAAAGCTCTAAAACAAAACATTGTAGAAATATGTGATGCTCATCTTTAATTGCTTCCTAATTGCATAGATGACAAGTTCTCTCCTCTTGTGGAGTTTTAACCCATCTACTTATTTCAATTCTAAAATAGTGAGAGCCCAATCTTAGTTGACTAATTTGACATCATAGATTAAGGGATATAGGAGCACATAGATAAGCTACTTTCTTATTGATGCCTCATCTAATATCAGTTAGATAGAATTGTAATGTTACATATTTTAGTGGATAGTTATAAAGTTAGATTGCTTTTCTTTCCATCTTTCTTTTATGTTTTCTACTTAGTGTCAAACATGTAATGTACTTTGATTTTATTTTTTTGCTTATTCTTAATATTATTTTGGGGTCTAACAACCACCCCTAGCCCTGATGCCAAAATGTTATACTTAAAGGTATTGAATTTAAAGCTTGGTATTGGAATACTTATGCATATACTAGCGTATGAGCATGTCATAGGAAAAAATATTATTTTCACTGCCTTATAAAAGCCTATTCTTTAAAAGAAAATCATAGGAAATGATAACAAAGGTATAAAGCATAAATAGGATCTTTCTAATCGTGAGCATGGTTGAATCAAATAAAGACCATAACCCCAAGGTAATCTTCCAAGGATGTGAAATAATATGATTCTTAATGCTAAAGTTGGAATGCTTTGGTATTTAACATATCATAAACTAGTAAACCAACATAACTATAACTATAGAGACATGACTCTTTGCAAAAGAAAAAATAAGAAAAAAATTAATAGTAACAAATAGTTGAACATTTAACAATTAATGGGTATTGGAATCCTAAAATAATTGTAATATAGATATACCCCAAGATATAGTATCCAATTATAACTTTATAACTCAGCATTGCCCAACAAAATTGAAGTCATGACTTGGAGCTTTTAAATCAAGAGCCTTACCTCTAGGCTAACATCTCATTGTTTAATTAAAAATTAATGATTATATTGTCAACATATTATGTAAACCATGAAAATTGTTAATCATGAACATTACATATCACATTTACCCCTGATTTTATATGATTTAGTTTACAAATGAACCAATGTTGAGGATGATATATTCTATCAATAAGTTTACTAGTTAAGCTACACTCTTATTGGTGACATGTTATGTTTTAGTTTAAAAAATATTAATTATTATTATGACTATTAGAAATGGGATACTAAAAATTTAGATACATTACTTTATGAATATGTAGTATGTGTTTCAGGTCTTGATTAGTGATATACTTGACAATATGATGAAGAATGATAAAAAATGAGTGTTCCCTACATTCAATTATATGAATCACAAGCATTTACATGCAATCCAGTCAAATTCCATAGATGGGACTAGTGTGGTATCTGGATCATTAAGTGTTGATCCCAGGTTGCTATCTTCTCACTTAGACTAGTGGTAGTTTTAACGTATATAGTTTAGTCTAAAGTGAGGCATATGATTATTAATGTTGTGGGACTATGGTTATGCTATATAAAAACATGAAAATTAATTATTTAATTAATCTAACTACTAAGAAGAAGATAAATCCTAGACTATCCTAAGGACAATGAGTATACATTCCTAGCTTGTTGTACACATCTTGAACTCACATCCCTACTACTAAGATTACCAAGTGAATATTTGTTTACACTCAAAACTAGTCATGTTCATTCCACAAATTAATTAAAGTTCCTAAAACTATGAATTTTAATTAAGTACATAGAAAATAAATTACATTAAAAATAAATCTATTCTAAGTCAAAGTGCTACAATGAATATGAATATGAATATCCTATTCAGCAATTTGGTTGGCAAGCAACTATCACTCTGGAAACATTACCACCAGTTCTGCCATCATAGAAATACGCCGAATCATCATCTCCGAGCTATGACACCTGTGCAGCAATTCTGATGATGCAGCCCTCATACAGACAAGCGGGATCGAGAAGATTATTGCAAGGAGGACAATGGCCGCCCAAAGGTGCCTATGCTACAACAGCATCTGAAGTAGAGCAGCCAACGACTAGAGTAGATTGCAGTTATCTATTGGAACATACGGCTAGCAGTTCTCAGGATCAGCCGGACAATACAAGACAATTGAACTATTTGTGTCATTGGACATCATATGCGTCTCAACACATTACTCAAATTCATGATCAAGTGGTGCACCTAGAGCAAGGTATAAATCACATTGATACTCGGTTAGTCAACATGTCTCAGGAAATGGCCGATCACTTTGCAGAATATGATGCCATAGTACACAAAATACAACAACAAGTGAGCGAGACTAAACAGCAATTGAAGACCGCCTTCACAATAGACAATCAGCTAACGCTCCCAAAAGCAAGCAAGCCTATTCAACGATCAAGCAAGCCAGTTTTCAGTGATCCACGAGATCGGCTCCTCATTGAGCGAATTAAAAAGATGCAACTGGAGAAAAGGCAAGAACCAAAGTCTGCTACGAGTGCAGCTTCATCATCTGACTCTAAGGATGATTGTCAGCATCAAATCATGATGGCCAGAAGAACCTATGCCAATCCACCTTGGCAAAGAGGACCGCCAACAGACCCTCCAGTCTTTACAGCTTTTCAGCATTGGCCAGCAACCTCGATTTCAGTCATCGACATCGATTATCTCCCTCCAAAAGAAGTTCTTCATGCAATTCGATTATGGATTGATCAACTTAGAATTAGCATGCAAGTGCTTCATGTGGATGAAAAGACAGTTATTCTAGGCGCCTTCACACAAGCATGTGGTAAAGTTTGACATTGGTGGGAAGGAACAACTCAAGACCAGAAGAATCAAATCCTTGATACAGGATTACAAGGTGTGTTTGTTTCTTTGGTTACCGAATTTACTGTAGATTTATCTGCCAATCTAAGATTAAAGGATAAATTATTGCTTAGCCAAAGAAAGTTAGAAGATTTAAGATATTCTGAGCAGTTTAGTGCCGAGTATTAAAATGAGGTGTATAGATTAGCGCTTCACAGAGATCCAATGATTCCTTATCTTTATTTGGGAAGTTTACCTGCAAAATTGGGGCAAATGGTACTCTACAAAGCAATGGAGAAAAATATTGATTTATCCCTCACTTATTTCACGGATCTAATTCATATGATGAGGCAAGAGGTCCAAGCTACTTGTTACAATATTCAATTGCATAATTTGCTTCCATCCGCTGAAGTCTGTGCAAATTTGGATGGAGTTGATGTTTTTGGTAAGCCACCAAGAAGAAGAAAAGCGTTTGGAAAACAACGATAGCCTCGACGAAAGTTTTTGGCACCACCAAGGTATAGACAACGAAAATGGAGAAGATCTTTCAAATGTCCCAGCCCCAAGAAATTTTTTGCCAAAAGAAGGAAAGGTCCGTTCAATTGAAAGAAGGTTACTTGCTATTCTTGCAAAAACCAAGCCCATTATGCTCATGAATGTCCTTAGAGGAAAGAAAAGGTGAATCCGAAGGTAAAAGATTTCTTTGAAAGTTATATTGCTGATTGGGAACCAGTAGAAAACCCAGAAGAAGAAACTGAACAAGTGTTCGCCATTCAAGTTCTTTCTGATAGCAGTGATCTGGAAGAAATGTCAAGCCCTGAATCAGAATCAGCAGAAGATGAGCCCAAAGAAGAATCAGTGGTCGAGGAGGAGGTACAACACCGAAGCCTCATGATGCAAGTAGCAAATTTGGAAGAAATAACCGAAGAATGGTTCTCAGATATTGAATTAGAAAAGGAAATTAACACATGGATGAATGATGAACCTATATGGTCTGATGATTCCGCCTCATTCAGAGTAGAGGAGGAAGTACCAATGGCCGACGCAGACAGAGACTCTAGTGTAACATCTACACTAGGATGCAAGGAGACTTTGTTAAAAGCAGCTTCTGAAGAAGATTCAGATGAAGAACCTCCACCAAAAGTTATTCAACAAAAGCTTCCACAGTTTTTGGCCACTCCATACCAGAAAAGATTTCTAGTCAATTGAATAGAGTAACTACATATAGAGTAACTACATATTCTACATTGATGTTGTAATTGAATTTTGGACTGACAATGATATCCAATTGTCCTAGATGAACATAGGCATAATTTTGCTTTTGCCATTTATCTACTTCTTCAGTAGTGAATAATGGTAACAAGATGGGTCGAATACCTTTACCCTTCACATCTAGGATTGCTTCAGACTGCTTGATCGATGTGGCCATTCTTACTGAGAAGATGTTAGCAAAATTATAGATAGCATCCTTAGGAATATCTTGAAATTTGATATCTTTATGCACTCCATTTGACATAAACGACTTGGCTTTCAATAAAGCTTCAGAAAAAGGTAAGATGGCCTGTTGTTCGACAGAGATTTCTCCTTCTTTATCTTTCTCCTTTTCTAGAGTCACAGAGTGTGATCTAGATCTCAACATTAAAATTCTAGGTAATCTCATTCCTCCTATGAGCATTCCTTCAGTACTACTGTCACTACTGTCATTGTCATCCCAATCTGGCATATCGGGAACTTCTCTATCTTCATCTTCCAGTGCAGCATTAATCAACATAGTAAACACTTGGTTACGCACATTTCTTTGGGCGTTTTCTTCTTCTACTAACTCAGTTTCTTCATCAAACACGGCTGCAGAATTTTCATCAGCCACAATTTTTGTACCCATAGCTACTTGTCGTAACAATTCCTGATCTTATTTCTCAAAGGGATTTTCCCCTTCATCTTCATATAGATCAGCTATAGGCGTTGGTGGATAGAGGTAAGCTCGTCCAAATTTATCATGCGATTCAACTATATAAGGAAAGCGATTGCCTGGTGCTAGATCCAAATCATCTTCTGGCGTAGCTAGCTCAAAATAAACTGGGCTAGATGGGCTAAACTTAGAGGAGAGCAAAACACCATATAATTCAGAAGAATTAAGAATTGGATAGGACTGACTTTTCTGAATTTTTGTAGCAGCGCGTTCCGCTAAATTTGGGGTTGAAACATGCATACTACCCATCATCCAATAATATTTAGATAAAATATCTAAACGTTCTTCAACAGGCTTAGCGATAGTTTGCCAATATAAATGTCCTAATGTCCTTTTCTTGCGATGATCTTCTTTATAATCAAATAAAGTTTTAGCTAACAAAAACAAATTATATGATTGCCATCTTTCATATTTCCATTCTGGACTTTCCCAATAATCATTCGGATTAATAGACCATTCTGGCCAAACAGGGTCAGAAGATTTTAACTTAGCTGAATAAGTGCTGATGTAGAGTTCTGTATCTGGATCTGAGTCTGCGCCTTCATGTCGACTACTTGATGCCTCTTCTTGATGGCTCTGATACCAATTGTTGGAGTCTCTCAGGGCTTTCCACGAATGCTCCAGTTTAGAATGAAATGTCTGCGGATCATCGAACGGCACAATGAGCTTTCCTCGATTCTTTCCATCGTTTGCCATGGTTAACTGCCTCGCACAGCATCATATGAACTCAACTTCACAGTGAACCCTCAATGGCACTTCAACGGGAGTTCTCTCAGACAAAGGAGTTACCTTCCAACCAAGGCTCAAATGGTCGAAATCAAGAAAATCTATTGAGTCAGGCAACTCTCAGCAACAGATACACCTAACCAAGACAGGATCACTCTAGCGTTGCAACCCAATAACTGATCAGCAAGTACAGACCCAAGAAGAGCAGAGAAACGATCAGGAGTATAATGAGACAGAAGGCAAGAAAATGCGGATCCAACCAGAAAGCATTCATAGTAAATATAATCGTCGTTCAAGATAAACAACCAAGAGCAGGAGATCAATCAAGCATAGAAAGATGGTAACAGAAATCAAGAAGCTACTTTATATTGATTCACCATGAAACGATACAAGCTGCAACGGATTACAAAAACTTATTCTTACACACACTCACACCTATACAACAAGTGCGACGACCCTTATTTATAACAACGGGGGGCGTTATGAACACACAACACAACACAACCTTGGCGTGCAAGCCAAGTAAACAAGGCGTACAAGCCACGCCTAGATAGCTTTTAGGATGGCACGATGGACTGGACAGATCTTGCCACGTGCCTTCTTACAATCAACACATTATTTGATAAGCTTTGACAGCTCAGTGAGGATGCCTGCTGGAGTAGATGAGACGTCGTCGACATCTTGTAGCTGAAGTTTCTTTGGCACTAAGCATTCGTTAGCGTACCAAGAAAGCTCTTGAAAATAATTGATTCTCTGAAAATGAGTACACAACTTTTCTTCCCACTGAGTTGATTCGAGTGTTTCATTCAGGTAATGTCGAGCGTGCTCGTTGGTGAACAAAGGATGGCGAATGAGGATCAGGTTGTCGAGCATATCGATGACTTGGAGATGCCTTAGGAGCTTTGCTTCGAGCCTACTCCAGCGCAGATTGTTTACCACGCAATCAATGCGTCCGGCCATATTGACGAAGAAATCAAGGGTAGGATATTGCTTAGATTGGCTGAGTGACGAATCCTGCGGAAAAAGGTTAGTAACCTGCTGTACCCATTTAACACGATCTTCAAGGGTTTCCACAGGCCAAAGTTTCCATTCCTCGTTATCTTGAAGCGGATTCATTGAACCACTACTGGATTCAGCATGAAACATCTTAACCTGTGGTTTCAATTCTCTGGTTAAAGCGTCAGGTAAGCTATTGGTGATACCTGGAATTCTTTCGATGGAAAACTTATACTATGCTAAAATGAATTGCCACCAAGTAAATATCTGGAGTTTGGGTGATGGACTTATTTTCCATTTTAACAACGTGGCTAAATTGGACGAATCCGTTCTTAGGATAAACGGCTCAGAAATCAAATGAATATGAAACTTTTCCAGACCTCGGATTGCTGCTAAGATTTCTTTTTCTGCCGGCTAATAGTTCAACTCATTCTTTAGGAAGGTTCTGGAAGCATAAGCACAAACTTGTTCTAAATCCCGATTGTTGCTTGCTTGTAAAAGAACTACTGCCCAAGCATCATAACTGGCATCTGTGTTTAAGATAAATGGACCTTTTAGGATTGGTTGGAGAGGCGGTAACTTCTGGCATTCGGCTTTAAGCTGTTGAACTTGCCTAGTTGCTTCTTTGGTCTAGATGAAGGGTTGCTGATTTTTACACCATCTAATGTCTTTGGTTTTATCTGACACCTTATCAATGTGTCTAGACACATAATTGATACATCCCAAAAATCTAAGACACTGTTCTTTATTTATCAACTTGTCAGGAAATTGATCTATCTTTTCTAAAACATGAGGTTGCATATGAATTTTTCCATCTTGAATGGTAACACCCAGAAATTCAATCGAGGATCTACCTACTTGAAACTTCTTAGGATCTGAAGAGAGTCCGATGCCATGCTGGAGGCATAATGCTACAAATTTCTGCAAATGAGAAACATGTTCAGCTAAGTTAAAATCAATACCAATTCTTAAAATCAATACAGAACTCTGCATCAGCACTTATTCAGCTAAGTTAAAATCTTCTGACCCTGTTTGGCCAGAATGATCTATTAATCTGAATGATTATTGGGAAAGTCCAGAATGGAAATATGAAAGATGGCAATCAGATAATTTGTTTTTGTTAGCTAAAACTTTATTTGATTATAAAGAAGATCATCGAATGGCACAACGAGCTTTCCTCGATTCTTTCCATCGTTTGCCATGGTTAACTGCCTCGCACAGCGTCGTACGAACTCAACTTCACAGTGCACCCTCAATGGCACTTCAACAGGAGTTCTCTCAGACAAAGGAGTTACCTTCCAACCAAGGCTCAAATGATTGAAATCAAGAAAATCTGCTGAGTCGGGCAATTCTCAACAACAGATACACCTAACCAAGAGACAAAACAGGATCACTCTAGCATTGCGACCCAATAACTGATGAGCGAGTACAGACCCAAGAAGAGCAGAGAAACGATCAGGAGTATAATGAGACAGAAGTCGAGAAAATGCGGATCCAACCAGAAAGCATTCATAGTAAATATAATCGTCATTCAACATAAACAACCAAGAGTAGGAGATCAATCAAGCATAGAAAGATGGTAATAGAAATCAAGAAGCTACTTTCTATTGATTCACCATGAAACGATACAAGTTGAAACGGATTACAAAAACTTATTCTTACACACACTCACACCTATACAACAGGTGCGACGACCCTTATTTATAACAACGGGGGGCGTCATGAACACACAACACAACACAACCTTGGCGTGCAAGCCAAGTAAACAAGGCGTACAAGCCACGCCTAGATAGCTTTTAGGATGGCACGATGGACTGGATAGATCTTGCCACGTGCCTTCTTACAATCAACACATTCTTTGATAAGCTTTGACAGCTCAGTGAGGATGCCTGCTGGAGTAGATGAGATGTCGTCGGCATCTTGTAGCTGAAGTTGCTTTGGCACTAAGCATTCGTTAGCGTACCAAGAAAGCTCTTGAAAATAATTGATTCTCTGAAAATGAGTGCACAAATTTTCTTCCCACTGAGTTGATTCGAGTGTTTCATTTAGGTAATGTCGGGCGTGCTCGTTGGCGAACAAAGGATGGCGAATGAGGATCAGGTTGTCGAGCATATCGGTGACTTGGAGATGGCTTAGGAGCTTTGCTTCGAGCCTACTCCAGCGCAGATTGTTTACCATGCAATCAATGCGTCCGGTCATATTGACGAAGAAATCAAGGGTAGGATATTGCTTAGATTGGCTAAGCGACGAATCCTACGGAAAAAGGTTAGTAACCTACCGTACCCATTTAACACGATCTTCAAGGGTTGCCATGGGCCAAAGTTTCCATTCCTCGTTATCTTGAAGCAGATTCATTGAACCACTACTGGATTCAGCATGAAACATCTTAACCTGTGGTTTCAATTCTCTGGTTAAAGCGTCAGGTAAGCTATTGGTGATACTTGGAATTCTTTCGATGGAAAACTTATACTACGCTAAAATGAATTGCCACCAAGCAAATCTCTGGAGTTTGGGTGATGGACTTATTTTCCATTTTAACAATGTGGCTAAATTGGACGAATCCGTTCTTAGGATAAACGGCTCAGAAATCAACTTGTTCTAAATCCCGACTGTTGCTCGCTTGTAAAAGAACTGCTGCCCAAGCATCATAACTGGCATCTGTGTTTAAGATAAATGGACCTTTTAGGATTGGTTGGAGAGGCGATAACTTCTTGCATTCGGCTTTAAGCTGTTGAACTTGCCTGGTTGCTTCTTTAGTCCAGATGAAGGGTTGTTGATTTTTACACCATCTAATATCTTTGGTTTTATCTGACACCTTATCAATGTGTCTAGACACATAATTGATACATCCCAAAAATCTAAGACACTATTCTTTATTTATCAACCTGTCAGGAAATTCATCTATCTTTTCTAAAACATGAGGTTGCATATGAATTTTTCCATCTTGAATGGTAACACCCAGAAATTCAATAGAGGATCTACCTACTTGAAACTTCTTAAGATCTGAAGAGAGTCCGATGCCATGCTGGAGGCATAATGCTGCAAATTTCTGCAAATGAGAAACATGTTCTTCCATGGAATCTGAAAACACCACAAAATCATCTATATAATTAGCCACAAACTGATGAACTGGTTGAAAAATAGAATCCATTCTTTGCTGGAACTGAGCTGGTGCGTTCTTTAACTCGAAAGGCATAACCTTCCATTCAAATAACCCTTGAGGCATTGAAAATGCCGTTTTGTGAATATCTTCTGGGGTTATGCGGATTTGATGATATCCACTTTTACAATCAAACTTACTAAACACCTTCTTTGCTGCAACATTTTGGATTAACAGCTCCTTATTTGGCAAAGGCCACTTTATGTCGATAGTAACAGCATTTAGAGGAATATAATTAATCACCATTCGCGCTTTACCTCTTGTGATCTCCGCATGATTTCGTACTATGAAGCTAGAACATGCATAATTAGATTGAGATTTCTGAATTAATCCTTTACCAAGAAATTCTGCAAGCTGATTCTCCATCTCAAGCGTGTCCTGCTGGTTGAGTACTATGACTTTGGATTGAACTGGAATGTTGTGAACTGTAGGGATATGTGCTTCTGGACTATCACGATTCCAAAACTACAGTGGATGTTCACAGCAACATTTCTTTAATTCTGAAAAACACATACTAAGCATTTGTTGACCTGGATCTGTTAAGTTGATATGTGCTTTCTTCATTTGTTGAATCCTGGCATACTTCTGTCTTACTAAATCTTCTAGTTCCATCTGTGAAATCACTTCCTTTAAGGATGGATTATGCTTGTTCTTAAAAAATACATTCATAAGAGTAATAGATGATTACATTACAAATGCTTTATTATTATGTATAGAAATACATGGTATTGATTTACTTCCAGGATCAGTATATGCAGCAGTGGCAGTTAGAGGAACGTATCAGTTATCCAACACCATTTTGATGAATCATAAGTTGAAGTGGGGAGTTCAATTTCCCAAAGGTAGTCAACATTTGACAGCTTGTGGAAGATCTATCCAAACACCCAATTATATTCAAAGTTTTTCAAAAATTCAAAATCTGCTTCAAGCTCAAGAATTCAAGACGGTGGAAAAAATCCAAACGCCGATGGAGTCAATATCCTATTCAGCAATTTGGTCAGCAAGCAACTATCAGTCTGGAAACATTACCACCAGTTCTGCCATCATAGAAATACGCTGAATCATCATCTCCGAGCTATGACACCCGTGCAACAATTCTGATGATGCAGCCCTCATACAGACAAGCGGGATCGAGAAGATTATTGCAAGGAGGACAATGGCCGCCCAAAGGTGCCTATGCTACAATAGCATCTGAAGCAGAGCAGCAAACAACTAGAGCAGATTGCAGTTATCTATTGGAACATAAGGCTAGCAGTTCTCAGGATCAGCCGGACAATACAAGACAATTGAACTATTTGTGTCATTGGATGTCATATGCGTCTCAACACATTACTCAAATTCATGATCAAGTGGTGCACCTAGAGCAAGGTATAAATCACATTGATACTCGGTTAGTCAACATGTCTCAGGAAATGGCCAATCACCTTGCAGAATATGATGCCATAGTACACAAAAGACAACAACAAGCGAGCGAGACTAAACAACGATTGAAGACCGCCTTCACAATAGACAATCAGCTAACGCTCCCAAAAGCAAGCGAGCCTGTTCAATGATCAAGCAAGCCAGTTTTCAGTGATCCGTGAGATCGGCTCCTCATTGAGTGAATTAAAAAGATGCAACTGGAGAAAAGGCAAGAACCAAAGTCTGCTACGAGTGCAGCTTCATCATCAGACTCTAAGGATGATTGTTAGCATCAAATCATGATGGCCAGAAGAACCTATGCTAATCCACCTTGGCAAAGAGGACCGCCAACAGACCCTCCAGTCTTTACAGCTTTTCAGCATTGGCCAGCAACCTCGATTTCAGCCATCGACATCAATTATCTCCCTCCAAAAGAAGTTCTTCATGCAATCCGATTATGGATTGATCAACTTAGAATCAGCATGCAAGTGCTTCATGTGGATGAAAAGACAGTTATTCTAGGCGCCTTCACACGAGCATGTGGTAAAGTTCGACATTGGTGGGAAGGAACAACTCAAGACCAGAAGAATCAAATCCTTGATATAGGATTACAAGGTGTGTTTGTTTCTTTGGTTACCGAATTTACTGTAGATTTATCTGCCAATCTAAGATTAAAGGATAAATTATTGCTTAGCCAAAGAAAGTTAGAAGATTTAAGATATTTTGAGCAGTTTAGTGCCGAGTATTAAAATGAGGTGTATAGATTAGCGCTTCACAGAGATCCAATGATTCCTTATCTTTATTTGGGAAGTTTACCTGCAAAATTGGGGCAAATGGTACTCTACAAAGAAATGGAGAAAAATATTGATTTATCCCTCACTTATTTCATAGATCTAATTCATATGGTGAGGCAAGAGGTCCAAGCTGCTTGTTACAATATTCAATTGCATAATTTGCTTCCATCTGCTGAAGTCTGTGCAAATTTGGATGGAGTTGATGTTTTTGGTAAGCCACCAAGAAGAGGAAAAGCGTCTGGAAAACAACGGTAGCCTTGACGAAATTTTTCGGCACCACCAAGGTATAGACAACGAAAATGGAGAAGATCTTTCAAACGTCCCAGCCCCAAGAAATTTTTTGCCAAAAGAAGGAAAGGTCTGTTCAATCGAAAGAAGGTTACTTGCTATTCTTGCAAAAACCAAGGCCATTATGCTCATGAATGTCCTCAGAGGAAAGAAAAGGTGAATTCGAAGGTAAAAGCTTTCTTTGAAAGTTATATTGCTGATTGGGAACCAGTAGAAAACCCAGAAGAAGAAACTGAACAAGTGTTCGCCATTCAAGTTCTTTCTGATAGCAGTGATTTGGAAGAAATGTCAAGCCCTGAATCAGAATCAACAGAAGATGAGCCCAAAGAAGAATCAATGGTCAAGGAGGAGGTACAACACCGAAGCCTCATGATGCAAGTAGCAAATTTGGAAGAAATAATCGAAGAATGGTTCTCAGATATTGAATTAGAAAAGGAAATTAACACATGGATGAATGATGAACCTATATGGTCTGATGATTCCGCCTCATTCAGAGCAGAGGAGGAAGTACCAATGGTCGATGCAGATAGAGACTCTAGTGTAACATCTACACTAGGATGCAAGGAGACTTTGTTAAAAGCAGCTTCTGAAGAAGATTCAGATGAAGAACCTCCACCAAAAGTTATTCAGCAAAAACTTCCACAGTTTTTGGCCACTCCATACCAGAAAAGATTTCCAGTCAATACCGAAATCAAAAATTGGATCATGCCACCACCACCAGAAAAGGTAGATCCACAAATCCAACTTCAGATCAAGCATCTTTTAGGATTATAGAATGTTTTGTTAATTCCAGTAAAGATAGTTGTAGATGGGCAAAGCAAGTGGAAAAAATATCAAGCTTTCATTGATACATGAGCTTCATTAAATTTTTGTCATAAAGATGTTTTAGAATGTTGGGTAACTAGTAAGGCCATGACCTTAGAAACCATGAATGGCACAAGACAGCTTTCTCAGTTTGCCTTCAATATCCCAATCAAATTAAATGATGAATCTATTGGAACAGCAATTTTTTTTTAGATTTCAGATAGTGGATTTGATATTGGTCTAGGAGCTCATTTCATGGATACATTAGGACCATATACAGTTGGGCAAGACATGATAGTTTGTACACAACCACTTGTACAACAAGAGCCGCGCACAAAAATTATTCTCAGTCGCATTCCAATACAGTTGTTAAAGAACTAGCATCCCCAGATTAGATCAACATTCAACAAGCATAATCCATCCTTAAAGGAAGTGATTTCACAGATGGAACTAGAAGATTTAGCAAGACAGAAGTATGCCAGGATTCAACAAATGAAAAAATCACATATCAACTTAACAGATCCAGGTCAACAAATGCTTAGTATGTGTTTTTCAGAATTAAAGAAATGTTGCTGTGAACATCCACTGTAGTTTTGGAATCGTGATAGTCCAGAAGCACATATCCCTACAGTTCACAACATTCCAGTTCAATCCAAAGTCATAGTACTCAACCAGCAGGACACGCTTGAGATGGAGAATCAGCTTGCAGAATTTCTTGGTAAAGGATTAATTCAGAAATCTCAATCTAATTATGCATGTTCTAGCTTCATAGTACGAAATCATGCGGAGATCACAAGAGGTAAAGCGCGAATGGTGATTAATTATATTCCTCTAAATGCTGTTACTATCGACATAAAGTGGCCTTTGCCAAATAAGGAGCTGTTAATCCAAAATGTTGCAGCAAAGAAGGTGTTTAGTAAGTTTGATTGTAAAAGTGGATATCATCAAATCCGCATAACCCCAGAAGATATTCACAAAACGGCATTTTCAATGCCTCAAGGGTTATTTGAATGGAAGGTTATGCCTTT
>MNCI01008026.1:69076-143801 GCA_015680685.1 Gnetum montanum | reverse complement strand
GCAATACCCACAGTCGTGGGGGATGCCATCGCCGAAACATCAGTACCCTTACCAGTAGCCTAACCCTTATGGATATTATGTGCAGCAGTTGATTTCTCCAAGTGACTCTATGAGTCACACAACTCCCCAACATCACTACCAAGTTTGAGAGTACTTTAGGAGGACTCCTTCTCCTCTGGGAGACACTCCATACCCACACCATCCTCCAAATCCATTTGCACCTCTTCTAGAAGTAGTTCCCATAACACCTCCTGCTCCAACAATGCAAGGGGAACTTCCTCCTCAACTGTAGCAGCATCACACTACGAGAGCTATAAATATTCAACCTGCTGCTAGTTTTTAAAACTGTAAAAAGAGAAGACCCTTCTTCAGAACCAAAAGCCTAGACAAACTCTCGCAACAACAAGCGGTTGAGCCCATGTACACTCCACCATCTAACACTTCGGAGCACCCTTCAGTCCAACAGAGCTTAACGCATACGGTTATGTTAATGCATACCATAACCGACTGGATCAAGATAGGCCACCTTCCCAGGAAACTAACTAATCCTGGAAGTCCCTTAATCTACCTTCAAGTAGTCGAAAATGAACCACATAGGGCTCTCCTTGACTCAGGTTCCGGAGTCAACTTAATTTCACAAGAGATGTTTCACGCCTGGAACCTGCCCCAACTTAAGAAGAGCAACATCCAACTTGAGTTGGCTAACCAATCCATCACCATTCCCTTGGGATTGGTGGAGGATGTCATTACCATTGTGTGTGGTTGGTCTTACCCAGATGATTTTCTGGTGATCGAAGTGAACAACAACGAAGGGGACTTCTCAATTATAATGGGAAGGGCATGGCTGAGTATAGTAGACGCATGCCTTAGGCTCTATGATCTTTCCTTGAAAATCTCTAAGATAAACATTTATGGAAAGATCGAGAAGAGGAAAGTTCCATGCATCACATACAGTGATCCATCGGGTGATGACATGAAGGGATGCTCATCTCCTCCATGTAACAGGTGTGCCATTGAAATTTTGAAACAAAGATGTCTATATGTAGCAACCACACAACAAGTAGTAGACACCCCGTGGTTGACAGCTACTCGAAAGAGCAAAAAAATATGCATGGAACGAACTGAGGAGACAAACCATGCCAACAACGAAGGCATAGATACATTGGAATATGAGCATCGCCAACTTCCACCCCTTAATCTAAGATCATCAATTGGGAGAAGTTGGACACTTCTTAGAAATTCAAATAGGCACTCATTATTTCGGATCTCTCCCTTTCCACTCAGTCATGGGGGAGATGGCCACCTATGCTAATCATATGGGGCCCTCAGTTCTTTTTTGATTTTTGTTTTACAAGTTTTTGTTTTACAACTTTCTTTAACTTTTCTTGTTTTTGTTTTACAACATCGTTATACTTTTCCATTTTGTGTGTGTTTGTGTGTGTGTATCCACCCTGTAAGTTTGTTACCCAATAAGTGTTCGAAATGATGGTATGAACTGTTTTCATATTGATTGCTACTGTTTGGTTTTTACCTTTAAGTCACAATGTTGATACTAAGGTATGTTTCTTTTAATATGGCAGGAAATGAGTTCACTTCATCCATCCATCCACCAAGTTCTATGGTCTCTCTTAGCTCGGAAATGTACAGTCCCCTTCTAATAAGAACTTTAACGAATCGGTGATTGGGTATTTCTCAAACTAAGGAAGGACTCAAGAATTGAAACGAGTGTGACTTCAAGGGAGCTTGATGCTTTTGTGTTGGCCGTTCTCTTGGGTTCTTAGATGTTTTCTTTTTGAGTTTTCTCGTCGTTCCGATCTTACCCCAATTATCGAAAGCTGAGACAATAAAAATAAAAAAGTCTTTGCATGGTGTGGTTCTCACGCATAAAAACACAAAACATGAGAAAAAAAGAAGCAAAAAAACTAAGTGAGAATTCAAAGCACACCCCTTAGATAATATAAACTTGGGCTACAAGCACTGGTTATGGAACCAAAAGTGTTCCCTCTAACTAAGGCCCTTCTCGCTTCCCATTCTCTTCTTTGTTTTGTTAGAATGGTGGTGACTCTTGGGGAAGGCATCCTTATTATCCAAGTGGATGATTTAGCCAAATGCATTGATGCGAAGTCATTGGATGTGGTTGGTTTGAGGCTGGACTTGGAATGGGATTTGCTAAGTCACATTAATCATGAACTACATAAGGGGCTGTACACCATCTTGTTCTTGGGATTCCATTCCATTCTATTCTCTCCATCCTTCTCTCCATTCTTCACCTCATTGCCAGTTGTATCATTAGTGTATATATTTTGGTTGATGCATTGTTTTCTTTTTGGTAAATTCTTGTGGTTAAGACTTTAACTCTTGTTCCAATTGACATTCCCAGAGCCTACGGACTCTTTGAATGTGGGTTTGTCAGGGCATTAAGGGCATGAGCCGACTTTGGGGAGGACCCACTGACATTCCTATTTGGTGCACCAGTTAAATTATTTCCCCTAACATTTGTGCAATTAATTTTCTTTTGTTCATTTCCATCTTGACATCCATTTCATCGATTCCATAGTTGTCCCTTTTTATCTATCTTTTTTACTTCTTTTCTTTCTCCATTCTAACGCTACCGGAGGTTCGCGATTAGTCATGGGGGTACGGGGCCAGATTTTTTTGATTTTCTCCTAGCCCCAAATTTTTTGATTTTCCTCCTAACCCCCACACCTTCGGCAGTCATCAGTAATATATCTCCCGATCCATATCAGCCATACCACAACCTAGCCAAAACCTACACCGAAGTAAGGTATTAATTACATGATGATTCATTTACCCTTGCTAATATATGATTGCGTTGTGTGTGCAGATGGCGATCAAACAACAACGGATTGGATCTGGAGTAAACACTTGGAATGGAGCAGTACTAGAAGTGGCCTTGCAAGGAGCAAGATCGATGGTGTGCTTACGGATGGATAATTAAAGGCATAATCTTGGCGCTGGCAACAACAACACTTCTTTCTCTCTCTCTTTCTCAGCTACCAAATGAGGCCTAATGTCAATGTAATAAGGTGTTCACCCTTGTTGTCATGAACACCAGTTTTGTCAAGTCTTGTAATGATGATCCATTCACATGTCATCCCATTAGTTCCATTCCCCTCAATAATCCCATACCTTCCTGAAATTATTGTAAGGAACTCAAGGATGAGTTTTCATTCAGTCATGGGGGTATGATGAGACGCAATATCGCATAGGCCGCGATATCGTGGCCGTCGCGATATCGCGTCATCCCTTGCGATATCTCGTACGCGATATCGTGGTCCGTCGCCAAGTCTATAAATAAGAGGTAGCTCTCCCTTGTTTCCTCATCTTGGGCTAGAAGTAGGAAAACTCTTGCAGATTGATCGCTCTAGAGATAGAATATTTTCCATGTGCCAGCAGTAGGAGTCCTAAAGTGAATGAATCTTTATTTGAGCAACATTGTACCTGAACACAAGTTGTGTACGGCAATAAAGATGAACTTCCTGGATAAACCTTGTAGTGCATGGAATAGGATTTTACTCATTGCTTTCTCTTAGTAATGCGGAATGAGTACAACTTGATTATGAGCATCTAAGGATGTGTACGGATAGTCAAGGAATCGGCTGCTCATCGCAATGTAGAATGAGTACAACTTGATTACGAGCATCTAGTATGACTACTTGGTAACCCAGTGGCGTATTCAGGATCTGCACTTGGTAATCCCAATGGTAGTCGTGCACAAAGATGTGTACGGTTAGTCAAGGAATCAGCTGCTTATCGCACTTAGGCTAGATTAGCTTTCTCAACCCTTTCCTCCTAGATAAGTGCCTTAATATGACCACTTCAAGCATGTGCGTTACACATGATGATCCCAGCAATGATTAGCATTTGGTAGCTGCGGTTGCATCGGTTCAGGGTGTGTACGGTAAGTGGAACAGATGCTGATGCTAGGTAATTTAGACTTAGTTCATTAGTTAGAGTTAGTTAGTTTCTTCAACTCTTCACCTCGATAGCATAGGAGATAAAACATAAAAGAACATAAAAATCATATACCTCGGACTTAATCATACACCGTGACAATCACAAGTAAGTCTGGGAAGACAACGGATGATTAACCCCAAGTATTCCATGGGGCATGTAGGCACTTAGTCTATGGAGTTTGATTAGATCGTGCGTGCTACGCTCGTTTTGTATGGTTGAGTGTAGGGGTACCTCACCACTCATCAATGTCCATGGACACCTTAGAAGTTAAATGTAGATCATGCCTTTATTTCAAACAACACACAACTATCTTTGTTAGGATCCTACACTATACTATATAAAACCATTAGGTGCATAATTACATGTAGTAATGAGATGAATAATGAGAATAATAAGATAAAAAGGGATTGCAAAGATTGGAATGTGAGGTACCTTACCATGTATGCAATAGGTTTTTGTGTTAATTATGATTAAGATGACCATCATGCCTATCCATCCAAGTTTCAAACCAATTCCATACCTTTGCCAATGACATTGCATTGCATCATCTCGAACTTACCACCATAGGATCATCACAACCATATGAAAACATCACTACTCAACAAAAGAAAACAAGGAAGTAATTTTAATTAAGTAATTATTTAATCATTAAAATTTGAGAAAATTTGGCTATTGGTTAGAGAGGTGCATTCATCCATGGGTAACATGTCTTTCTAGCCTCATAACCAATGCTAATCCCACCAAAGGTGTAGCTTCAAGCATGGGTAACATGTCTTTCTAGTGGTACCTAAACAATTAGTTTCTTTATGAATTAATTAATTAATGACTATGCTTTCCTTGCTAGAGGACTACCTTCAGGCATGGGTAACATGTCTTCCTAATGACATGACAAGGAAACACTTATTCAAGAATAGGCTTCCATAAAAAATAAAATGTAAGTAATGATATAAAAAATAGAGTAGTAAGACCCATAGAGGAAGTATAGACAATTATCAAATTTTCTTAATGTCACATCCTTTGCCATTCCCTCTTGATCTTTCTCCCTTTCTTTAAGGCATAATGATCATGAGTTAATTTTAGTTCCATGTAAGGAGAACCAAATTACTTTCTTCATAAAGACCACTTATTTATAGAAACTAAAGGGATGGATGACATGGTCTCATTGTTTTACACAATTATATACCCAATCATCTTGATAGCATAGGAAAAAAGACTCAATAAATGATGTTAACTTCTGCATCATGACTAGCAACATTATTAACAAAAATATAGTAAATATCCATAAAACACAAATGAAATTTCAAAAAATAGACCACACATTCCCTTAATTATACACCATAAGTTTTCCATTTATCATTTTTAGTGATTTAAGTTTTTTCTTATTAGCACATTTAACATTGATGATAATCATGTTTAAATCCTTATGGAGACATATATTTAGCTAGAATAGAAGGTGTTTTCTTTTTAGAATGTCTAGATTTGTTTCCTTTTTGATCTTCTATTTTAGTTTTTGGGGTTTCTTGTTTAATAATTTCTTTTGGTATGTACTTAGAGCATAAGATGTTCTTTTCTAAGTTTTTTATTTAGTTAATTTTCTTAAGACAAAGGTTGATAAGTGTATTGAATGTTTCCATGTATCTTTTGGATGATTTGGTATTCTTATTTTCTAACCATTGGGTGTCTTTTAATGTAGTGATTTTTGTGTAGACATGGTTTTGCACACACACTTGTTCCTCAAGCTTGTTGTGGATTAGTATAGGGATCATGTTAATACTTTGGAGTTTTGACCCATAATTTCACCCTTTATCATTATCAGTCATGCATGGAATTTTTTGTCTCTCCATAGTATCATTTTCAATTTTTATGTTTTTTTGGGTGGGGAGAGATGTTGGCTTTTGCATCAAATTAGAAGGTATTATTTTTGTGAGGAATGGGGTTGCATCATATTGTCCTTGTACTAGTTCTAATGAGCTAGTAGGTCTACTAGTTTTATTCACATGTGTGGGATCTATCCTAAAGAAAGAACATTCCCAAGGCTTTTTCTTAGGGCTACTAGGATTATTATCCCTTTGTATGTTCACAAAAAAAGCTGCATTCTTTTGTTAGGTTGTGGCAACAATTCTTCTTATATTATTTGTTGTGACATATGTTGGAGGGGAGTATGAAAGTATTAAGGATATGATGGATGGTGAGAGGCATGGAATGATGCTATTCAGGAGAATAATAGTGGTGCATTGAAGAATGGGTAGTAGAACCATTCAAAGAAACATGTTATTAAACATAGGATCCATAAGGGTATAACTAGTAATAGGGGTCTTGTTGTCTAATGATGGCATTCCCCATGACTATGTGTTTTGTCATTATTGTTGATAGTAGTATTGAGGTTGAGGAGGAGTCCTACTTAGGTAGCACTATTGGTTGTAGGACTGTCTATAATTTCCTTGTAGATAAGGCAATCTCCTAGGTATTTGCTTTTTCAGAAACTTGGAATTCAAAACAAAAGTCCCAAACTCTTGTAGATGTAACATAATTGGGCAATAGCCCTGTGCATGTTCATATTGACAAATGTCACATTCATCCTCCTTTTTTAAATTTGAGTCTATAACATCTTCTACTCTAGCTACTTTCCCTTTCTATCAATAAGTATCCTTGCCTATTTTCTTGTCCTTTTTTATTTTCTTGTCTTGGTTAATTAATCATACTTGCTTTACCTTCTTTTCTATGATTTTCAAGTTGGTTGTATTATTTTTATACATCAATTCCTACATATTATCTAACCTTGTTTTAATATTAGCAATATACTTTTGTATTGGCAAGGCTTTTTGTGAAATCATCTCATGAAGAGCTACCTCTTCTTCCTGATCATAAATATAAACCTCCTTAATGTGAAGAGTTGGGTACTAGTTATTTTCCTCTACACTCTCCCTTTTACATAGCTCTCTTTCTTCTTTTGTCACATGTTCAATTAATCTTTGTATTCGATGGGCTTTCAACAATAATAATCTTTCTTGAGCATAGATCCCAAGGGTCTTCCTTGTTTTGTCATGGCCCATCTATGATGTGACAAAGCTTCTCACTTGAAGAAAATCCATGGCCTAGGCATTTATGTAGTAGAGAATAGTATATGTCCAAGGCTATATCAAGGGATTTATGATTTTCTTACTTCCATCCTTGGGTTTTTTTCTTAGATTGGATACTCTTAAATAGGTTTGGTAATTCTTATTGAAGAGCTTAA
Source organism: Gnetum montanum (assembly GCA_015680685.1). Classification (NCBI taxonomy): domain Eukaryota; kingdom Viridiplantae; phylum Streptophyta; class Gnetopsida; order Gnetales; family Gnetaceae; genus Gnetum; species Gnetum montanum. The sequence continues at coordinate 136,588 of MNCI01008026.1, read as the reverse complement.
GAATTATGGACCACTAGTGGATTGAATCTAGTTCCAATGACTTACACCAACTTTCATCTTATTCTATTAGTATTCTATGAAAGAGATTAAACTTTTTCCACTTACTTTAAATATTTTACAAGGCACAAGCATCATGGAAGGCTTGCAAATGATGTTGTGGATCAAAATTGTAGCCTTTCTCAAATTTAGGAATGTTGTTCATATCAAGCCATTTGATAAAGCTTTTCCTTTAATGCTTGTGGGATATTCTAACTAACTTACTAATATGTATCATGATTCTAGTAGCCAAAAAGGGTTCATCATCATTAAACATGTCATGGTCACAATCTCTATTCCTATTTGTTTGATTCTGATGATCTTATCCATGCCCCATTTGGTATCTTGTATCTCACCATTGCAACATTACACTTAGTTTCTTTATTTTCTACTTGGTCATTTTCTTTACTTAGTTTAATTTTCATACCTTTAATATGTTTACTTTAGTTTAGTTCTTTAGATTTTATAACAACTTTACTTTTCTCATGTTCATTAGTAAAGAAAAATGAGTACAACTGGTTTCAAGCATTAAGTGTAATTATTTGGTAACCCAGTAGTGACTTTACTTTAATCACTTAATAGTGAATTCACTTTGTAATCTCAATAATGATTACATGAGTTTAGGACATGTACAAAAAACCATGAATGGATGCTCATTTCCATAGGATAGGATAGATTTACATTTTTGTCTCACTTAGATTTACACTTTACCCTCATTTTCACTATGAAGACACTTAGGATTAAATTAATCCTACAACATCAACATATCATATACATCACTAAGAGTTAAACCATACTACTTGCACTTTACTAGCTCAAGGTGAGAAGACAATGATTGCAAACTAGCTATCATCTACTAGCATACTTACATTATCCATCCATGGTTTACGATTTGGTCACATGCATGTACTCGTGACTTGTATGAAGTATTGGAATGCCCAAATGCTCATCATTGGTGCCATTTCTAGGGATGTGTTAATGTTTTCTTAGTAGTTAATTTTATAGAGTTTGTTATAATAATAATCACAAAGTCTATTTTCACACTTGAATTAAATCTTTTAACACACACACACTTTCTCTTAAAAGCATCAAAATCATAATATGGCTTCTACACTTAAAGAAAAGTTACCAGTTGTCAAATAAATTCATAATAGTCATGACAAAGGATATGATGAAGGTGGATGGAGTGTGCCCATGCAAAAGAAGAATTTCCTATGCTTACATTGATCCATACCATCCTGATTTCACATTTATCTTCCACCAAGACAAAATGCTAAGGTGGAAAGATTTACAGGGCAACGTTGTTTTGCCTCCCAAATGTTCAGCACTAGCAATGCTATAGGTAATCTTTTTAGTCTATGAATATAATAAAATCTTTAGTTTCAATTTCAGTTTTAATTAAACAATGTTATTGAAAGTGATGTGGCTTTGATTAGCTTCAACACTGAACTTTGATTATAGTGATCTTGTTGCATAGTTTGCACCTTTTTTTAGTCATATTAATTAGTAAAATATTGTTGTTTGTAGAATGTGGTTATGAAGTGACAGATTATTGTAACAGAAGTAATAAGTAGCTTGTATTTTTTTTGTGGGTGGGGGTGTTGAACCCTAAAATAATTGTAATATAGCTATACCCTAAGATATATAACTTAATATTGCCCACCAAAATCAAACTCATGACTTAGAGCTTTCAAATAAAGAGTCTTACCACTAGTCTAACACTTCATTATTTGTAGTTTGTATTTTTTATAAAATACAATATATTATTACCTAATTAATTTTATTTCTTGTGTTACTTTCATGCAAGTTCAAATTTGATCTTGGAGTTGTTATTTTGTCTTGCTATTGATGTAGTTGTATAATTTTACTTGGTAGTTGTAAAGATGGGGTTGAAGTATCTACATGAAACTTAGCTATAATTTAAAATAGTTCTTGTTCATTGTTAGAGTTTGGTTTTATGTCTCATAGATGAGTCTAATTATACAAGAATTATTTTGGTTATGAGAAAACTTAATACATAACTTATTGGTTAAACAACTCATCTTTATACATCTTTCGTAATTGTATTGTCCACATTTTGGAGTCATTGTTGGTGTCTTTCAATCTTGTTATAAATCTCATCTTTATAAAAAAATTCTTCTTCTTCTTATTCTTTCTTTGACCACATCCTTACAATGTTTGCCTTTGCCTATTACTCATGGAATTTTCCTGATTGGTCAACCTTACATGGACTAAGCCTTCTTGGGCTCCTTTGAGATTCACAACTTGACTTGTTATGGATTACTATCTCAAGGGTAGCTTGTTGCTCTTCATAGTGATCTTTTTCATTTCATCATAACCTTTTGGATAGTCTTCTCTTCCTCTTTAGCAAACCAAATTACGATTGACTCACATTGGATCTTCTTGTCCTATCTAGGAAATTGAATCCTCCTTGACTTCTTTCTCTTAAAAATCATTCATTAAAATTTTGGATTCTAAGATCATCATTACAAATCTTATGGGTCAAAATGACTTCTTTGTTCAATTACATTTTTTAGTACCAATTTCTTTCTTACTTTGGACATGTATCTTTGGTTTCTGATGGTTCTAATTTTGATTGTGTGATGCTACATCCAGTATCTTTTCTTATGATTCATCGTTACTTGTGCATACCACCTTCTTAATCTTTAAATTAGTTCTTAGCACATTTTTTATTCTCCATGTCTCTTCTTCATAATTGATTGATGGCTGCTTATATTCAATGGATAAGGTTGTAATGGTTTAAACAATAAGTCATGTCCTTTTGTAATGACTTGTTTACAAGTGGTTACAAACAATCTTAGATATGAAACTAGCGATTGTGCATTGTGTAGAAAACTAAAAACTAAAAACTAGAAATTAAAAATTTTCATCATATCTAGGAAATCACAAAGGACTTGTTGGATGGTTACAAAGCCTTAACACATTTTTGAAGCAAGTTGAAAACATTGTTAATGTAATGCCCCAAAGAGATAAGATCAATTTGAAAGAACACAATAAGCTGATTACAGTTAATATTATAATTTATTTGAATTTGAGTCAAATATGGAAAAAATGAAAAGATATATTCTTCATCCTCAATGCTTTGTTTGCATAGTCTACAAATACACTATTCTATCAATAAATTGATTCAATGGCCTATCTCAACAAGGAGCTAATGAAAGCTTATTTTGTTAAAGTTGAAGATAGATAAAAAGAAAAAACAATATGAAGTTGGAGATATAAGAAATCAAGTTAATGTCAATGATAAGAATGATCAAATGGCAATAAAGACTCCAAATAAGATAGAAACTCCTAAGTATATTTTTGCTAGTACTAGAGAAAGTATTAATTAGTCCAAATAGATAGCTCTTAAGAAAAATTTTTCTTTGTTTGATAAGAATACTATGAACTCAAAGATTAAAACTAGTGTTGAAAAGAAGATTATAGTTGATAGTAAAGACTCTTGGTGTAAGATCAATAATGAGTGATGAGGTGAAGATCTTCCACCACTGGTACTACTTTCTTGCTTTGAAAAAAATATTGATATTAAGCTGCAACTCTCTATCTTGAATGCTTTTTTTGTTTTAAGTTCAAGCATGGATATTGAAAAGTGATATAAATTTTGTTAGGATTAGAAAATTTCTCTTTACTAACAATCAATTTTCTTCACTTATTTTTTTCAAACNCTCTTTACTAACAATCAATTTTCTTCACTTATTTTTTTCAAAGTATTAATTTTAAAGTTGTACATTTGAGTAGATAATCCTAAAATTTGAAAGATTTTTTTTGTATATATTTTTTATGATGTCTACTCATCATTAAGCTAGTGATGTACTATAAATTTTCTTTGCTCATTTTTTTGTAGCTAGACATCCCGCACATGGTAAATAGTTATTATGTTAGTTCAAATAAGGGAGATGTTGGATATAGAACATTTTGCGAGTAGATGTTTATATTTTAACATATTAGGGTATTATGGAAAATAGTGACTTTTGAAGATAAAAAATGGATAAAAAATTTCAAGAAAAGGTCTTATGGCTTAGACTCTCAATTTTGAACATTACAGTAAACCATATATTGAAGTAAGCATAAGTGTTTTGGGTGGGTAAGGTGGGGGGTACACCTCAAGATATATAGTCCAATTAGAACTTTATATAACTTAACATTGCTCATCGGAATTGAATCCATGACTTAGGGCTTCCAAATCAAGTTTCCAAATGAAGTAAGCATAAGATACAACTTATGAGTTCAATTTCAAGCTTTAAGTAAAACTCATTTCATTTTTTCCCATAAGCCAATTCCATTTTCTCCTAGTATTTTTGTTAGTTGGATTTCTTTGTGTTTTGATCGGATTAGATCTTTGATCAAATGCAAATTTGTTCTAGTGCCATGAATACTAATGATTCATTTGTAAATAATTTTTATTGTTATTCATGTATAATTTACTTGAATAAAGGTTTTAACTACATTGACATAAATTTGAAGGAATAAAACAAGAAAGGGTCAATTGGAACTTCATTCTAGTGGCATGGATTCTAATGATTCATTTGTAATTATTTTTTAATGTTATTCTCATAGGGACCATCATTTGGAGTGATGGTAAGGTGCTTATTTCTTAAGTTGAAGACCTAGATTTGAGCATGGGCAGAGCTAGTTAAAGAGGCTAGGCTTTCGCTCAGCTACTAACCCTTTTAATACCCTGCTTAGTATAATGAGCACTATGGCTCCCAGTGATAATATTATTTTATTTTTATTCTTATTTTATTTATCTTGAATAAAGAGTTTAATTGCATCAACATTAATTTGAAGGTATAAAACAAGAAAACAAGTACAACATAGACAACATAATGAGTACGTGATAGATTTTGAGTGCTATCATGGTACTTGTTATTTTGTAGGAGATTGGAGACTAGATAAATGGCTCAATGTAGTTTCCTTTGATTTGAACTAGAAGAAAACCAAGATTTCATATAGAAAAATTCATTTCACTATGATTTGTGGTACATATCAACTTTATTCTTACAAATTCTTGAAGTGTTACTCACCTACTTGATGGATAAACATTAAGTCTTTGAGTAATGACTCTTGAATTAGTTTAATCCCTTAAAAATGAAATAAAAAATTTTAAAATTTCATGGTATTGATGTTCATTCCATTTTTATGGTATTTATTTATCTAAAAAAAATTGGGAGGTATTGAATCCCAAAAAAGTATTTAATAAAAAAAATCAAAGTACATCACATGCTTAATCAAAGAGTAGGAAGCCCGAAAAAATAACATAAAAAGAAATAAATTTTCAAGTTTAGGAATATCTAATAGTCTTACAATAGGTCATCAACATCATCCTAGTCTTATCTCAAAAAAATGGGGTTGGCTACATGAGTTTTTTTGTCATTCACCTCTATGAAGAGTGAGCTCTTTATTTATTTGCAATTTCTTCAAATCATTTTCAACTAATTTTTTCCATGTTTTCTTTGGTCTTCCTTGTTGTGGCTTTCCTAGAATAGTGATGTAGCAACCTTGTTTTATACACTTATTATATATAATCTTCTTTGCACATGTCCAAACCATCCAAGCTACCATTCATGGACCTTTCTAATAATGAGGTGTTAGCCTAGTGGTATGGGTCTTGGTTAATAGGTTACAAGTTTGATTCTACTAGGTAGCATTGAGTTCTAAACTTTTATAATAGCAAAAGGATTCGNGTATGATAGTTGATGTTGTGTGGCATAAACTACTCCTATGTGTAAACATAATGAGATGGAAATAATTTCTATGTTTAGGTAATAGTAAGTAAGTAGATCTATTCTATCCTAAGTAACAGGTATCTATTCCTAGTCCTCTGGTCACATCTTGGACTTATGCAGTTACCCATTGGGTTACCAAGTGGAGTTTTCATTAAGCAAATCAAATAACACGACTACTAGGATTACCAAACAACTACACTTAACGTGTAGAACTAGTTGTACCCATGTTGATATACTAAGTGTGCATGTAAAGTAAGTTCTTGAAAAGGTATAGTGATAACTAAGAAAACATGAAAAATTATTCTACATAAATAGAAAGTAAAATAAGTGATGTTGCAATGATGGAAAACAACTTGATCTTTATTGCTGTTCACAAATTTTTTCCAAGTAAAATTTGTTCAAATAAGGACTCCATTTACTATCTAACACTACATTGTGCACATACACTTCCAATTGCTAAGTTACGAAAACAAACTGATAGAGTCTAGTTACTATGGAATGAAAAGTTAGTGGATTGTGTGTCCAAGTGTTGTATTTATAGGGTTGTACACATCCTGAGATATCGTATCAACAATGACGTAGCATGGAAAATGGTATCATATAAATGACACTGTTGATGTAATATTGTTGCTATGATATTTTTGGTGATCAAAATAAACTTTATCATACCCCAACGACTGACTAGAAAATCATCCTTGAGTTAAAAAAAATTAGGATAGAGTTCCTTACAAAATTGGAAGGTAGATTTGACTATACATGACTAACAAACTATTTACATGACTCTGAATGTTGCCAGTGATGTTTGTACAAAATTGATACAAGTTTATGACAAAACAACAAAGCAAGAAAAAACTAAAGAAGCTTGATGTAGCATAAGTGCCCAGTGGTCATAGCTCCTCCATCAACTACTTTCCCTTGTTGTCAAGCTTCTTAAACTAATATCTGTTGAGTAATGTATGAAGTTTTTCTTCCTCTATTTTGGGATCATGTATTTTCCATGCTGATTGACTAATATTTGAAAGAGTTAATACATCCCATGGACATGGAAACTGTGGGAACATCTAATTTACTTTTACGTACCATGCTGCACACAGCCTCCATTCTTCTTCAAATGCCCTACATTCATCTAGGTAGGTTACTTGCAACATCTTTCTAGCCCTAATAGCTAGCCTTAGCAATTCTAATTTAGAATTTTCCATCTGTAGCATCTACATAGCATCTTTCTAATCAGCAATTTCCTTCTCGTATAATGCATACATGGCTGCTACTTATTATTCTAGCTCATTTCTGGGCCTACCTACTGTTAACATTGATTAGTTAGCATATACAGGTTTGCTAACCCCATGTATTCTATTAGGTCATCTACTTGCAAGTCTTTTTTTTATTTTCGCCTAGTGAACATGAGCTAAGCTATCCAAGATACATTGCCAATTTGGATATTTTGCTAAAATTAAGTTGATCTGGGCCTTAGTCATTTGGATTTCTTTCTCATTAATCTATTTGTACATGCCTACCTGATCACAAAAATGTTCTTTTAGTCTTTCATGCCTCTTTTCTTCATTCTACCATGTGCTTATTTCAATAGTAGACTTTTGTTAGATGGTGCATATTTCCTTCATTAAGAGGGTTTTGTTTTCTCATGCTAGGTGGCTCATATGTTGATTGACTTGTACAAGTTGCTATTGAAGTTGCTGAATGATTCCTTTGAAGACATTCTTTTAGTGTTCAACATTAGTCAACCAAGCATTTTCTACAGTTATCTGTTTGTTCTCTTCTTGTACGGCGATGAGTAACTTAGCATGTGCATAAGTTTGGGCTTTGGCCATTGAGGCATCCCACACCATCTTCTTCTTTTCTCTTTCCATCCTCATATTATGATTGATGAAGCAATTAATATGGTTAGACTTGAATTGTTCTTGCTTGTTAAGCGCAACAAATTATGTTGGATCTTTCCTTTCGACCCTCAGGGTCACAAGCTCTTCTAGTAATCTATGAACTTCATTTTCAACATGCTACACCTTAGTTTCTGCCATGACCAACTTTTCTTTTGTGGCTATTAATTTTAATTAAACTATAGTGACATCACTTGGGATGTCAAAAATATTTTACATGACCTATCTTGTCTACAATAGTCGATCAAGCACATTCTCATGATCTGCAAGAGTCATCGAGGTACCAGCTAATATTTGATCATCTCTAGCTTCAGAAAGATCTACTAGTGGCACAACAGGAACATTTAAGGATTCTTTTATTGATTAGCGATTACTTCTATGACTCCTACTGCATCCTGGTGTTGCATAATCATGATTGTGGCTCCTTCTCTAGTTTCTAGCACCAGTTGAAATGATGTAGCATTCCTAGAAATCTGTTGCAACAATTTTTCCCTTCCTCTTTACTGTAATGAGATCTATTCACTAGCAGGATTTGTGAAAACTATGGGCTAGACGGTACTGTTGATGAATTTATAGAGGTTGGCCCCTTCCATTGTTCCCTAATTGATAGTTTTTGTAATTTGTTGTAAATGACTCATTAATAGCCTACAACCTTGTGGCTACGAGGGTGGAACTTGATACTACTGCTGTCGTTATTGTTGTTGCTTAGTCTATTGTTGACTGCTAGGCCCAGCTTATTGTTGTAGATGATTAGCTAGAATTCTATTGGTAAGTGTGGTACTTGCAATTTCCTCAGTGCCTATTAGTTTGTCTACCTGATCTTTCTTTGGAGGCACTAGTTTGAGCATCTTTACACATGAGGCATTGTAAGCTTTCCTAGGAATGTTTTTGGTGTATCCTAGGATTCTAGCTTACCTGCATAGCTTCCTGATAAGATAAGGAAATGGAAGTTTCAACTTCCCTACCTTCTTCTCCTCAAACTCCCATTGGATCTTGAGGAAGTAAAGATGGGCCATGTTTACATTAAATTTCCCCATTAAGATAGAACTTCCTTTGGCTGCATATGTTGAAATTTCATTAAGCCTTTTAGTAGGAAATAGGTAATATGTGTCAATTTTGAAATACATCTTCTCTTTAGGGTTCAGCTCACTATAATCATTGTCATATTTTCCATATGCTTACTACAACCACAATTTTCTTGCATTTGTATTAGATCTAGTGGAGAGCTGTGCCACCTTTGCCCCTTCGTTGGGCATATTAAGGGCTTTAGCGATTGCCTTTACTGAATAAGATACTAAGACACCCTCAATCTTGACTATTGCATCTACCTCCTTATTATGCCAAAATTGGTATGTTTCTCCTAAGTGCAATTCTTCATTACTTGTGATTGTAGGTCATAGTGGTGACACTTGGAGTTGTGTCTTCATTGTGTTTGGAGAAAATTCCATAAATGAACCAAAATTTAGCTCTACAATTACCATGAACATAATTGATTTTTCTTGAATGGCCTGGAGGCATTTTAGTAATAGCATAAGATGTGCTTGTGGAACTTTGGCCTTTGCCTGGGTAGTTACTCTATGGTAGGGGTTTGCTAACGAATGTTAAAAGATTGTGCCTCTTGCTTTGCATTCTCTACTTGTGGCATTTGTTTCCTTGTTTGACCTCTTCCATGGCCTCTTGGTCTTTTGCTTGCTAGTTGTGAAAGTCCTCCTTATGCTCCTCTTTTTTAGGCCATCTACAATCATCAAGGGTTTGCACCACGTCTTAATAACTCTTTTCCTTATTTTTACCCTTAGTTCCTAATAACTCTTTTCATTAAGTTCTTAGTTTATCATGATTGTAGAGTGAGAAAAATTTCAAAAAGAAACCTCCTTAGGTGTTATCTCCCTTATAACCCTTCATAGTTATCAGTTTTTCTCTTATTTATGGCCTAAAATAGTTGGTATGATACATTAAGAGGATTGTTTAAGTGTTTATGGCCTTAGTTGGATTAACAAATTATAGATTTCTTATTATTCCCTTATACTTACCCTTTTAAAATATCTTCTAGGCATTAGAATGTTTTGGCTCAAATCTTAGGGTTATCATGCTAAGTACCCCCCCGCCCCCGCCCCCCACCCCCAACTATGTTGAGAGCTTTATGATCAACAAGGTTCAATAATTTCAGAAATTGAAGCTATGAGGGTGAAGTTATGGCCTCTAGAAGTTAGTATGTTAGAGCTTTGAAAGAAAAAATGGCAAAAACTTGGCTCTGTGAAAATGAGGAATGAGAAAAAATGGCTAATTACTACACATATATATACTAAATTTATATGCATGGTATCATAGATCATATATTATACATACAATATGGTAGGACTTCAAATATCGTAGCTACGATATCACCTTTCAAAATTTCAAAGTTTTCTTGGAATTTTTAGGGAAAAAATGAGTCAAATAAAATGTTTTAAAGATATCAACCATGTATAGAGGATCTTGGAGTGGATATGATGCTCTGGTTGTAAAAAAAAATCATCAAAAGTCTATAATAAAGGAATCTTGGGCTAAAAAAGTTTATTAAGTATGTATAAGATGGTTGAGAGGGGAATGGATTTTTGGTGTATAAACAAAGTTAGTAGATGTTAGGGAAAGTATTTATTGACATTTATTATTCTTGGAAGGTTTAAGATGATGTGGAATTTCTTGCCAGGTATGAAGTACAAGAGTTACACAAGTGGGTCCTCTTCAAAGTGAGCTCCAACCCTTAGTGCCCTTACATAACTATGTCGTAGAGTATCTGTAGGCACTTAAGGGGTTGAATGTAATGCATACCTATCTAGAAAAACACACATGTTTGTAGTACCAAGTTGGAAAAATTATGCTATATTATACAAAACCATAAGTTATGATTAATTGTATAGTGAGGTTAGATGGATTGTAGAAAGGATTGTAAAGAATTGTGATGGGAGATATGTTGCCATAGGCATAATGAATTCTTGTATTTTATGGTACTTAAAGTAATCATTAGCCTTTCTGTCCAAGATTCAAACTAAGTGCAAACCACATCCAGTGACATCACATTATTTCACCTCTCAGATTCACAACCATAAGACTATCATCATTGCAAGGAGTATCATCACTTGGAATTTTGTCCAAGGGAGGAGCTTATTCATTGTACTTTTATTACTATTATTTTTTGAAGTTTTTGATAAGCTTCATACCTTCAAGCATGGGTAACATGTCTTTCTAGTGGAACCCCTAGAAATTTATTATGTGCATGTATTTGATTTTTAGTTGTATTAATCTTACTAGTGGACTACCTTTAGGTATGGGTAACATGTCTTTCCAATGACATGGTAGGATAGCACTTATTGTACTCTTACTTCCATTTTTTTTAAATCAACAAGGATATTATTACAACCTTAGAAACATGATAGAACATACAACATTGATCCATGAGGTTCCACAAATCCCCTTGATGTCACACCCTTGACATTCCCACTTGGTTCTTCACTTTTCTATCTAGGAATAATGATCACAAGTTTATTCTTAGTTTTATTAGAAAAAGAACATCATTATGGCCATGGTAAGAACCTCTTATTACGTAGAATGGGTGGATGGATGTTGTGGTCTCATTGTACGAATAATTAGTCTCTCATGACTTGATAACATAGAGAAATCTTCACCTTATTGGACAACATCTTGCCTTATTCTTGGTGTGTTTTATTAACAATTCACAAGATATGTACATGTAAAATAAAATTGAAGTATGAAAAATTGTAAAAGATATTAAGAATGAAAAAGATGAAAAGAATGAAAAATGTTAAAAGAATGAAAAATCAACAAAGAATCAGAAGAATGTCAAGAAAATACTAAATTATTAAGAAATTGAAAAGTATATAAAAATAAGAAAAATGTATTAAGAAAGTAGAAAAATAAAAAGAAAATGAAAATTTAGGGAAATACCTATGTGTCTAGATAGACACCCCCATGACTATTATTAGAATTGGTTAATCAAAAAAGAAAATGTATAGAAGATATTTGGGTAGACTGGGTAGATCCCTTGAGGACATTAGGATATTCATATTAGTGTTTAACCTACTGGATGTTGACAAGGATGAGCTTCTGTGTATTGGATGGGTGATAGATGTGTAGAGCACCTGAAGGATAGATTTCTTGGACAAGGTAAGGTCCTTCCCAAAGTGTTTGAAATTTGGCTTTTTTAGAAATATGAGTGGGATTATAATAAAGAACTCTATCTCCTAGTTGTATCAACACTCATCTTATCCTTGCATCATGCCTTTGTTTGGAGTAATGCTTATGGATCTCATTGTGCATTAGTGCTACTAGCCTATTTTCATCTAAGAGATTTATATTCATGAGATGTTCCTTTTGGGCTAGGCTCAATTCTAGATCAAGTTGACTAGTAGTAGCTAAAGTTTGAAGCTTTGCCTAGATTGGAAGCATTGGTAACTTACCATAGACTAGTTGGTATGGGGAATATCTGATGGGTAGTTTCCATGTTGTCCTATAAGCTCATAGAGTATCGTTTAGCTTAGTGCTCCAATCTTTTCTTAACCTACTAACCATCCTAGTCAATATTCTAGTGATTTCATGATTAGTAACTTCTACTTGACCATTTGCTTGGGGGTGGTATGGTGTGGTTAATTTATGATTTACCCCAAGATTTTGCATGAACTTTTTGAAAGTGGCACTAGTAGAATAGGTTCCATTATCTAATATGAGCATTCTCGATACTCCAAATTTGTTCAATACATTTTGTTGAAAAAATTTGGCAACTATTTTGGCTATACAGTCTCTAACTACTGTTGCCTCTGCCACTTCATGTAGTAATCCACAGTCATAATTAAATACACATTCCCATTTGACATCAGTGTTATGGATCCCATAAAATCTATTTCCCATATATCAAATGACTAAAGAGGATGTATTTAGTGCTATGGCCCTTCATGTATAGCTTTCAATCCCCTATCTCTCTAACATCTCTCACAAGATTGTGCAAAATTATGGGCATCTCAAAATAAGGTAGGTCAAAAGTAGCCTACCATCATTAGCTTGAGTGTCGTTCTATGTCTAGTATAGTGGCCACCACATGGACCTTCATGGGCATCTTGTAAGATTCATTGTTGATCATGTTTTGGCACACACCATTAGACTAATCCATATGCATAGATCTTATATAAATTTCCATTGATGTCTATGTATCTCTTTACTTTTTAAAGGAATTGTTCTTTTTTCTTCTTGTTCCACTTAGCAGGAATCTCTTATGTTGTCAAATAAGTCATATATTTGTCTATCCATGACTTCCCTATTGAGTCTACAACCATAATTATCTTTGTAAATAGATTCTCATAAGGGAATTGGTCAAATATTGGTTCTATATGATCTTGCAAATCCCATCTTAACCTTGACAAATGATCATCTACAATGCTTTTCATGCCCTTTTGTCAATCAATGTAATACCAAATTCTTGCAAAATCATGAGCCATTTGATCACTCTAGGACTAACTGCTAGCTTATTCATGAGAAAATGGATGGCATTGTAATTGGTATGGATATAAATTTGATACTTGAGCACATAATGTTAAAACTTTTCAAGTGCATACATCACGGCCATGAGCTTCTTTTTTGTTGTGATGTAGTTCAGTTCTTCTCTAGTGATGCTTTTGCTTGCATAGTGTATGTAGAAAGGTCTCTTTGGATCATCTAGCTATGTCAGTACTGCACTAAGACATAGTTGGTAGCATATTTCATAATATCAAAAGGCCTGGACCAATTTGGAGCTTGAAGGATTAGTGTTTCAATTAGTTTCTATTTCAGAGTTTCGAATGCATTTTCACAAGACTCTATCCATTTGAAGAGTGCATCCTTTTTTATCAGTTTTACTAATGGTTTTACAATCATAGAAAAATTCTGTATGAACCTTTAATATTATTCCATATAGCCTAAGAATGATCTAACATATTTTGATAGTTGTGGTATTTGGGTGATGTTTTGTATGACTCTTATCTTCTCAATGTCTACTTTTATTTCTTTTTGAGATTCTTTATGTCCCAATACGATCCCATCCTAGACCATGAGGTGGCTTTTTTGCCAATTAAGCTAGAGGTTTTTTTCTACACATTGCTTCAATACCTACTCTAATTAGTCTAGTGCTTGTTTAAAATCTAGCTTATATGTGGAAAAATCATCCATGAAAACTTTAATGTCATTTCTAATTTTCTTTTGGAAGATACTGAGTACTAGTCTCTGGAATGTATCAGGTACAATGCAAAGACCAAATGGCATCTATTTGTAGGAAAATCTTCCACATGGACTGGTTAACATTTGTTTTCTCTTGGTCCTTGGATGCAATGTAGATTTGATTGTATCCACTGTACCCATCCAACAATCTATAGTACTCATGCCCTATGATAATGTCCAGGAGCTAGTTAACAAATGGTAAGGCAAGTGATCCTTAAATGTGACAACATTCAACAGTCAAAAATCAATGCACACTTGCCACTTGACCTCCTTCTTTGGAAAGATTATTAAAGGATTGATCCATTCATTGTCCATGATAGGATAGATGAATCTTGCCTTTAGTAATTTCTCCAACTCCTACTTATCTACTTCTTTTAGTTTGGAATTGAGCCTTCTTTGGGGTTGGCATCATGGTTTGATTGCGGGATTGGTGTATATTTGATTTTGACAAATTCTCAAATCAATTCCGGTGATCTCATTGTAAAACCACACAAATGCTGTGATCCACTTGTTGACAACTTCTAATAACTTCTTTTTCTGATCTTCATTCAAGTTGGCACTTATTATTACTAGCTTCTTGTTGTTTAGGAAAGTATATTCCAATGCTTCTCGTAGGGCTTTTAGTTCTAACAATTCTAGCTCTATAGTATCTGGGATCTCTAACTATTCCCAATCTATTTCTTCTTCTTGACTCACATGTGGGTAGAAGTGTCTTTTCCTTAATTGTTCCAAATTTTCAATCTCTTTTACATAGGCACTAACAATATGATCTATTTGTTCCATGTATTTGTTGGATTCTATTTCTTCATCTATGACTAGCCACTAGGGCCTTCCTGTTGAGTGGCTGTTGCATACAAGAATTATTTCACACACATTTCCTCTATACAATTCTTGCATGCGTTGGAATTTTTTTGTTTAAGTGCCCATATTCTCTGCATGTAGTTGCATCCATTATCGCTATATGCAATACATGGAACTCTTCATCTTTGGATGATACCAGCTTCATCTTCCTTGGAGATTTCCAAGGACAAGTCTTAAATACCAAGATTAGCATCAATAGTGCTAAGCCAAGCCCTTTCCATTATGATTGGGAACTCTCCCTTATTCTTATCTACATGAATAACCAAAAATTTTGTAGGGTAGGACTAGCCAATGATGATGGTGATCATATCATCCACTTGTCCTAGTGATTGGTTCATAAGCTCTAATAGGATGTTACTCTTCTTCAACGGTGATAGATTCCAAGCTTGATACATGTCTTGTAAGATCAAGTTTACTTCTAACCCAGAATCAAGTAAAGCCTTACACAATTTATACCCTACTACTTGTAGGTACATCAAGGGACTCCATGGATCTATTCTCTTTTGGGGAAGTGCTCCTATCTTAATCCAATGAGTGATGGTTTGTGCTAGCATGATAGTCATAATATTTGGAGTTGATAAAGATGGAAGCTTGTTGTTTTAAGGAAGATTAGATTTGGATGGAGTGGAAGTATATGTGTTCCCCATTTGTCAAACCTTCTCTTGACTCATTCAAAAGAATGGTCATTTCCTAGATTTTGGTTCATGTGAGATCACTTCCTCTTGCATGTTGACTACCTTGGTTGCACTTTTTCATTATGGTTGAGATCGTAATTTCCCCTACATTACAAGAGGTGGGACTGGTGGTAATGGATTGGGATGTTGATTTGAGGAACTAGCTACTTGTGGATGCACATATGAGTTTGGGCCTATCCCTTGTGGCGTCAGTTTATGGTATTCAATTAGATAGTATTATGGAGCTTGAATGGTTGCATTTCCTAGAGATATTGGACATTACACATAGTATCCATATGGGTTTGGTTTTTGATATGGGTATTGTTGGCATGGTGGTGGCATGGCCCATGATTGGGATTGTTATAACTACTAATGATATTGAGCCTATGGCTATGAGTAGGCTTTGCTAGATAGTACGTGGGTTGAAAGACTTGCCTATAATTACCTTGAGGGTAAGGTAATCATTTGGGCATCTATTTCTTGATAAATTTAGGGTTAAGTGCATATATCCCTATTTCTTATAAGTGTACCATTACAGGACAACATCCTTTGGGATGTTCATATTAACATACAACACATCATTTCTCATCTTTGGAGCTTGCTTCTGAGCGTTCAACCACTGAAGCCACTTTTCCCTTTCATTCAAAATCTCTTTTCTTATTCTTGTCCTTACCTTTTTTTAAGGCTTTCTTAGTTCGTTCCTCCATAATTTTTAAAGCTAGTGCAAACTTTTCATCAAGTGAATCCCACATCTTCTCTAACTTAGCTACTATGTTAATGAAAAATTTCTAAATGGATAGATTCTTCTTTTGAATCACTTGGTCGAAGGTCTCTTCTTCTTGTGACTCACAAACTCTTGTATCCCTTTTTTTTAATGGATGGATATCTGTTGTATTCTTCTACTAATTCTCTTTTTCTTAATTCACCCTCTTCCTTGCCAACTTGATCGATTAATCTTTGTATATGATGGATAGACATTTCATATAATTGACCTTGGGCATAAAACCCAAGGGTCTCTTGAGTCTTATTCCAAAGCCCATCAACAATGTGCCTTAGTTCCTCTTGTTGAAAAAATTCATGGCCTGGGCACCTATGTAACAGTGAATAGTATCGACCCATTACTGCTTTAAAGGATTCATGGGTTCCTTGCTTCCATCCTTGGATCTGTTTTCTTAAATTGGACATCTAGGAATAAGTTTGATATTTTTCATTGAAAAGTTCCAACATGGTACTCCATCTTTTGGGATGTTCATATTAGCATACAACACATCATTTCTCATCTTTGGAGCTTGCTTCTGAGCGTTCAACCACTGAAGCCACTTTTCCCTTTCATTCAAAATCTCTTTTCTTATTCTTGTCCTTACCTTTTTTTAAGGCTTTCTTAGTTCGTTCCTCCATAATTTTTAAAGCTAGTGCAAACTTTTCATCAAGTGAATCCCACATCTTCTCTACCTTAGCTACTATGTTAATGACAAATTTCTAAATGGATAGATTCTTCTTTTGAATCACTTGGTCGAAGGTCTCTTCTTCTTGTGACTCACAAACTCTTGTGTCCCTTTTTTTTAATGGATGGATATCTATTGTATTCTTCTACTAATTCTCTTTTTCTTAATTCACCCTCTTCCTTGGCAACTTGATCGATTAATCTTTGTATATGATGGGTAGACATTTCATATAATTGACCTTGGGCATAAACCCCAAGGGTCTCTTGAGTCTTATTCCAAAGCCCATCAACAATGTGCCTTAGTTCCTCTTGTTGAAAAAATTCATGGCCTGGGCACCTATGTAACAGTGAATAGTATCGACCCATTACTGCTTTAAAGGATTCATGGGTTCCTTGCTTCCATCCTTGGATCTGTTTTCTTAAATTGGACATCTAGGAATAAGTTTGATATTTTTCATTGAAAAGTTCCAACATGGTACTCCATCTTTTGATTGATTCTAGTTCAAGTAATCTGTACTAGCTTTTAGCTTCTTTCATAAGTGCCCTTTGGAATGACTTTAGTTTCTACCACTCACTTTATATGTTTTTCAGGGCACAAGCATCATGGAATGCTTGAAGGTGGTGTTGGGGATCAGCATTGTAACCATCCTTAAATCTAGGCATGATATTCATGTCTGGTCACTTATTGTGGTTTTCTATTACATGCGTGGTGGATATATAGCTAGGCTTTTGAATGTTGATCATATTGCAAGGGCCATCAGGGATTCATCATCATCATCAGTTTGTGGCCTTTGTTGTGGCTATGTCTCCTTCAGTGCTCATATCTCTCTCAATCCTCTCTTCTATCCCTGTGCCTTTTTATTTCATGGTCTTCATCTTCCTCATCGAAGTATCTTGGAAGATGGTCGTAATGACCATGAGTTTTTCATTCTTTCCTATCATGATCCCAATACCTTTGTCCCCTCCTGTTAGAGTCCATTGATGATTGTGAGGATGAAGATGAGGTTGTAGAAGAATGATGTTGACTTGTCCTCCCTCAATGACTTTGGTATTTCTCCTTATGGAATTTAGTAGAAATTCTTGGCCTTGAGTTCTACCTATACTTGGAGTTTATTGCCTCCCTTCTAGGTGTCTTTGCTAGGGTGGAATGTAATTTAACTTTGATAGGTTATTCAAGTCAGATGATAGGCATTTGAGAAGGGTCCTCATGATGTTGATGGATTTTCTCTGCAATGAATGCATCACCATCAAGTTCTTCTAGGAAAACTGGAGCGTTAACCTGCTTCCCCTTATTATGTATAGGCTTAATTTCAATGGCATCATCTCTCTTTATTTATGCTTCTATAGGATGGTAAGGTCTTGTCGTGTGCTTAGTCACATGGTCCCCCTCCTATACATAGTTCAAGTTCATTACCCTCAAAGCATTGTGAAGCATAATAAGTACTTAATGCTTTAGAGGTAGAACAATGTTGCCCTGTATGTATCTCCACCTCATTTGCCCATCTTGATGAAAGATGAAAGTAAAGTCTAGATAGTAAGGATCAGTGTGAGCATATGTGATTCTAGTTTGCATGGGCATCCCCCAGTCTTCTTCATCATTGGTTCTATCATTATCTCTTTGTAGCTCTTTGGCAGGTGATGATTTGTCTTTAAATGAAGCCATATTGAAACTATGACACTTGTTAAGTATGTGTGTGTGTTAAATTTTATTTAAGGATTCTAAGTTTTAACTTTGAATTTCTGATACAACAAACTTTGTAAAATTAATTACTTAGCACACATTAACTATCCTTGGCAATGATGCCAATGATGAGCGATGGAGCAATCTAACATCCAATCATACAAGTCATGATTGTTCATATGTTACCTAATCATAATTGGTACATAGACAATGTTGATATGTTAGTAATTGAGTTGAAGTTCAAGTTTGTTATCTTCCCACATGGAGTTAGTGAAATTTAAGCATATGGTTTAGCTCACCATGAGGTGTATGATAGTTGATGTTGTGTGGCACAAAGTACCCCTATGTGTAAACATAATGAGATGGAAATAATTTGTAAGCTTAGGTAATAGCAAGTAAGTAGATCTATTTTATCCTAAGAAATAGGTATCCATTTCTAGTCCTCCAATTACATCTTGGACTTATGTAGTTACCACTAGGTTATCAAGTGGAGTTATCACTAAGTGAATCAAATAACATCACTACTCGGATTACCAGACAACTACACTTAACATTTGGAACTAGTCATACCCATGCTAATATACTAAGTGCATGTAAAGTAAGTGCTTGAAAATATAAAGTGCTAACTAAGAAAACATGGAAAATTATTCTAAGTAAATAGAAAGTAAACTAAGTGATGTTGCAATGTTGCATAATAGCTCCATCTTTATTGCCTTTCACAAATTGTTTTCAAGTATAATCTATTCGAATAAAGATTTTGTTCACTGTCTAACACCACACTACGAGCATATACTTCTATTGCTAAGTTATGAAAACAAATTGATAGAAGCTAGTTACTATGGCATGAAACACTAGCATATCATGTGCCCAAGTCTCATATTTATAGGGCTGCACACATCTCGAAATATTGTATCAATGATGATATAGAATGGACTACAATATCATATAAATGACATTGTTGATGCAATATCGTTGGTGACCAAAAATTGACTTTATCACTTATTATTGACCTTATCTTTATTTTTCATCTATTCAACTTCATATTATTTTTTACTATTCTCAACTTTAGCTCTGTTTTTCTTTCTCTTGATACTAACACTTTTTTTCTTTTCCTCAACATCTTTTTTCTTGAGTGAAAAAGGATAAGCATTAAATAGATGTCCTTCATGATGATAAAAGTTGCAAGAATTAGGAAAATTATAATATGTGATTGGATAAATATAAGTCTTCTTGCTTTCTTGTAATACCAATTTCTTTTTATGATTAATAATATTGATTTTAATTAGAAAGAAGAAAATGTCAATGAGAACTAAATGGTATAGAAATAGATTTTATACGCTTAATGGAACCAAGAATACTAACAATCTCTTAATCAACTTCTTGAAAAATTAGCAAAAGATTAAATAAGTTAACAAATCATGGAACTTTAAAATATTCTTCATATTCACCATCAAAATTTAGAGTACACATAAATGATTAACATTGCATGCTTATGTATAAATAATCCTATACCTTGGGCAGGTTACATCAATGAAGCATTACCAAGCTTAACAAGCAGAAAAAAATGAGAATAATACTTGGCATGAATGACTTGAATATCATGTTTTTGCATCACATCATTTAATTGCAAGGAAAAACTTTAATTACAAGGAAGGTAATCCAAAATTTAAATGAACACATATCATGATGTAAGATAACCTACCAATGATTCATATACATCATTAGAGAGAACAAAATGAGGTGTCTCAAATTTTTGTTCACTAGCTTGTAAATATGTATTCTCAGCATTAATAAAATTCTCACATCAAAAGAAGGATAAGAAATTTTAACATTGGTTTAAGAAATTATAGGTAATTTAAAATGCTGCATAAGGGAATTCTAAAGAGATCTAATTTGCTAAAGAAAAATTGAAGAGAGCAAAATTAGATCTCAAAATATATGCTTAAGGACTTTCTAAAGAAAATTATATTGTTGATCTTCTAACATGAATATCCATGTTTGAAGTTGCATAACTCTCTACTTTGATTGCAATTGAGCATATAACAACTTCTTCGATGCTAGTCTAGTGGAAACCACATCTTATCATAGTAATGTTGGTACTCTTCAATGTTTAGACATTCTCATATCACAAATTTTGTCTATTAATCATGGCTAAGTTCACTATTTGTGATATATATATATAACGTACCTTAGGTTATAGGCTATGATAGTGTTTTTTTCCATAATTGCATTTTTTTATGTTGATTAGGTGGATAGCCCATTTGCTACTTGTAACACTACTAGATTTTTAAAAAATATTTCATTTTTTAAAAATAAAAAATAAATTCCACTATATCTCCATTTGATGTGTGTACCGTCCAAAATCGTCGGTCTCCGACTGGAAGGAAACAGAAACCGGGGGATCACCGGACACGCACAGAAGGCCCTACCTTCGCCTAAGTGCAAGCTAGAATTAACGAAGGTAGAGTACCTTGAGTGGTCCGCACGTGGATCAGGTAAGGATTTCCCCAAATGTACACCGAGGTGCTATACGTTGGGTTATATGTAAACGGCGTAACATGTGTAAAGCAGAGCGTAAATAGTGTAATTGATGCAAACGGAGTGTAAACGTAAAAGAGCATAAACAATATACATGCAACAATTAATGCAAACTATAACAGATTTTAGGAAGAAAATGTAACAATGGTATTTCAAAATGAAAGTTACAATGCACTGATCTAACGCAGTTGTGGCTTTGACATAAGGCAGACGAATAGCCCCAGTGGATCCAGGGATGACTGTGGGTTGGTTCAAACTGTAGGCACAACGTAGAGGCTGTATGCTTAGTGTACAGGGTTGAAGTTCAGCGTACAAGGCTCTCTGTTCTGGTTCTTAGCGTCTCTGTTTTTCTCTGGTTTGCTCAAAATTTCCCACCGACCTCAATCTAGTGAAAAATTAGGGTTTTTATATAGGTTTTGATGTTAGACTTGAGTTGGGTGACACGTGGCACGTTGACCAGGTGCGAAAGAATAAAATTTACAAGTGTATATGTTACATTTGCTGGGCGTATATGCTGCATCAGGCGGGCGTATACACTGGTGTACGCTCGGCGTATACGCTGATGGATGCTCTGTTCGTGTGAATTGCTGCCTTGTACCAAGTCTTGCTTTGCAATGCTATTTCCATGCCATCTTCGGGGGTTGCTCGCCAGGCGTATACATCAGTTGTACCTGCTGAGCGTACATATGGGATGTATATGCTGGGAGTGTATGCTGGACGTCTACGTTGGGTGTATATGCTGTGAACATCGGGCGTATACGTTGTGAACATCGGGCGTATACGCTGTGAACATCGGGCGTATACGCTGGGCGTATACCCTAAGAATACATACTTAGTGTAAACTAAGTATTTTAAGCTCCGAAGTTGCCAGGTTTGATAGCAGATGTTGTCGTGATCATCGACGGGTCCTAAGGAACTGCTCCTCATTGAGTTCGACTCTGCTTGAAGCTGTTTGTGGGGTTCTCAAGCTTTAGTCATGCTAGGGAGCATCATGACTTAGCTTGATTATTTTTGGAAAAGTACTAAGCTCGAAATTTTTGTGGTGTTTCATTAGCCCCTCTTTGTTGACGCTTGGAGGAATCGACTCGAGAAGCGTCGACAAAGAAGTGGAAAACACTACAAGCAACTCGACAAAGACTTTGTCCTTTGCCACATGACTAGACATCATCGCACTGTGTTCAGTAGTACATAGGCTTGGAGAAGTAAAATTTGTAGCTGGCTAGGGACGTGGAGATTGTGGGGATTGGGAACTAATCATGGTGTTGTGCTTGGTAAAGGGGATGCTCTGGTGTGTATCATGCTGATCCTTGTCAATAGCCATTATTTAGCAGACTCGGAATCAAGGCATGCGATGTGCGTCCTTTGGCGGAACAAGACTCTTGGTTAGTGTCCAAGAGAACTTGTTGGCAAGACCAAAGCCACGTGATGATGTGTTGCATTCTTTGGAGAAACAGGACCCTTGTTTAGTGTTTTAGGGGGGATTCTATTGGCGGAGAGCCAAAGCCATGCAATGGGATGTTTCTTGATTATTTTAGACATGAGTGTTTGCTTTCGAGGCAACTTCCATATCGTCTTGCGTTTTATGTGGGGAGGGACAACGTTTTTTTTTTGTGTTCTTATACTCATGCTCAAATGTCATATTGTGAGTTGCAATCGCTTAAGAGTGGCGTAATATGCAACGGTATGTTCGATGTTTTTGGGTTGTACCGAGTATGTTCGGGATGTAACCAAGTTTAAGGTGTTGAGGGATAGGCGGGATATGAAACAGGGGATGTACTAGTGAATGGTTTGATTTAATCTTGTCATAGGCACTGTAAACAACGTCTCACCTTGCTACTTATGACGAAGTGCATTCTTGTGCGAACACCTCTGAGTGTCATCCTGTAAACACAACTTCGAAAGGACAAGAAAACCATGAGTGAATAAGCAAGCTTAGACTTAAAACAGCTACTGATGACACGAAGGCATCGAATGAGAGTTCAGGCACTGTATATGAATGGCGGCAATGTTGTTAAGACTTGCTGATGGCGAGCGATGCAGCGATTCTGATGAAGTTTGAATGCAGTCATGGATTGAAGCATTAGAGATGAACTTTCCAGTTTATAGTCTTAGCAGACTATCATGGGTTATTTTTATGTCATGACCCATTGGAAATTGCCCGTTTAGCTTCGTGGTGGATGGTACATTGCCAGTTTCCAATCTTGGCAGACCATGAAGAGGCAAACCAGTTTATAGTCTTAGCGGACTCTGGCAAGTGAGACTGTGGCAGTTTACTGTCATACTAGATGGGTGCTAGTTTATTGTCATTGCAGACGCTGTGTGGTATCAGTTTACCGTCATGATGCCAGGACAAATTGTGGTATCAGTTTTGAGTCATGATTTCAGGACTGCTCTATGGTATCAGTTTACCATCATGATTCCAGGACGAGCTGTGGTATCAGTTTATAGTCATGATGCCAGGACTCACACGTACCTGAGCCTGTACTCAAATATGGAACGGTTTCAAGAACGAGTGATTGGTTGGATTTGCAAGCTCATTTTCTTCCATATCAGCTAACGTAAATGCTCCATTATCATATGCTTTGGTGACCAAGTAGGGCCCTTCCCAATTGGCTGAGAATTTGTCCAGGTGTTCCCGAATGGCCTTAAGTACAAGGTCGCCTTCTTTGATGGGACGCTTATGCATGTCGTGCCGATGGCGTTGTCATTGCTGTTTTTGGTACCATTCGATTTGATCGAGTGCACGTATGTGTTTCTCCTCCACCGAATCCAAGTCAATGATGCGTAGATCATTGTTTTGCTCTTCGTCCAAGAGTCCAGAGAGTGTGATCCTTAAAGATGGTACCTGTAATTCCAAGGGTAAAACAGCTTCTGAACTGTAAACAAGACTATATGGCGTTTTACCTGTTGAAGTCCGATGCGTAGTACGATATGCCCACAATGCGTATACCAACTGTTCATGCCACCTTCTTTTGCTTTGGGTAAGCATCTTTTTAAGTATTGTAATGATTGTTTTGTTGGTGGCCTTTGCTTGCCCATTGCTCTGAGGGTAGTAAGGGGATGAAAATGAGTTTTTGATCCCCAGACTTTCACAGAAGGTTTTGGTTTCAGCACTGCTAAATTGTGGCCCGTTGTCAGTGATGATGGTCATGGGGATGCCAAAACGGGTCACAATGTTTTCGAGAATGAAGTTGCACACGTGTTTAAATGTAGTCTTTCAAAGGGGCACAGCTTCTACCCACTTTGTGAAATATTCTGTTACGGTTATGATGAAACTATGCCCTACAGAATATGAGGGTGTTATTGGTCTGATAAGGTCCAACCCCCACTTTTGAAAGGGCCATGTGATGTGCATCGTATGCAACTCATTTGGTGGGACATGGATTAGATTGCTATGTCTTTGATAGGTATTGCATGTTTTAGCCTTGGAGAGACAATCATACTCCATGTGTGGCCAATAATAGCCTAAGCGTCTTATCTTTGTTGCCATTGCTTTGCTTTTGGTGCTATGTGTCCTTCGCATAGTCCGTCATGTACTTGCTCAACGATGGTTTGGGCATCAGTGCTACTAACGCACGTTAGTAATATGCCTTCGTAGGATCGACGACACAATGTGTCTCCTACCAGTGCATATTGTCAAGAATGCTTTTGCACCGCATCTTTTTGTGCATTCGTTAAGTGCCATGGTGTTTCACTGCGCAGAAGGTACTCTTTTATGTCATCATACCATTCTATTGCATGTGTTGTACTAACGGATGTAATTGGCAATGTATCAGGAGTATCGGTTATTGGTTTGGCCAGGCGATATGTTTAACGCTAAGGTGGCCAGCGCGTCTGCGATGGTATTATCGTTTCTAGAGACGTGTTGCACATCGATGTTTTCAAATCGCCTCATTAAGTGTTTTTCCAAGTCACAGTATGATTGTAAATGTTGCACTTTGCATGTATAAATATCTGTGACTTGGTTCAAAACCAGTTATGAATCTCCTCTGACCACTAGTCGTGTGATGTCTGAAGCTAATGCTGCCGCGAGACCTCTAAGGAGACCTTCGTACTCTACTATGTTGTTGGTACTGTGAAAGTTGAAATGATAAGCAAAGGGTCTGATCTCCCCAGAGGGATAGGTGATGACAGCGGCAGCAGTTCCCCCTCAAGAGGTGGATGCTCCATCAAAGTTTAGAATGGCTTCGTAGTCATCAGGCACTATGGCTATTGTACTTACATTTTCGTCGGGGAATTCTGGCTCTATCGTTGCTTGATTGTGTGTTGGCGATGTGGTGATTTGATTTGCTATGGCTTGACCCTTAACTGATGATTGCGCTATGTAATGTAGGTCAAACTCAGCTATCATGGCTTTCCAACGGGCTATTCAACTTGTCTCATAAATATTTCTGATGATGGCTCCGAGCACATTATCCTTGCAGATTATGTTTACTTGGTTATGGAAGAGGTAATGTCGCCATTTCTTTAAGGAAAAGGTTAGGGCTAAACACGACCTCTCCACCTCATTATACCTTTCTCATGGGCAACTAGTGCATGGCTTAAGTAGTAGACAGGGACTTCGGTTCCATCATTTTGTTTTTGGCAAAGCATAGACGCGATTGACGAATCCAAAGTGGCAAGGTAGATGTAAAACGGTTTATCATTTTGAGGTGGATAAACCGTGGGTAGTCGGGCAAGTGTCGTTTTAATATTATCGAATGCTTCTTGGCACTGTGAAGTCCATTTAAAATGGACGTTCTTGCGTAACAAGTGATTCATAGGTTTTAATTTGTCTGTTAGTTTTTCTATGAACCTTTTGAGGAACTGTAATCTACCTTGTAGACCTCGAAGTTCGGTAAGGTTGCCAGGTGGTTTTAAGTTTGTTATGGCCTTAACTTTATCGAGGTCTACTCGTATCCCTGCTTCCGAGGCTATGAATCCAAGCATTTTTCCTATTCTGACGTCAAAGATGCATTTCTTTGGGTTAAGTCTCAGTTCATATTTTAAACAACGTTTTAGTACTAAGTCAAGATCTTGTACATGTTGTTCCGATGTCTTCGATTTAACCACAATGTCGTCCATGTAGTCGTTGAGCGAGTGTAACATGTAATCGCTAAAAATGAATGTCATCGCTCGTTGATATGTGGCCCCAGCGTTCTTGAGGCCGAAGGGCATCATTATATAACAAAAGGTTCCCCATGGTGTCATAAAGGTAGTCCGGAGCTGATGCTTCGGGTTAATGCGTATATGGTTGTATCTCGAGAAGCCATCCATAAAAGATAATAAGGCGTGCCCAGCAGTCGAGTCGACAAGTTGATCGATGCTGGGTAGGGGAAAATCATCTTTTATGGTTGCAATGTTTAGATCCCGGAAGTCAATGCATAAGCGAATGCTTCCGTTCTTCTTCGAGACAATGACCATGTTGGATACCCAATCGGCGTAATCGACAGCCCGAATGAAATCAGCCTGATAAAGCTTGGTGATCTATTTGCGAACTGCCAATGCCACCTCAGGTTTAACCTTTCATGCCTTTTGCTTCACTGGCCTCAATTTTGGATCAAGGATAATATTATGCTGGACGATTCGAGGGTCCAATTCGGGCATGTCTGTGTATGACCACGCGAATGCTTTTATGTTGTCCCTAAGCACATCCTCTATGTCTTTGGCCAGTTGAGGTTGTAGTAATGTACTTAGTTTTAATATTTTAATTTCTCCATCGAGCATGGCGATGGGGGTTTCGATCAACGGGTCTTCGGTAATGTTTTCAGCTTCTATGTCAAGGGGCTTTGTCATACCTTTGTAGTTATCTATCGTTTGCTGTGTTGAGGCTATGACTACGTCGTCCGTTGATAAACTTAAGTGGATGAGATTTATGTCGATGTCCCTTGCGATCTTTCCGTGCGGCCCATCGATGATTAACGGTGCAGATAAATGCTGATAATCCATCGGGCTTGCTCCTGCCAATGAACAGAGAGCATAATGAGCTAACAGGTATTATTCCATGTTCTCTGGTAGCGTAAGTCGTGTGTACATGCATGATGGTGGTTTATCGTCACACCGGGATGCATGGCAGTTTAAGGCCTTACCGGGCCGTGGGTGGCAGTTTAAGGCCATACCGGGCCGTAGGGGGTTTGTATGTGGTAGTTTAAGGCCATACCGGGCCGTATAATGTACACAGGAGAGTTCACGCTAGAATGTTCAGTGTGGACATCTGAAGTTGGGTTTACAGGGGAACCAGGACGTAGTACTATTTGTTTTGTTTTAAATATATATATCTTATTTTTTTTTATTTTTGAACAAATTTTGATTAAAATAAGTAAAAAAAGAAAAAAGAGACAAACCGCAAGGCAGCGGTGGCGGCAGCGGCAGAGCACTATATAAAGGGTAGGGGTATCATTTGCAAACATTACGGATTTGAAGTGAGCGTAGACATCAAGCGTAAGTGTAAGCGTAGATGGCCCGACGTAAGCGTAAACCACTAAACGCTGGCGTAAGCGTAAACGACCAAACCTCGAGCGTAAGCGTAGAGCGTAGAGGTCGAAGCATCAGCGTAGACGTCCCAACTCAGCGTGAGCGTAAAGACTCCAACTCAGCGTAGAGGCTTAGCGTAGGCATGAGTGATTTTGACCCTCAGCGTAAACCTGTCGATCCTAGTGTAGAGGATGCCGAAATGGGCAAGGGGAAGGAAGTGGAAGGCCAGGGGAGGAAGGGACCTGACCTGACTTTCACGGAGGAGAGCGAGGCCATGCTGCAGTGTCTGCCCAGGTCGAGGGTTCCATCGTGGCCTGGATCGTCACACAGGTAGGCTCTGATCCTGCCTCTGTTAGTTATTTTCATCTGTACATGTTTCGTAGCGTAGACAGTCTCAGTAGCGTAGAGAGCTTCGACGTATACGCCCGGCGTAGACATATAGCGTAAAGGGTTTCTATACACTAAGCGTAAGTTCACAGCGTAGAGGGTCTTTAGAGCGTAAAGTGTATACTGTACATAGCTTAAGTTGTTTGTAGCGTAATCTGTTTTGTCAATGCACAGTGTAAACAATTTTACCAGCATGAAGTGTAAATGATTTTATCAGTATGAATCGTAGACGATTTTCACAGCGTATACGTTGATTATTTTTTTTATGGCATATACGCTGACTGTTTACATAGTGTTCAGCGTAAATTGTTTACATAGTGTTCAGCGTAAACTGTTTACACAGTGTTCAGCGTAGACTGTTTACACAGTGTATACGTTGAAGGCTTTTACGGTGTATACACTGAAGGTTTTTACGACGTATACGTTGAGCGAAAACGGTTCTTGGCAGCGTATACGCCGAGCACAAACGGTTCTTGGCGACGTATACGCCGAGTTAGGCAACGTATACGCCTAGCGTAAACAGTTGGTAATTTTTTCTAAGTGTCTTCCTGCAACGTGAAATTTTGTATTTTGTTTCATTTTTATGTATGGTCGATTTACCGTGGCATTTTGGTTGTTTGCAGGGACACCGAACCTTTTCTCCTGGTGGTTGAGCTTGTTGGAGTATTGACGTGGTTTGGCCCCATTGAGGCCGATGAACCTACCCCAGATCTGACTGTTGACAACAATGGGATCTGGTTCAAGGAAGGGGCGTGTGAATTCCTCGCCTTCATGTTGGACAGGTTTAAGGTGGTTGTCGACTCGCATCTAAGCGAACAAGTGGCACGGAGCGTGCTTGAGGCCATGTTGCCGGGAGCCTCGGAGGATGTCGCAGTCTTCATGGAAGACATTGACGAGGGGCCATTTGTAATCGAGGACGGTTCTTCTGGCGGGCCCAGGTCTACACGCCTATTAGCGCGCATGTGGGCCCAATTGCTACGAGGGCATGATTATCTCAACAACACCCTGTTTTTAGCTGCACGTGCGCACACGCTGTTCCAGAACCCTCCTGGCACAGTGTACCGGGTGGATAGGTAAGATCGTTTAAGCTTGTTTCTTTTTACCGTTTGGCATTTGCTTCTATTTTGACATCCATTCTTTTGTAGGCCCCAAGTCAACCCAGACGGAACATGCATTGAGGATGATGGGCTTACTCTAGCTCGTACCGCTCTAGAGACCTTTATGGCAGGTCCCACCCTTTGTGGAGTTTTATTAGCTCAAACCAAGGGTGATATTGTCCACTTTCACAAACGGTTCTCTAGATCGTTCGCACTGTGCAAAGCTCGTGGATGGTTGCATGGAGATTGGTCGCATAAGGGACCAATTTTTCCTCGTGAATCTGACTTGGGTAGCACATCTAAGTCCACAAATGAAGGTAAATGACAATATTTTCTAAATAGGTTAACATGTTTGTTCAACTTCTGGGGGTTATACTGATGTAATGGTTTCAAATTGTATCTACAGTTGATATCCCTCCCGATGGAGACCCTGTTACAATAGGACGAACTAAGATTACCCTGTCAAAGAAGTTCGGGGAGGTCAGTAAGGCTCAAAAATAGTTGCGCACTCATGCCCCGCCATCCATCATTCATTGTTTAGACGATGCCGGCCTTATGGAGCTCTTTACGACCCCGAGCCCTGATGTATCGATAGCAGAAATAATTGGGATCGTGGATTCCTTCGACAAGTCTGTCTCTTACTACAGCACCTGGATTAAGGGTGTCAAGATAGTTTTCCATCTGTTGCCTAAATTCTTTTCGAACCTGTTTGGTGTACCGGCGGATGGTATAAGTGTAGTTTTGGACAGGGCTCATAAAGAGCTCCATACGGTTCGTGAATTAGAGGACTGGTTGGGCATTACCAAGGGTGTTAAGGGATTCCCTATGTAGGGGAAGCCAAAGGTTGAGGAAGTGAATGAATTATATCCCTTGTTTAGGGCACGGGTGTTCTCTAAATCCCTTTCCCAGGTGCGGAGTCTTGGTGTTGAAGTTGTGCTTATTATGTGAACCATCCTAGAAACCGGAATGCGTTATAACTGGGCCCAATTTTTGTTGTCTGGTCTTAACAAGGAGATAGTGCGATTGTGCTCAAATGTCGAGGCGCAGTCCCACTTTACCTTTGCGTTCTTTGCCGGTTATCTACGCCGCTTAGCCAAGTTTCTGGTGGTTTGTGTGGACAATAAGTATGTTCTACGGGATCGAGGTCAATTATCCCGCCCGTGGATCAACCATTTTTTTGAAATAGCCGAGTCCCAAGATGCGCCCGAGGGAATTGATGAATCCGTATCTATCATGACAGGGGGATCATCTGGTACCTCAATCCAGACACGTGATAGTGTAGGGTTGGAACCAGACGACATGCCTTATATTGCGAAAAGAGCAGAACGAGTAATCAAAGAGACCATTGGCAAGGCCAAGTCGAAGCTGACAAAGCGTGAATGTTCAACCGAGGAGGCCTCAAATGTGGACGAGCCACGGGTTAAGGGTATACGGTTCAAGATGCCTACTCAAGGTAAGTAAACTTAGTACACTTGTTGCTTTATGGTTTTCTTCTTATTCATAATTTTTACTTTGACCACTTACATGCCACTGATGCCTTCAGACTTGACTCGAGAAGTGAGGAGGCAGGAATTAGAGACTATCATTGAAGAGGAGGAAGCTTCAACAGAGTTAGTGACCAATGAGGAAGAGGCTGGCAAGGATCAGGCGGAAAAGATGGAGGAGCTACAGGAAGACACCATGGAGACCGAACTGGTGGATGACCAGAGTGATATCAATGAAATGTTCAGTAGCTTTCTCAAGGGAAGGTTGGACCTTGGCGACCCTCCAAACCTAGAAGGGGACAGGGAACACGGTATGTTTTCTTTTATTTTATTGCATCGCTTTGCGAGTTGTTGTTTCCATGGTAGTTTATTTTTATGTTTTTCATCCCTTCTAGACGAAGGTAGTGAAACCAGAACAATGCGACTGGACGTGCCCATGAAAACGGTTCCCCCTGAAAGGACCACAGAGGTTAGTCCGTCTCGCACTCGTGGGCCATTTACTTGGACAGAGATGCCAAGTAAAATGGATTTTGTGGCTGGTATCACTGAGGAAGTTGTTGAACGAATTCAGGAAGCCCACCCTAAGATAGGTATATATGTTTCGAGTTGTTTGCAACTTTAGAGTTTCACACCCTATTTTTGTCATTTTAGCGTTTGTTCTTTTCATGTTCATAGGTGCTAAACTGAGGTGGGATCCTTCTAAGATAGTTAGCATAGAGAGTTTGCGTACACTATCCCCAGAAGTTGAGCAGGTGCCAAGGCCAGTTTATGATAAAGTGGCGGAAGGTCTCGTTCACAACGCCAAATCGCTGTGGACCTGTAGGCGTTCTGTCAAACAGTTGTGGTTACAAATTCAAGCAAAGGAGAAGGAAGTTTTCGAGTTGTCAGTTGAGTGTGACAATCTCAAGGCTCGGTATGAGTTCCTCTCTGCTAAACTAAGTGGTGATCACTCTTGGAGGACTTCCGAGGTCACGTATACTAGATATTGGAACCTACTCAATCGCCACGTGTCACTGACACGGAGACTAGCAGAGCGTAAGGCCCAGGTGGATCTGCTAAACCTCAAGTGCCAAGATTGGAAAGCTTTCGCTTCCAAGGTACGCAAATGGGGTCAGGATGAAAAGAACCACAAGCATCATTATAAGAAATCATTGAAAGAGGTGTCTATTGAAAAGCATTAGCTTGAGATGTTTGTGGAGGGTCTGGGTGTGCGCTCTGCATTCGATACCTTTGCTCAAAACACAACTATTGAGATGGAATCGCCTACAAGGGTAATTACAACCGCTTCTGGGGAGGTGTCAGTGGGTGAATTCCCTTTAAAACGTCCCACTTGGGTCAGCTATTGATAAGGGGAAGGCCTTGGCAGATGTCGACCTAGGCCTTGATGGGACTGATTGGACCAGTGTCTCAGAAGAGGAAATCCTTTGTCAATTGGAATTCAGCTTAGGAGGATCCCCTATGGTAAGCATTTTGTTATATGAAATTCATTCACTGCATAATGTTTGAAAGTTTTGTCTTTCTTTTGTTCTTACGTTGATTGTCTCTTTTTGCATTTTCAGGATCAAGGCAGTGACGATGTTCACGAAGCTGGCCCCAGTGGAACGGGGGCCCATGATGCTAGCGGGTCGAAAGGGGATGATCCTCCTATCCCTGATGTTTAGCTTTTGTTGTGAAATTATTCTAACTCAAATTTATACAGGAATTGTAAATTGAGATGAATGAAACCAGTTAACTCTTGTACTTGTACATCATTTCATGTATAAAATTTTTTTTGTTGATTTTGAGTTTAATTGCAAACACGACACAACAATGTAAAATGTTTTGGTTTGTTTTTGTGGTTTAAGTTTAATGCACGGATGTAATTATAAGTCGGAGTATAGTGATGAATGAAAGATAATCGCGAAAATTGTTATTGACAACATGGCAACGCAAGCGTAAATTCGAACAGTGAGCCGGAATTGGAGAGGAAAACAAAGTATAAGTGGATGATCTAGTTTAAGGCCATTTTGGGCCAGATTCGCACTAGTTTAAGGCCATTTCGGGCCATATGCATAGTTTAAGGCCATTTCGAGCCCCAACGTAAGCAAGGGATGTTTTGAATGACATAGGTGGATTTCTCGGTTGACCGACCATTTCTAATCGTGGCTAGTTTTATGTCGTTGCGGACATGATAGTTTAACGTCGTCCCGGACTAGTTGTAGTTTAACGTCATTTCGGACCAATTGTAGTTTAACGTCATTTTGGACTAGTTGTTGTTTAACGTCATTTCGGACCAGTTGTAGTTTAACGTCATTTCGGACCAGTTGTTTGTGTTATTTATTGGTTTAGTAGTTTTTTGATTTTTCGCATTTTAACGTTGGGAGTAGAGTTAGCGGGTATGATTCTATATACAGCGTCCCCTTCGCTAATCACGTTGAATGGTAATTCAGCCCAAGGGATGTCTGATGGAATTGTTTCTGCATTAGTGTTTTCTTGTGCTTCTACATGTATCACAGTTTCTGTGTTAGTTGTGGTTTCTAACTGAGGTTGTGTATGTACCATGTCTGGCTCAGGTATTTCTGTTTTGGGTGGGTTTCTTCTGTGTTTAAAGGATTACCGCCTACCAGTTGTTGTTCATTTATGTCATGTTGTCTAGGCTCTTCGAGCTTAACCTCTGAGCCTTGGTCTGTGTCTATGTATGATGAGATGATGGGTGTAGAAGCCTCCCTGCGTATGATGATTTCACCACCTTCATAAGGCAGATGAATCTCTTGGTGTATAGGGGATGAGACTGCTTTCAGTTGGGCTAACCAGGGCCTTCCTAATATTAGGTTGAATCCTGGCATCTCATCGATTACTACGAAGTCGGCGGATGTGGGGAATTGGTCCCCTGCTATGAAGTCTAAGGTCATGGTGCCTTTAAGTATCACGTGCGACCCACTGAATGATTTCAAGCATGTGGTGGCAGTTGGTCTGATTAGCTCTGTATGCCCCAGTTGTTCGACAATGGGATATGGTACTACGTTTGTGGCAGCTCCATCATCTACATGGACCCTATGTATTTTGAATTGGTTTATTCGTATTGTTATAAACATAGGGGCTGTTGTTACCTTTCCTGTTTTCTTGTCCACCTTGATGTTGTCGTTGTTGAACCTTAATGGTTTGGAAGTTGACCCTTGGGGCGAGTACATTACCGCATGAATCGACGATTCATTTGGAGGCAAGTCCTCGCTCACTGGGACAGATGTTAACATGCACACCAAAGCTTCGCGGTGGGTTTGAGATGTCAGCACTAGGTCGTATAAACTTAATGAAGTATTTTTTTGTTTGAGTGCTTGCATGACTTGTGTTAGGGCTGTTGCTAAGTCTCTACTGTTGGGCACATGTTTATTGGCGGTGACTTGGTCCATTGGGCCCAACAATTTTATTTCATGCGTCGTTGGTTTGTCGTTTTTGCCTGGAGTCGTTGTTTTAGACGTATCGTGTTTTCTGGATGATTCACCCTCATGGCATGTGTTTGGTTGATCGTTAGATGGCATCATGGGTATTGCGTTTAGCGGAGTAGGTTTAGGAGGTTCTACGGCTAGCCGTTGATGCTCCTTCTCCAAGTGTTCACATGTGAGCTTATCCGCTAAGCGTTCTAGTGTGTGACACGGGGGCGCAGTTGGTTTTGAGGCCTCAGGCTGTTTTGGGATTCGTACTACGTATGGAGTAGGGTGAGGTTGCGTTTGGACGGTCACATGCGGTTGAGCGGAGGGCTGGCTGGGCACCCTGATGACATAAGGACTAGGTTTACTTTGCATTTGCAAGGTGGAGGATTGGTAATCATTAGGACTTTTAGGTGTCCTATCGACGTATGGGGTTGGTTTAGGCGGAGGTTGTACCTCCGCTGTTGCGACCGCAAGTGGTACTCGGACTACATAAGGGGTAGGCCGAATAGGAGGGGTTGGTGAGTTTGCGGTAGCAGCAACGGAAGGTACGCACACCATGTATGGTTTTTCGCAGGTCGGGGTGTTAGGAGTTGCCACGGTGGGGGGTACTCGGATGACATATGGCTGATGCAGGGCGTATGATGGTTGAGGCATGGATGTTGATGCAGTGGGAGGAATACGCACTACAAATGGCTTATTAGGTGTTTGTTGCTCATGGTCAGAATAGACGGTGTTAATGCTAGGTGTTTTAGGTTCGTTATCTAGGTAGAGTGTGTTAATAACGTACGATGCCTCTTTGGTATTTAGAGGGTCTTTATACACACCCATGGCCTGGTTCTGCGGCTGGACCGGGTTGGCTTCGTCAAAAGTGATCTGACCTCCATTGATCATTCGTTGGATGTCTTGTTTCAGGGTGAAACAATAATCCGTGCCATGCCCATTACGTTGGTGATAGTCGTAGAAGCGATCCATTCTAAAACCTTTTGGTACTGGGGGTTCATCCGGCATTGCTAAGCTTAGGTTTTGAACTAGTTGACAGAACCGATCATGTCTCTGGATAGCAGCAGGGGATAACTTTTTGTGTTTCATTAACCAAGCCTTCAGGATTTGGTCAAACAACTGCGATGGTTTCATGGGTAGTGGTGTGTATTGAAAGGGTTCTTTCCTCTCGAAGTTTTTGTACAATTCGGTATTGGGTTTTGCGATGAGGACGATTCTGGTGCGGTCGCAGGAGTGGGTTTAGTGTAATTAGTAGGGGCAACAGGCGGTTTGCTTCGTTGTCCCATGTTTGCTTCCTGTGTTTCTGCCAACGCTGCTATAGTTGTTTTAGCTTTTTCTTTATCTTTTTTACCGTGTTGATTCTTAAAGGCTAAATACGTAGGGTCGTGGCTATTTTGGGCCACCTCCTCTATGTTTTTAATCTGTACAAAGGCCTGATTGAGGTTACGCGCATTGAGATAATATAACTTGGATTTGAAGAAGTCATTGATAGACCCTTTTAGAATGGTGAGCAGATACGTTTGTGGGATCGGCTCGTGGAGCTCATTGAGAGCAGCACTCCACCTTTGGATGAATTTTTGTACGGGTTCTAGAGGTGCTTGTTTGACCTATATAAGACTGTCAAGTGTTGCTTCAGGTTTCAAGTTATACTTGAACCTGGTAACGAATTGATGTAACAACTCCTCTAGAGAAAATATCAAGTTTCTTGGCAAGGCCCGATACCAATCAAGTGCTTTCCCTACGAGGGACATAGAGAACACTCGCAAAATGGCGTGTGGCCATGCCTGAAGTAATGCGCATTCTAGTCTAAATGTTATAAGGTGAGCATTGGGGTCCATCTCCCCATTATATTTAGTTAGCGTAGGCAATGATACACCTTTGGGTAAGGTTAGGGGCAGAACGAAAGAGCTGATGGGGTCATTGTGGTAAAATTCCACTACCTTCAACTCTCCGTCGGCGACCGTCTTGAGGTGTTTGACCTCGTCAGTTAGTTCCTGCATTAGTTTCTTAGCATCAGCCCAGTCTTGAGCGCTAGGTGAGATGGTAGGTTGGGGATGTGGTACAGTGTGCAGATTGGAGTGTTGAATAGTAGGTTGGAAGGCTGAAAGCTGTGTAGTTGGCGATTGTACTTGTGGGATATTTATAGCGGGTGGTATCAGGGGCGGCATATTGTGAGCAAGGGGTTGTTGTTGCTGTGGTTGTCCTTGAGGGATATTGACTGGTGGAATTGTGTGAGGTGGCATGTTGTAGTGAGGGGGTTGATGTGGTTGAGCACCAATCGTTGCCCATTGGCCGGTCATGTTTTGTGTAGGAATCCCCTGAACTTGTTGAGTTACAGCGGTAAAAGGGGCTTCGTGAGTTTGGACCCGGGGGATATAATGGGCAGACGTAGATGCCGGTATCACATGCGGCATCCCGATCACGCGGGGTGGAAAGGTCACTCCTACATTGTTTTGAGGGGGTTGCATTTGTAAGAACGGGGGTGCCGTAGCTGCGATAGGAATTACGAGGGGAAGTGTGTTGACTTGAACATTGTTTGTTGGAGGAATGGGGATGAGAGCGGCTGCGTCTTGTTGAGGCACATGCGCTTGCGTGATGTTCAATGGCTGGAGGGATGTAGTTTCACCCGTGAATGGGTGAAACAACAGGTTTATATAAGTTTGTGGGCTAAGGGTGTGGTATGAGTCTTCATGCTCAGATTGAGCTGTGAACTCATCCTCCTCTTCCGGTTGAAGATTTACTACAAGCTGATCTAGCGACTGGCTCCTTTGTAGGAGGAGATGTGTGATGAGCTCAGAGTAAGGCTCTGGAAGAGGGATGATGTCGTATGGGAAAGGGATGAACTCTTATCCTCCCCTATGGAAAAGTTTGTATTGCCTCTTTACTTCTATTTTGGCTTGGTCCACGGCTAGACCGGCTTGTATTTTCATGCATATGAAGTTGTACTGGTCTTGAGTTATGATGTTAGACGATGGGTTCCTCCCATGCAATCTAAAAGATCGGCGAGGCCCCACTGTGGGTTGCACCGCAGGCTGTTGGACCGCGGGCTGTTGGATAGCCATGGTGCCTACGATGTCTGTGACTTGGGTGGTTGTAGTGGTGGTGTTTGTGGTGTTCATGATGAACAATTGAGAATATGACATAGTGAAGGGATATGGAACTAGAGTACTTAGTGCAGCGTAAACCTACGTTCGTGATGCACAGCATATGGACTAGGTCTCAACGTATAGGCTTCAACGACCAATGTATAATGACAGTGTAGACAGCGTATAGGTATACAGCGTATAGTGTCTGCGTAGAGAATCTACGGCGTAAAGCATATAGCGTATACTCTAAGCAGCGTAGACAGCGTCAATGTATAGCGTAAACAGGGTTTACAACGTGCAGAGCGTAGCATATACAGACGGCAGCGTAAACGAGTTTATGGCGTAGGGTGTAGACAGGGTCTTGTGTGCAGCGTAGACAAAGTCGACAGCGTAAAGTGAGCAGCGTGTGTGTTAGCAGCGTAAACAGAGTTGTGTGTGCAGCGTAGACAAAGTCTATAGCATAAAATGTGTAGGGTCAGCGTATAGCGTAGATAGGGTCTACAGCATATAGCTGACGACGTATATTCAGCAGCGTAGACGCCAGGGAATTTGCAGACAGAGTCGGCGTATGGTCAGCAGCGTAGACACTGGGAATTTGTAGACAAAGCTGGCGTGAGCTTAGCAGCGTAGACGCTCGACGACGTAGACACTGGGGCATATGCAGATAGTAAGTTTTAGACTGAGCAGCGTAGACATTGGGAGGTTTGCAGACAGGGTCGGCGTATACTCGACAGCGTAGATGCTGGGAGTTTTGAAGCACAGTAAGTTTTAGGCAAAGGCCCTCCTTCTAGCGCCAATTTCTGTACCGTCCAAAATCATCGATCTCCGGCTAGAAGGAAACAGAAACCGGGGGATCACCGGACATGCACAGAAGACCCTATCTTCGCCTGAGGGCAAGCTGGAATTAATGAAGGCAGAGTACCTTGAGTGGTCCGCACGTGGATCAGGCAAGGATTTCCCTAAACGTACACCGAGGTGCTATACGCTGGGTTATATGTAAATGGCGTAAC
This sequence comes from Gnetum montanum, assembly GCA_015680685.1. Classification (NCBI taxonomy): domain Eukaryota; kingdom Viridiplantae; phylum Streptophyta; class Gnetopsida; order Gnetales; family Gnetaceae; genus Gnetum; species Gnetum montanum. Next base: position 98,545 of record MNCI01008026.1, on the reverse strand, counting down.
AGGCATAAAGTAGAGCGTAAACAGTGTAACTAATGCGAATGGAGCGTAAACGTAAAAGAGCATAAATAGTATACATGCAATAATTAATGCAAACTGTAACAGAGTTTAGGAAGAAAATGTAACAATGGTATTTCAAAATGAGAGTTACAATGCACCGGTCTAACGTAGTTGTGGCTTTGACACAAGGCAGACGAATAGCCACAATGGATGCAGGGATGACTGTGGGCTGGTTCAAACTGTAGGCACAGCGTAGAGGCTGTATGCTCAGCGTATAGGGTTGAAGTTCAGCATACAAGGCTCTCTACTCTGTTTCTTAGCGTCTCTGTTTTTCTCTGGTTTGCTCAAAATTGCCCACCGACCTCGATCTAGTGAAAAATTGGGATTTTTATACAATTTTTGACGTTAGACTCAGGTTGGGTGACACGTGGCGCATTGACCAGGTGCGAAAGAATAAAATTTACAAGTGTACATGTTACATTTGCTGGGCGTATACGCTGCATCAGGCAGGCGTATACGCTGGTGTATGCTGGGCGTATACGCTCATTGTATACGCTGATGGATGCTATGTTCATGTGAATTGCTACCTTGTACCAAGTCTTGCTCTGCAGTGCTGTTTCCATGTCATCTTCGGGGGTTGCTCACCGGGCATATACATCAATCGTACCTGCTGAGCGTACATATGGGGCGTATACACTGGGAGTGTACGCTGGACGTTTACGCTGGGCGTATAGGCTGTGAACATCAGGTGTATACGTTGGGCGTATACGCTATGAATACATACTTAGTGTAAACTAAGTATTTTAAGCTCCGAAGTTGCCAGGTTTGATAGCAGATGTTGTCGTTGTCGTCGACGGGTCCTAAGGAACTGCTTCTCATTGAGTTCGACTCTGCTTGAAGCTGTTTGTGGGGTTCTCAAGCTTTAGTCATGCTAGGGAGCATCGTGACTTAGCTTGATTCTTTTTGGAAAAGTACTAAGCTCAAAATTTTTGTGGTGTTTCAATGTGGAGACAAAATGTAAAAAGTTCAATGACGAGGATAAAATATTTTCCTTGCCAAATTCATTATGAAAATTTAATCATAATTGTACAAGTATATATGTGATTTCATCCTCTAATAGAATGAATTATAAGTTGTTCCATTGTTTGGAATTTCTATCTTCCATCTATAAAATGGTTTTCCCATCCTCCCTTGGTTTCATCATTGTTGTTATAACCTTTAAGTTTGCTGTTGTGTAATCTTCCTTCAACTAAGGATTTTTTTTCGCCCACTTAACTTGTTAGTTAAGAGATTGCCATTGTTCACCATTGTCTTGTATAAAATAGATAGTTATATGATCATTTTGTTTTTCCTCCTCTTAGCATAGGTTTTGTCCTCATTGGCAAGTTTTGTCTTTTATTACGTTTAGACAAATCTCTCCTTCACCACTTCCTTGTGACTTTGGCTTTCATCATTCGAATTCATCGTGTATGATGCTTTCTTCCTTCTTTATCAATATTTATCATGGGTGAATGAACTTGATTCACACTCATTTTTTCAAGAGTGTTATATGTTCTCATTAGAATTAGCTAGCTTACTATATATTTAATATATATCTATAAGTTGGCCAAGAGACTCTTGTAAAAACTATGTTGAATTTTAGTTCATCTATTGTATTACTAATTACCTAGTTTTCCTTTTTAATATATTTGAAGCAGTATATAATAATTTTGGTTAGATGGTTGTGATTACATGATTAGAAGGATAACTAATTCCAAGTTTGATAATAAATCTTATGTTGCAAAAATATTTTGGAATTCTATAGATTGTTGTTTTCCGTGTATGCTTTCCTTGTGCTTTAGAATTTTATTCTTTTGCATCTGTATATCAAGACACAAATATAGTAACTTGAAGTAAATATGTTGGCATTTATGAATGAAATATTATTTAGCATTACTTATAGACTCTCACTGGAGTGTTATGACAAAATATTAGAATTTTATTCTTTTGCATTTTTATATCAAAACACAAATATAGTGACTTGAAGTAAATATGTTGGCATTATGAATGGAATATTATTTAGCATTACTAATAGACTCTCATTGGAGTGTTATGGACAAAATATTATTTAGTGTTACGAATTTTTGATTGGTAGTTGGCCTTTTGGCCAAAATTAATTAATATGAATGGTTACTTTTTGTGTGCATGAATTTTTTTTCCATGTATCTTCTTTATGATACATCTTGTTATCCTTTCCAACTTGCAGGTGCCTTGCATTTCTAGGCTCATTCAACTTCCATGTGACTTGGGTTTTAGAACTCATTATTTTCATAGACAATGTCTTGTATATTGTTTGGATGTATACAAGTTATTTTGTAATTGATGCAACTCTTCATAATTGACTCTATTCTTTATTATAACAAGTAGTAACATCATCTCATAAGATTGGTAGACTATTGATGTCCTTGTTATCATCTAACATAAAATATTGATATATGACTTATAGGAAAATTATAATTAATTCTTACATGAAAGGGAGTAGATTCTAGTCTAAAATTATCTTAGTGAATTTATTATAATGCTTCAGTTTCCTAGTATGATATTTGATGTGCTCTTGAAGTAACCTCATCTAACTTAATCAATTTCCTATATAATAAGATTTTATGAAATGAAGGAGACATAAAAAATTGTACAAACTATAAAGGGATCAAGCTAATGAGTCACACTATGAAGCTTTAGGAGAGGGTCATAGAGTAGTATCTTAGACTTGAATTAGTAGTATTAGAAACTCAATCTTGATTTTTACCAAAGAGATCTACTATAGAGGATATTTTCTTGATACAAAAATTAATAGATAGAAAAAATCTACATATGATCTTCATTGACTTGGAAAAAGTATGATGAGCGGCAAGTATACCCAATGCCCAACCATACGAATTACAAGTGTTCATGTCCAAGTTGGTTAGATTCTGTAGACTTTAGCTCTCTAAGTGCACATCATCTAGGATAGTGAATTTAGCGACATGATTCTTGTCTTCTTGGTTCTACTTGTATAAGTGCAAGTGTATGGTTAAGTGTAACCAAGGCACATGATTTGTATAATTTTATATTTTTTATCTATTTTATCGTAAGTGTCAAACAAAGAAATTAAGTATTAATTCATCTAATAAACTATCTAATGCCTTAAGCTATTTCCTAACATAAGCATCTAGTCCCACTTACCCTGCACATCCTGAACACATTATAATGCTACTGGGTTACCACGTGTTAGTACTATTGGAATTACCAAGCATTAACGTATGCTCAAGGTGGTTGTACTTATGTGTATTAATTAGTTGTATTTAATTAATTAGCTAAGTACATGAAAGTAAATTACATTAAGATAAATGTTAAGCTAATTCCAAATGTTGTAAGGTTTACCAAGAAGCTCATCTTTATTGCCATTACACCAAGGTGTCCAAGTACATTAGTGTTCAAATAACAATCCACACACACTTCTTGACTCTTACTGCGGGCACTTAGAAAATATTCTAACTATTGGGAAAGAAAATGACCTTTGTTAAGCTACTAAATGAACAATGTCACAAATGTGATTGGTGCATGCATTTATATAGGTAGACATAGACACTCCATTGACACATATGCGTTAATGCATCTCCCCATGCATTGATGGGGTCTCATCAATAAGTATGCATCGACAAGGATGCATTTTCAAGATTCCATCGACACACCTAAACAATGATTCATCATACCCCTACAACTAATTGAAAACTCATGCTTGAGTAAACAAAAGAAGGAATAAGCTTCTTAAAAAATTTGAAAAGGTATGGAATCAATGATTAACTGATTGACTCATATTGACGCTAAGTGCCCAAGTGTATGGTATGGATTTACAATGTTTACAAAAACATGTGTTCATGAAAACAAAATTGAACACCTTTACGAAAAAAATAGCTAGAATTCCACTGATAGCTAAAGATAAGAAGAAAATAAAATGGTCCTAGAAGGTGGAGGCTTTTGAGATGCTGAAGGACCTTTCAGTGCCTCTAGTGCATGTGGCAGTTGAGGTTGAGGCTATGGCAGTTGTGGCCATCTTGTTGCAGCTACTATTGCTAGTGGAAGATGAAAAGAATCTAGCACAGCTTTCATCTTTTTCTCCTTGCTTTGGGGATCGTACATGATCCACACAACCTCACCAATGTGAGCTAGTATAGGAACATCCCATGGATAGGGCATTGCGAAGAACAACTTCTTAATGTTGACAAATCAAGTAGTGAATTATTTGCAGTCAATGTCAAATGCCTAACAATCTTTTGTAGGTCCTAGAAGTTGTTCATTCTCTTGGCTAGCTTCTTCATAATGGATCATTGGTCGATGAAGTATGTGTGAAGAACTTCAAGCTTTGCATTAGCTGTTTCCATCTTTTGTTTCATTTCCTTGTGATGCTTGAACTCTTCCTTGTAAAAGAGGTAAGAGCTGATTACGTGCTTTTCGAGTTCTGACCTTGCCTTCTAGTAGTTAGCATTACTAAGTTTGCATATCGAAGGTTGGCTAGTTCCATGTACTCAGTCATCTTTTCGATATGCAATTCCTTGAGATGAATTTCAACATTGTTGTATGCATTCAGTCCATCAAAGGTGGATTGTCACATGTCATCTCCCTATTGAAGTTGCTTGAGGGCCTCATTAAGTTTTACCTTTGCTAGTTGGATCTCCTTTTCATTAATCTCTTTGAAAAGGCTAACCTGGTCCTTGTAGTGATTTTTGACATATTCAAACTTTAGGGCCTCATTCTTCCAAACGGCTATCTCAATGGTTGATTTTTGACAAAGTACGTGCACCTCCTCCATCAAGAGATTTTTTTTTCAGTAGTCAACCTCCTCAAATCCAAGCTTACCTTGGCAACTTACTGATGCTATTATTGCTTAAATTCTAGCATTTGTTCCTTGTGTGTCTCAACATTATGCAGGAAATGAATGTCTCTGGTTAGAATTACGTTCTAATTATGAATCTCTACAAAGTCCTTTTCAATGTTGTAGTTCATGGCCTCTACTAAGGGCTAAACAAAGATGACCATCTTCTTTATGTGCCTAGCCTCTTGAAGTTTGTGTTGAAGCTATAGGAAAGCTTCATGTCTTGTTACAACCTAGCTGAGAATAGTGGGATCAACTAGTTGGGCTCTTAACTTTATAACCTTGGTAGCCAATCATCAATTCTCTGATGTAGCTACCTCGAGTTGGACATTGGAAATGATGCACTTGACCCTAGCCTCAAGAAATTTTGACTTAGTTGTTGTAATGATATTCGGGAGATCAAAAATCTCTAGAAGAACTTTCCTAACTCCTACTAGTTGATCCAGTAGTTGCTGGTGTTAGGCTACACTAAGTCTTTCACTTGCTACTCCTATATATGTTTGCACATCCCTGAGTATAGCAATATTAGGCACAAAGGTCATAGGAGTGTTTAGTGCATCTACTACATAGTCAACCACCACCTCCATTGTTCTATCCTACCCTTAGTGCTACATCAATAAGACAATTGCCCCCTTGCCCTCATCTAGGTACACCAAGAAAGTGGTAAAATTTCTAGAAATTTTTAGAAATTGTTGTTGTTTTGAGAGGAATAATGTTACTTCCTAGGCACTAGGATTTGATCCTGTAGGTACTTGCATTCTTTGGGGAAAAATGGTGCATTCTCCTCTAGCCAGCTAATAATTTTGGTTACCTCATTCAAATAGCTCATAGCTAGCTAGTAGACTAATGGGTCATCACCACTTGGTCCTGCCTACTATTGTTGTAAGAGTTGCTCATGAAGTTTGGGCATGCACTCAATGGCAGTGTGAGCCTCTAGTGTTGTTTCTTCATAAGTAGGTGGTGGTGGTGGTTGCTCCTCTTCTTGCACTTTGGCAAGCATCTTATCCTTCATCATCTCTACCCAAGAGGTAGTAAGATCATAATGAAGGTTGTCATTAGTATAGCAGGCTATGCCTCCCCTTTTGCACAATTTGTGAATGAGGCATGGGAAGGGGGAGTGCCTTCCTCCCATGCTCATTCTCTTTGAACCACTTCTCGATCTCCAAATAGATGAGCTATGGAGGGAATTTACCACTTAGAGTAGCACATGCATGGGTAGAGAAGACCATGATTTTGCTTAGCCTCATCATTGAATTAAGGTGGTAGGCCACAATTTTGAAGTATGCCCTCTCTTCTTTAGTGAGTGTGCCATATTCCTTATCGTCAACTCCATAGCATTAATGGACCTATAATTTCTTTACTTCTAGGTCTACCTACATTGATATTTCCTCTAAGGTTGTCCTAGTATCTAGTAACTCGAGGCCCATGATATGGCCTTCATAGAATAGGACACACTAGTATCCTTGATTTTCACGGTGGCATCAACTTGCCTATTGTTCTAGAAGAGGTAGATTTCCCCCATGTACCATTTCCCACTGGAAGTGAGGATGGGTCACATGGGAGAGCTTTGAAGTTATGTCTTAACTTCTTCTAGTGCTATGTCCAAGAAAGGGCTAAAGTTTAATTCTAAGACAATTGTACTTTGGATCTCCTTAGAGGGAATTTACCTTAGGCAGGCATTAGTCAAAGTGATCTCAAGGTTTGTTCTAAGGCTAGGCACCTCAGCTTAGTGTGATTGCTCAATCTTAGCAGTGGAAATCTATCGGACAGATTTTACTTTGGGTTTCTTTCGAAGAGGTCCTGTTGCATGGGTTTCTACTACTTTCTCTTGGGGCTACTTCAACTATTGGTCCCTTCCTCTTTTTAGTCACTTATCCCTTAGTTGGGATGGCCCTCCCTCCTATGGGCATTTATCCCTTGGTCTAAGTGCCATTTACAATCACAACATAGCCAAAGGTTAGCATTTGATGTGTAACTTAGATAGTTTGATACCTTGTCTCCTTTGATTTGTTATAGTTAGGCTAAACTATTATTATGGTGGATTGATTATTTTAATATTATTTTATTACTATTTATCTTAGATGACTACCAAAGTTCATTGGGAAGGTTTAACTCTCATAAATTAATGATTTAAATATTATTTTATTTGTTAAACCTTATGGGAGTTAGAAAAAATTTCAAAATTTTTTTTGTCAAAAACCTAAAGTTTATGATTCCCATGACATAAAGCTCACCTCTGGTAGCTATAGAAATAAAGAATGGGATTAATAAGATAAGCAGTGTGAAAGTTATGGGCTCTAGAAGGTTCTAGGCTTTAAAAATAACAAAAACTTCTTCCTCATTTGAAAGAAAATGGGAAAAATTTCACCAAGTTTTTGCAGTATATATAGACTTTTCATGTTGTGTCGATAAGGATGAAAAAACGCAACCACCTACATCGATGAGGTCATGTCAATGCAACTATAGGGAAAAATTTTGACCATTAAGAAACAAATTAAAAATAAAGAGTTTTCACCCCAAATTCAAGTCCAAAGGAAGCCAGAAAAGCCAACAACATGATGGAATGGTCAAAGAGGGCAAGAATATGCATAAAAAAGGAGAATTAATTATTAGAATATTTATTAAGAAGTGCAAATTGGATGTAATTGATGTGGAATTCATAAGGTTTGAAAGCAAAAATGTCTAAGGGATAAGGAACTTAACCTTCCCAACCAAGGGGTATGCAAGTGGGTCCTCCCCATAGCAGGCTCATGCCCTAAATGCCCTTGCATGTACTCATATTAAGGAGTTCGTAAGCCCCATGGTTGATTAATGGTTGTGGTTAGGTAAGAACTAAATCACCAAGGAAACCACAAAAGAATTTTAATTGTATCAAAATATAGACATTGAAACAATCATGAGAAAAGGTAGTGAGGTGATTGATGGAGAGCATAAATGGATGAGATAGTATGGAATGGAGTCCCTTATTGTGGTCACATGAAGTCCCTTGTGGAAGATGTGATTAATTAGGACTTGAAAACTTCCTTGCCTAGTCTCAATTAAGACCATCCACTTCTAGTGACTTTGTATCGACACTTAGACCATTCCACCTTCCAAGAAACAAGAACATCCCTATAGACCACTGACCATTCCTAAAGAAAAATAAAAGAGAAGCAAGAAGTGAAGAGTGCCTTAGTTAGAGGGTGTCTTCAGACATGGGTAACATGTCTTTCCAACCCCATAACCAATGCTTGTAGCCTATTATTATGTCTAATGGATGTGCTTTGAATTCCCACTCTTATTGTTTGTTTACTTTTTTTATTGAATGGAAACCACACCATGCCAAGACTTTGCTTCTTGTTATTGCTTAACAATAGAATGGTGAGAAGTCCATGGAAATACCAATGTAGCCTAGAGGACAGGTAGGTACAAAAGTGAGAAATCCCTTTGAAGTCACATCCTTGTCCATCCACTTAATTCATTCCCAAGTTTGGAAAGTACTAAGATCACCAATTCGTTATAAGTTCTTATTAAGAAGGGACCTCATAGTTCCAAAATGAGGAAACATCATAGAGTTGAGTGGAGTGATGGATGAAGTGATCTCACTACCTATTAACATGAAAAGAATCAATGTCTCACTCATCAATGTCAAAATTCAAAAATGGAGAGGCGATTGAACCTGAAATTGAAACAAGTAGTGAAAGAAGAGATAGAATAGCTCCTCAAGGCCGTGTTCATATATCCCATTGCTGATACTAAATGGGTTAGTCCTCTAGTAATCAGAGGTAAATGGAGGGTATCTAGACATTTGTAATCAAATAACAATGTAAAGTACAAGCCATCATCAATTAGAAACTACAATTACATCAAATCTTGGTAGTAATAAAGAAAGAAAAGAAAATCATAAGAAAAATGCAAACCAAATAAGGAAAAATATAGAAAATTTTTTAAAATAATTAAGAAAGAGAAAAATGTACTAAAAATGATGTAAAAATAAAAATTTAAAAATCAAGGAGCCACTTTATAAGATCCTAGCATGGATGGCCATATCCCCCATGACTAAGTTGGAAGGAGAAGATCTGAAATATTGAGCATGCACATCCATCTGTTGAGGTGTTGGTGCTACTGGTTATTTTGGATTCTATGAAAGGCTTTATTTGTTGTGTGTTGACTAATAGTTTCTTATTTGGGCTTTTAGGTTGGAAAATTAGCATGGCCCTAGATGGAAAGGTTTTATAGATGATATAAGGACCTTCCCGTAATGTTTGGAAGTTAGTGCATTGAGATATGTGCATGGGATTCCAATAGATCACCTTATCTCTTGGTTGGAATTTCACCTTCCAGATCCTAAGATCATGTCATTATTTGTTGTATGCCTTGTGCACTTTGTTATATGATAGGCCCACTAGTTTTTTCTTATCTAGCACATTGAGATTCATTAATTGTTCTTTGTATGCTAGGCTTAGGTCCAAGTTGAGGTCACATGAGGTTTATAGTGTACAGAGTTCCTCTTAGATGGAAAGTGTTGGAAGCTTTCTCTACATAAGCTCATAGGGAGAGTATGTGATAAGAAGTTTCCATGTGGAATGATAGGCCCAAAGGGCATCATTGAGTTTGAAGCTCTAGTCCCTCCTATATTTACTAACAGTTCAAGTTGATATTTTAGTTAGCTTCCTATTTGTGACTTCAGCTTGGCCATTAGCTTGGGGGTGGTAGGGACTTGTTAATTTATGTTCAAACCCTAAGCATTACATGAATTTTTGAAAAGTAGTACTTGTGAAGTGTGTTCCATTATTGAAAATAAGTGCTCATGGAAAACCAAACCTATTTATAACATGTTGTATAAACTAGGCCTCCATAGAGGATGTACAATCAATGATGGTCATAGCTTTTGCCCATTTTGTGAAACAGTGAACAAAAATAATTATTTATGCCTTTCCATTGGACATGGGATTGATGGACCTCATGAAATAAATTTCCTAGAGATTGAAAGGCTCTAGTGGTTGGATCCACTATTGGGGTCCTTCCATACAAGCAATCATCCCTTCATCATGTTGGCATCGATCATAAGATCAGACAAAGTGATGGGCATCCTTGAAAAGTATTGGCCAATAGTATCCTGCCATGAGGATCTTAATGTTCATTCACCTCCTAGCATAGTGTCCCCCACAAGGGCCCTAATGTGCCTCTTGGAGGACTCTGAGTTAATCTGCATCAGGAAGACACCATTAGACTAGGCCATCCATGCAAACCTTTTAAAGGTTGCCATTAATCTCCATGAAGCATTTGTCCTAGTAAAGAAATCACTATTTCTTCTTCTGGTTCCACTTTTGTGTTAGATCTTGAGTGATCATATAGAATAGGATGTTCTCATACTTGTTGATCTTCTTGAGAACTTGTTCGTTTATAGCACCAATAAAGATGAGTTCATTAGGAAATTGATTTGAAAGTGGACTCTCCTCCTCCTTGTTGTTCCATCATAACTGAGACAAGTGGTTAGGTACCATGTTGTTAGTTCCCTTTCTATCCACTATCAAAAGATCAAACTCTTATAAGATTACTAATCACCATATGCCACAGGGGCTTATTGTTAGCTTGTTCATGAGGAACCTCATGACATTGTGGTCTATGTGCACAAATACAATGTATCCAAGCATATAGTACCTAAATTTATCCAAAACATACACCACTACTATTAGTTCTTTTTCAGTGGTGATGTAGTTCAACTGTGCACCCATAATGCTCATGTTGGCATAGTGGACGTAACATGAATGTTTCTTATCATCCAACTGAGTTAGAATAGTTCCTAATGCATAGTAAGATGCATCTTTCATGATGTGGAAGGATCTAGACCAATCATGTGCTTATAGAATTAGTGTTTCTATGAGCTTTTTCTTGAGGTGCTAGTATGCATGCTCACATTCCTTGGTCCAGACAAATGGAGCATCCTTCTTTGTAAGCTCTACTAATGGTTTGGTAATCTTAGAAAAGTTCTCTATGAAGTGTCTATAATAACCAATATGCCCAAAGAATGACCACATGTCTTTGACAATTTCTAGTTATCAAGTTATTCCTTGGATGACCCTTATCTTTTCAGGGTCTACCTCAGTCCATTTTCTATGAAATTTAGTGTCCTAGTATGATACCTGCCTAGACCAACAAATGGATTTTCTACCAATTAAGCTTGAGGTTATTCTCCACACATCTTTTCAAAACTTGCTTAAGATGGTACAGGGCTTGCTCAAACATAGCCCCATAGGTGAAGAAATCATCTATGAAGACTTCCACCTTGCTATCAATATGCTATTGAAAGATGTTGAGGACCAAGTGTTGGAAAGTAGCAGGTGCATTGCAAAGGCCAAAGGGCATCTTCCTATCTATAAAAGTTCCCCATGGACTCATCAATTTTTTTTGGCCTAATCCTCCAATGCAATCTAGATTTGGTTATAGCTGCTATAACCATCCAGAAAGTTGTAGTAGCAATGCCCTACTATTATATGCAACACTTGATCAAAAAATGGCAAAGGAAAGTGATCTTGTAAGTTGCCATGTTCAATAGCCTAAAATCTATGCAGACTCTCCACTTGCCTCCTTTCTTTGTTACTATAACAAGTGGGCTAACCCACTTGCTATCCACAATGGGATAAATGAACCTTGCCTTGAGGCATTGCTTAATTTATTCCTTGATAATCTTTTTGTGCTTGGGAGTCAATCTTCTTTGTGGCTACCTCTTTGGTTTTATGGAGGAGTTCGTATAGATCCTATGTTGGCATATTCTAGGTTCAATTCTAGTGAGCTCATGATATCACCAAGCAAAGGTTTTTGGCCATTTATTAACAACTTCCAATAGCTTCTTTTTCTTGGAGCAAGATTGACATTGATCATGACCATTTCTCCATTATTTAGAAAGACATTCCATTCTGGCTGGTAGAGTTTTCCATTCAAGGAGATTCTACTTGAATGTTTTAGGGATTTCCAACTCTCCCCAATTGATTTCACCTTGTTCTTGAAAGAGTTGGCGATGCATCTACTCTAGTTGATCCATGCTTTCTATGTAAGAGCTTATGAGACCCTAAGTGGATTCCATGCATACTATTAAGCTACTTTCTATTTTAGTTGTCAGTCACTAGGTGCTCTCCTATTTTGTGCTACTATGTACAGGCACCTTTGAATTTCTATGATATATGCATATTACCTGCATGCTTTAAGTTTTGTTCTTTGAACAATCCATATATCATTGTACAGGTAATATGGAACATGCTTCTTCTCAATCTTGCTAAATTCATTCTCCTTGGAGATTTCCAAGGAGAGGTCTCTTATCCCCAGCCTTGCATCAATGGTACTTAGCCATGCTCTTCCCATGATAATAGGGAAGTCCCCTTTGTAGTTATCCATAAAAATCACTAGGAATTCAATAGGATAGGATCACTCACATATGGTGGTCACAATGTCCTCCACTAATTCCAAAGGGATAGTGATTAACTAATCTACTAACTCTAAGCAAATGTTACTCTTTTTGAGTGGAGGCAGGTTCTAAGCTTTGTACATTTAATGTGTGATGAAATTAACACTAAAAATGAAGTCCAAAAGAGCTTTGCAAGGTTCATTATTGATGACTTGAAAATAGATGAGGGGACTCCCAGGATCAGATCTCTTCTTGGGAAGGTGGCCAACCTTGATCTAATCAATGACTGCATAGGTTAACATTATAGTGTGCACTTTGGGAGGAGTTTGGTTTGAAGGGTTGAAGGATATTTTGGAGAAGGTAGGAGAAGTAGGTTCAATAGCCATAGGTGTTTGTGAGGGCTTGGTAGGGCTATTAGTTCTGGAAAAGGATCTTTTTTTAGGCTTAGTGTCAGAATCACTTGGTTGAGGAGCATGTTGTAAGTTCATAGCTCTTGTGGCATTTCTTTGTTGTAGCTAGGCTAGTGTTTTTTCCTACATATATGGAGCAAGTGGTAAAGGCATTAAGGAAGGAAGTGCATGAGTGGAAGGATGAGGAGGGTAATAAGGAAATGGGGATGTCCCCCTTGGAGATGGTGCTCTATAATACTCACGACGGTAGTAGTGGTGTTGGAAGGAAACATGACTAGAAGAGTCACATGGAGAAATGGGTTGCTAAACATAGTACTTGTATAAATCTAGCTAGCAGTAAGGGTACTGTTGACTTAGAAGTGACATCCCCCATGACTGTGGGTGTTTCCATTGCTAATACTACTCATGAGGCTAAGGTGGTGCTCCTCTCAGATAGTAAGCTTGTTGGTAGAACTATCGATAGTTGCCTTGAGGATAAGGCAACCTTCTAGGTGCTTGTTGTTTGGCCAATCAAGGATTTATGCATATGCCTTGGAATCCTACAAGTGTGACACAATTGGGAAACATCCCTTAGGATTTTCATACTAACAAATGTCAAACCCATCATCATCTATTTTGGAATCTGCAACCTCTTCTACTGTAGCAACTTTTCCTTTACTCTTATGATGGGCATGTTCAACTTCCTTTTTCTTTCTTTTGTCATGTTTACTACCTCCTTGGTCTTTGTTCTCCTTAGTAATTCTTAAAGTAGTTTGAAATTTTTCATCCAAGGAGTCCGATATTTTGTCAACCTTGGTTGATATTTTGAAGATAGATTTCTAGATCGACAAAGTTTTTTTATTGCACGACTTCATCAAGTGGTGCCTCCTCCTCATTATCACAAAACCAGACCTCCCTTCTGTGAATCGAAGGATCTTGGTTGTACTATTCTACACTTTTCCTCTTTCTCAGCTCATCTTCTACCTTACTCAATTAGCCTTTAGATCTGATGGGCCCTTAGCTATGAAAGCATCCCTTGAGCATAAACCTTAAGAGTTCTCCTTGTTTTAATTCGAAGCCCATCTATGATGTGGTGCAACTGATCCCTTTGAGAAGAGTCATGGCCTTGGCATCAATGCAACAAGGATTAGTACTTGACCATGGCTACATCCAAGGATTCATGAGTTTTCTATTTCCATCCTTGGATCTACCTTCCCAAGTTGGACACTTGGAAGTATGTCTGATACTTGTCATTAAACAATCCAAGCATTGTATGCCATCTTTGAATCGATTTCATTTTCAAGGGCTAGTACCAACTTTCAGCTTCCTTGATGAGTGTCTTGGGAAATAGCTTCAACTTTTTCTACTCATTTTCCATGTTCTCTAAAACATAGGTATCATGGAAGGCTTGCAGATGATTTTGTGGATCTGAATTATATCCCCCTTCAAACTTGGGGATATTATTCATATTCATTCATTAGATTCAACTGTCCTTCACATGCCTTGTTGAAATCCTAATAGTCTTCGTAATGTTTAGCATGTTTCTTGTTACCAGCAAGGGCTTGTCATAGTCATATTGATCTCAGTGGTCCCTTTCACGGCCATGATGCCTATGACCAGTCCTGTCGTCTCTTCTTTCTTTGTGATGGTCCTTCCCTCATTACCCACAATCACAGTCATTACAACGGGATTGGTAGTCATCCCAATCCTGTCGTTCACCTCCATCATGGTCTTTGTTACCTCTACAGCTCTAATTGGAGTTGGAGGAGTAATACAATGAGGATGAAGAAGGTGAAGAGGAAGGGGAGCCATGGTCACTACCTCTTCTTTGATCCCTACCATGGTCACCATGTTTTTCCTTATCATGGTGCTTGTCCTCATTCTTGCATTGACTACCCCCATTCAATGCCTCCTGATCTTGGGATCTATTCTTCCTAAAAAAATATTTTCCATAATGGACTATAGTCATTGGTTAAGTGTCTCCTCATCAAAGAGAGGATAAGAATAATTGTTATGAGAACTTCCCAAAAAGAAGTCCTCTCCTTCCTTGTGTTTGAAGGAATAAGCAGGTAGGCCCTTTTTTGCCTTTGGAGGCCTCATAGTGTGCTTCCATCAACTGATCCTTCTTTTTATGTGCCTTTGTGGGATGATAATCTTGATAGGCATGATCTTGCACTTCATATTCAGAATTGAGTCCTATAATGCCCAATCGAATAAGATTGTTTAGTAGCATTGCAAGAAACAATCGATCAAGAGGTAACATGATGTTGCCTTCCATGTCCCTCCACTGTAATGAAGTTCAGAGTATACTCATCTCGATGAGTATAGACCACCTTAAACTATTGTGGCACTGGCATCTTGTGGTCTTCAGATCCTTATTGATTAGAATTGCTCATAAAGAGTGGTGGGGAGTTTTCCTTGTGAGAAGAAGCCATGTTAGTTTTGAAGTAAAATAGTCTACTTGTGTTATTATTATTTTTCTCAATGATATGACCTTAGGGTTTGTTACAATGTCATTAAATAATTTCACTAACTTCCTAGGTCACACACATAGTTAACTAAAATCCCCAGCAATGATGCCAATGATACCCTATGCCCAACCATATGAATTACAAGTGTTCACACATAATCTAATCGAATTCCATAGACCTCAGCTCTCTAAGTGCATGTCATCTAGGATAGTGAATCTAGGGATGTGATCATTGTGTTCTTGGTTTCACTTGTATAGGTGCAAGTGTATGGTTAAGTGTAACCAAGGCACATGATTGGTATAATTTATATTTTTTATTAATTTTATCCTAAGCATCAAACAAAGCAATTAAGTATTAATTCATCTAACAAACTATCTAATGCCTTAAACTATTTCCTAACATCAGCATTTGATCCCACCAATCATACACATCTTGGACACGTTATAATGCTGCTAGGCTACGATGTGCTAGCACCACTAGGATTACCAAGCGTTACATATGCTTGTGGTGGTTGTACTTATGTGTATTAATTAGTCATATTTAATTAATTAGCTAAGTATATGAAAGTAAATTGCATTCAAAGTAAAGTGCATTAAGGTAAAGATGAAGCTAGTTCCAAATGTTGCAAGGTTTATCAAGAAGCTCATCTTTATTGTCATTACACTGAGGTGTCCAAGTGCATCAATGTTCAAATAAGGATCCGTACACTTCTTGACTCTTACTATGGGCACTTAGAAAATATTCTAATTGTTGGAAAAGCAAATTGCAAGAACTTTGTTAAGCTACTAAATGAAAGATGCTATAAATGCGGTGGATGCTCACATTTATCTAGGCATACATATACACTCTATAAATGCATATGCGTTGATGCATCTCCCCATGCATCGACAAGATCCTATCAATAAGTACACATCAATGGGGATGCATCAACGGGATCTCATCAACACACCCAAATGATGATTCATTAGAGTGCCTAGAGATATTATTTGGTGGGTCATGTAAAGGAAAATCATCTTTAATAAATATTAAAGTAATTCAAGATATGTATGAAGGAGCTACCACTAAAATTAGAATAGCTTGTGTAACAACATCTCATTTTCCAATTATAGTAGGTTTACATCAAGGGTTAGATCTTAGCCTGTACTTATTTGCCATTACTACGGATGAATTAACAAAGGAAATATAAGATGAAATCCCTTGGTGTATGCTATTTGGTGATGATCCTGTGTTGGTGGATATATCTTGACAAAATATTGCTTCTAAAATAGAGAAGTGAAGATATGCTCTAGAATTAAAAGGCTTAAAAATTAGCAGAAATAAGTTAATGGTTTGAGTCTTTCCTTTCTTGTTATTTCTATTTGTTCTATCTTATGCTACTTGTGTATTTTTTACCCTTTCTAGCTGGTTTGTGAGATGCTACATGTGTATTGGATGCTTTATTTTGATTAATAAAACTTTTTTTTCAAGATTCAACAGCCCCAACAAGAGGTTACTAATTCAAGTTACACTTGAAGCACATTTACATTTAATCTAAAGTATCATGTTAGTTATAGGTATAAGGGTACATATAATTAAAAGGTTTTAGGTTGTAATTCCCTAAGGATACATATAGTCAATATTTTTGGGAAAAAAAAGTTTTGATTTTAACACACTTTCCCCACACACTCATGGAACCCACACCTAAAAGAAAAAAAATGATACTCTCGAGGATACATATAGTGAAAAAGTTTCAAGGCCAAACATCCTAGAACCCTTCTTCCCTTCTCTTGATTATGCAAAATTAGTGAACAACCAAACAATGTCATATGATTGTAACATATTTCTAACTAGGTTACTAAGAAACCTTACAATTCTTGGTCAAAAAGAATAGATTAGTTGTCTTTACATAGCATATTCAAACTCTTTGGTCTAATCAAATTTTCCATAGAAGCACATTGAAAATCTTGAAAGGCCATGCTAAAGTTAAACACTATAGATCTTGTGAGTTATTTGTGAGAAATCATTAAGAGTATATAGGAATGATGAGAATATTTAAGAGATGATATATGAGAGAGAGAAAACAAAAGCAACTAAGAGTAAATGATAACAAAATTTTATTATGTCTTTGGACCCTCTAAATCTATTTACCAATAAAAATATACAAGCTATGAGTTGTAAAATTATCATTAAGACAATTAGTAAATTTTAAATATATCATTAAGGAAAAAAGAGCTAGATCTTATTATGATGTCTATTTTATTTATAAAAAACTTGAAATATTTTATTATTAACATGAATCTTTAAAAAAATGATAAAAGGAGGTAGAGAAGAGAGGAAAATAAGAAAAAAAAATTAAAAAACAAGCTTCATACTTCAATTTTTGAATCTATTTCAAAAGAGACCTTTATTGACTTTCAAAATTTTAGGAATTATAGAGGCATCAAGCTTGTGAGTCATATCACAAAGTTATTGGAAAAGTTATAGAACAATGTCTAAGTCAAGATTTAAATATTTTTGAGAATAAGTTTGGTTTTATGCTTAGAAGATTAATAAAAAAAGATGTTATTTTACTAAGATAGTTGATAGAGAAATTTAGATGTAAGAAGAGAAATCTACATATGATTTTCATTTATTTGGAGAAAGTCTATAATAGAGTTTCCTGTAAGATTATTTTATAGGCATTAAAGAAGAAGGATATTCCTAATGGGTAAACGAAAGAGGGAGGGAAATGTTGGAACTCAAAACATAACATTTACCCTCATAATAGTTTGATAGAAATTTGTTTATAACTCAACATTATCCAGTGGAATCAAACCATTGACTTAGAGCTTCTAGATCAAGAGCCTTATCACTAGACTAACACTTCATTGTCCATTGTTTATTTGGTATATAAAGGCTATTCAAAACATGTAGGATGGAGCCATCATTCAAATTCACTAATGATGAGGTGTTAGCCTAGTGGTAACAATTCAAAATTAAGAATTTAGTTAGTATAAGAAATTCAAACCCTTGACATCACTTGTTTAAATAAAGGATTAAATTAACAATGACATAATAAGCATATGTACATCCTATGTTATATAGTCAAATTAGAACTTTATAGGCTTCCAAATCAAGAGTCTTACCACTAGGCATTGGTGTTTTGATTATGACATAAGAAGGGTTAAAATCAATATGATGGTTTGTTGATGTAAGGACTGATAAATTTGAGGCATGTTGCACTCAAAAGTTTGTTAATATATGTTTGAATAAAAATTGAAACATGGTGCTAATGCACTCAAAGGATTGCATTGATATGTGTGCCATGATAGGGGGTGTTAACTCCTAAAAAATATTAATAATAAGCAAAAAAAATTTAGAGTACATAACATGCTTAATAACTAAGTAGAAATCCCCATAAACAACGTGAAAATGAGTAATTTCCAATTTTAGGGATGTCTACTTAGATATACAATCTTGCAATAAATGCTTTGAAAAAACTAAAGAGGAAAATTAATTGTTAATAGGGAGGATGCCCCCAATCCTAACAACATTCACATCATTTTTGGGAGTGGGGGTGTTGGAACCTTGAAATAATTGTAATATAGGCACACCCTAAGATATATAATCCATTTAGAACTTTATAATTTAACATTGCTAGCTAAAATCAAATCCATGACTTGAAGATTTCAAATCAAGAGTCTTACCACTAGCTATTAGTGTTTTGACTATGAAATAAGAAGGGTTAAAATCAATATGATGATTTCTTTTATGTTAGGTGTTGATAAATTTGAGACATGTTGGAGTGCAAGCTCTTTAATATACATGTGAATAAATTTTGGAACATGATGCCAATGTAAAGGATTGCATTAATGTGTGTACCATGAGAGGGGGTGTTAAATTCTAAAAAATATTAATAATAAGAAAAAAAGAATTTAGAGTACATAACATACTTAATCACCAAGTAGAAAGTCCAAAAAATACAATGAAAATGAATAATTTCCAATTTTAGAGATGTCTACTTAGATGTATAGTCTTACAATAAATGCTTTGAAAAAACTGGAGAGAAAAAGTAATTATTAATAGGGATAATGCTCCTAGTCCTAATAACATTTACATCATTTTTGGGGGTAAGGATGTTGGAGCCCAAAAATAATTGTAATATAGGTACACCCTAAGATATATAATCTAATTAGAAATTTATAATTCATCATTGCCTACCAAAATTGAATTAATAACTTGAAGCTTTCAAATTAAGAGTCTTACAACTAGGCTAACACCTCATTGTTACATTTACATCATTTTAAATATTTATGCTTAAACCTAAAATAGCAAAAGGATTTGATTCTGCAACAAAAAGCTTTGGTGAAATATCAACTTTTGTAGGAGATGAAGGTACATAAGTAAATTATGGCACATAATGTTCATCATGATTAACCTTACATGAGTCTCTTTGGCATCTTCTAAACCTTGCTTGTTAACAAAATATTTTATCTTTGGGTATATAGTAATATTCTTACATAAGAAAAAATATTCTTTGTATGCTATTTATTTGGATTAATTAATAATTCTAATAATAAAGGTAAAATTATTCACAAAAGCTTTTGTATTCTATGTTTTCTAGATTGCCATTTGATTATTCTTATCATTGATATTATCTTGATTATTTGTTTGTTCAACTTCAATTTATTTTTTTTCTATCCTCACCTTCAAAATGTTATTTCTTTTTCTTGATATTTTTTTAGTAGAAAAGGGCAAACATTACATAAATGTCCTTCATGATGACAAAAATTACAAGAATTAGGAATCTTATAATATATATTTAGTTGAATGTAAGTTTTTTTTACTTGTTTGCAATACCAATTCCTTTTTATGATTAAGAATGATTTTAATAAAAATTTCTACAAGAACCAAATGATGTAGAAATATATTAAGTATGCTTACTGGAAGTGAGAAGACTAACAATTTCTTTTTTAGCTCTCTAAAAAATCAATGGAAGATTAAAAAGCTTGACAAAACATGGAACTTTAGAATATTCTTTAAATTGGACATCAAAATCAAGAGTCCACTTATGAATGATTAACGATGTGCTTATGTATAAAAAATCCTATATTAAGGGCATGCTACATCATTGAAACATTGCTTAGCTCAATAATGAGAAAAAAATGAGACTAATATCCAACCTAAATGACTTGAATATCATGCTTTTGCATCATGTTAGTTAACTATGAATCAGAACTTCAATTATAAGGTAGGTAGCTCAAAAATTGAATGAACACATATCATGATGTGAGATAAGCTATCAGTGACTCATATACATCATTAAAGAAAACAAAATCAAGTATCTTAATTACATCATCATTACTAGAAGAAATCACAAATTTTTTCTCAACAACTTGTGAATCCACATTATGATGATCAACCAATAGGTTCTCATCAATAGAAGATCTCAAAATTTTAACATCAATTGAAGAATTTAAAAGCAATTTAGAAATCAAGTCTACTAGACAAAAATCAAAGATAAAGGAATCATATCAATTGGATACAAATCATATTCTGACTACTCATCATATTTGGTTTGGTACTGCAACAACACATGATTTTGAAAGTCACGATGATATTAAACATTAAATTAGACTTCAAACTATTTAACATATTTGGTTTTTAGTCTAAAAATTACATGCCACCTGGGACACTGTAAAAATATACATCTACAAGTTAGAAAAGCTATAAACTTTTGTTTCTATTTGTTTATTATTTTTAATTGATGCTTTCTACTTCTCTTTGTAATAAACTCTTTAGTAAGAAGTCAAGACTCATGAAAGCACTTCTAAATAAGGGCAAGGCCTAACTATTTTCTTATCCAATTAGGAGATTTTTCAAGATAAGTTGTAAAGATGAAAACTAAAAAGGCATCCCTAAAACCATTATGTGTTTTCAAGTTGTGAGTGATAGTTACATAAAGGATTATCCCTCTTGAAAATACATATTTGGAATTTTTCTTTAAACTTTGTCTTCTATGTCGATGATTTGATGGAATTTTGATTTTTTTTAATTAATTTGTATTTCTAGTGTCCAATGAACATCCTTACCAATAATTCCAAACTACCATATATTTTGGGAAGGGGGTGGGCGGGATGCAGGGATGGAGGATGGGTGGGGTGTGCGGGGTGAGGGCAAGGGTGCATCCTAAGATGTATAGTCTAATTAGAAATTTATAACTCAACATTTTCCACTAGAATTGAACCCATGACTTGGAGCTTTTAAATCAAGAGTCTTACCACTAGGCTAATCCAACACATATGTGATTCAAAGGGTAAGTATATTAAGATACATGCCACCAAAAGCATAGTAAAGATATGCAATGTTTCTTTTAAGAATTTCCAATTAGCTTATCTAAAGTTTATCTTTTTGTATTTGCTAGCTTTTGATGAGTGGCAAGGTATTCCAATACTTCACCATACACGTCACAAGCATTCATGCACGAGCAGATCATAATTCGTGGATGGACAGTGTAAGTATGCTAGTAGATGATAGTTGGTTTATGATCATTGTCTTCTCACCTTGAGTTAGTGAAGTGCAAGTAGTATGGTTTAACTCTCAGTGAGGTATATGATATTGTGATGTTGTAGGCTTATCTTACTTCTAAGTGCTTCCATAATGAAAAGAATGAGAATACAATCTAAGTCTAAGTGATAGCTAAAATGTAAATCTATCATATCCTGAGGTGATAAGAACCTGTTCCTGGTTTTCTGTCACATCTTGGGCTCATGTAATCATCACTTGGATTACCAAGTGAATTCACTACTTAGTGAATCAAGGGAAGTCACTACTAGGTTACCAAACGATCACACTTAATGCTCAAAACTAGTTGTACTTATTTTACCTTACTAATGAACATGGAAAAAGTAAAGTACTTATAAAATGTAAAGAACTAAAGTAAGGTAAACATATTAAAGAAATAAAAATTAACTAAGTAGTATGACTAAGTTACAAATAAAGAAACTAGGTGCAATGCTACAATGGTGAGAAATAATCTTGATCTTTATTTCTGGCCATGAATTGTAACCAAGCACAATCCACTCAATCAAATATTTTGTACAACTATTTGACACCACACTGTGGGCATTCACTCTATCAGTAAGTCTAAGTCACAAAAACAAATTATAATAATTTTTCTAAGGATTGGACAAAAGTTGTTCCATTGATGCAACTAAGGGTTGGTATTTATAGTGTTGACCATGGTCCTCTACATGGCATCAACGATGACGTATATAGAATTGCAATGTCATAGATACTATATCATAGATGGGATATTATAGATATGATATTGTGGCCTATAACAAAAAGGTTTCATCATACCCCCAAAACTAATTGGAAACTTTTCCTTGAGTTAAAATAAAAAGGAGGATAGAGTTCTTTACAAAATTATGAGGTGTATTCAAACGTTTACATGACTCCATATATATAGGACTACTTTGACTTTGAATGCTCCATTGTGGTTCAAGTGGTGCTTTACAAAATTATCATGCTTTGCATGATGGACACACATCACAACAAAACAAAAAATAAAATAACAAAGCTCAATGTAACCTTATGTCCTTAGTTATGATGGCTCATCTATTGGCTTCTTTCCTTTATCATCAGGCTTATGAAATTGATATCAATTAAGTAGTGCCTGAAGCTTTTCCTCCTCTGATCTTAGGTCATGTACTGTCTAGGAGATTTTTGCAGTGTTTAATAACATCAGTACTTCTGTGGCCATGACAACTATGGAAACATCTTATTTTCTTTTACATACCAAGCTACAAACTATCGTCTTTCCTCTTTAAATGCCCTAGCCATCTTTCTCAATTCTTGGTAATTTGTCATTCTTTGGGCTAGGTTGCTACATCCTTTTGATCTTGGTAGCTAGTTTGAACTATTTCAAGTTCAGAGTTTGTGATATGTAGTTTCTATTGTGCATCTTTTCAATCCACAAACTCCTTTTCATACATGGCATACATTGCAGCTACTTGTTATTCTAGCTCATTCCTTAGTCTACCTACTATGAGCATGGCCAAATTAGCATTCCAAAGGTTTGCTAATCCAATGTACTCTATAAGGTCTTCAATTTGTAGGTTCTTATTCTTTACTTCAACTTGATGGACATGGGTGAGGCTATTTAGAATCAATTGCTAATCAGGAGTTTGTGTGGTGATGGAGCTGAATTTGGTTTTTTTTTATTAATGTATTTGTACATGCCCACCTAGTCTTTGAAGTATTTCTTTAACCTTTCATGCTTCTTGATCTCATTTTTCCATGCACTAATTTCAATTGCTAATTTTTGGTGGATAACACAAACTTCTCTTACTGATAGGGTCCTATTCTCTCTGGTCAATTTTTTCATATCTTTGTTAACTCTGGCAAATTATTCTCCTAAATGATGGATGCTTTCTTTGAGAACTTTCTTCTAGGTCTCTATATCTATCAACCTTGTATTTTTAGCAGTAATTATTTTATTTTCCTCTTTAAGAATAGTTATTGCTATGGCATGTGCATACATTTGTGCTTTATCCACTGAGCCATTCCATGTTGCCTTCTCTTTCTCCATATCCACTTGAATATTTCTAGCTATGAGCTAGGTGACTTTTTCAAATCTAAATTTATCTAGTTGGTCTAGCACTATGTACTGCACAAGGTCTTTTTTTTCTACTTTTAAGGCTACTAATTCAGCTTACAACCTTTGCACTTCATTCTTTACATGCTTAACTCTTATTTCTACCATTACAAACTTGCCCTTTGTTGAGATTAGATCTAAATGGACTATAATGATATCATTAGAGATCTTAACAAGATTTTGCATTACATGGCTTGTTTGCAGTAGTTGATCTAAGATGTCTTTATGTTCTGCTGGGGGCATCGATGTACCAACTAACATTTCAACATCTCTAGTTCTAGTAATATCCACTGGTGGCACAATGGGAACATTGAATGATTCCTTTATGTGATCTGTGATCACCTCTACCACTCCTACTACATCTTGGTGTTGTAGCATCACAAATATGGCTCCTTCTCTTATTTCTAGCATAACTTGAAAAGATGTAGTGTTTCTAGAAATCTATTGTACCTGGTCTTTATCTTCTCTTGCATGTAGAGATACTTGATCACTAGTGGGTCCTATTGATACTATAGGCCTTATGAAATTATCTCCTACTTTATACATTGTAGATCCTTCTCAATTTTTCCAACTTATAGTTTTTGCAATTTGTTGCAAATGACTCATGGAAGGTCAATAGCCTTGTTGTGCTAGTGGATCACTTGATTTGGGTCGATTAACAATTGGTGTTGATCCATTGAATCCTGCTTGCACTTGTCCTATTGCTAAAATATTGCCTATTGGTGTTGATCCTACTACTCCCTCAATGCCTGTTGGCTTTTCCAACTAATATTTCTTTGGAGGCACTAGCTTAGATATTTTAGTATAGGATGCATTTTAGTCCTTGCGTAGAACATCATTTATATAACCTAGAGTCTTAGCTTGCTTGCACAAAATTTAAGGCAAGGAAATGGTAAAGTGAGCTTCCCTTCCTTCTTCTCTTTAAACCTTCCTTGAATTTCTAAGAAGAACAAATGGGCTATATTTGCATTGAAGAACAAATGAGCTATATTTCATTGAAGAAAAAATGAGCTATATTGAGCATAGGTGAAAATTCTGTTTAATATTTTGGTAAGGAAAATATGGTAAATTGCAATCTTAAAATATATTTTCTCTTTGGTAGATAATTCACTGTATTTTTTATCTACCTTACCATATGCCCTTTGTAGCCATAATTTCTTTGTTTATTTGTCAAAACTTGTAGATATCTATGCAATGTTGGCTCTGACATTAGAAATGTTAAGTGTGTTAGCAATTGCTTTGACTAAATAAGACATAGATACTCCTTCAATTTTTACTATGGCATCATCCTACTTATTTTTCTAGAATTGGTACACTTCTCCTAGGTACCATTCTTTGTTGCATGATAGAGTTGGCCACAGAGGTGAGACTTGTAGTTGTGTTTGGATATTCTCAAGTGTGAACTCCATGAATGGTCTAAAATTGAGTTCCATAATCACTATGGACATGATTGACTTTTCTTGGATCTAGAGACATTCCATCGATAACATGAGACATTGTCCTTGCTTTGGAGCTAGTGGTGCTTTATCCTAAGCCTGCATAGAGTGTTTAGTTATAGGTGTTTGCTAATGGATGTTGAAGGATTGGGCTTCATGCTCTACCTATGAAGTTTGTTCTCTAGCTTATCTTGTACATCTACCTCTTAGTGTTTTACTTTCTTACTATGAGGATCCTCTTATTGCAGGTCTCTTAGGAGCCATCTGTAATCACGAAGGATTTGCTTAGATTGTCCAAGGATTTTAAACAAGCCTCTAATGATTCATGGTCCTCTCTTAGGCTTTTGGTTTTGATCCAATTTTTATCCTTATTATTATTTATAACTTCATTATAATTGTAGAGTTAGAAAAATTCAAAGAAACCCTTATTTATTATACTTTTAATTGTTAAGACTTCTCATAGTTATCATTATCACATTTATTATGCAATTGGATGGTTAACTAAGAGAATCAGTTACGTTTATTAGCTTTTATTCAATTAATTGATTAAAACATGCTTATTTTCTCCTATTCTTACCCTTAATATATTCTTCTGGTGTTAGAGAAATTTAACTCAATTTGTCTTATTTTCACATACCACTCTCACCCATGATTGAGTTGGTCACTCTGTTATCAACAAGATTTGAAAATGACACAAATTAGAGCTACAGTGAGAGATTTATGATGCTAGGAAGTTTGGCTATGATAGGATTAAAAAAGAAGCATGAACTTCCCTTGCTAGAAATGAGAATAATAAAAACGTTTCCAAACTCCCATGTGTATATATAGGTGATTTATATTAGATACATTATAGATAAGACATTGTAGCTACAACATATTAGGGACTAATGCATCATAGCTACAACATCACCATCCAAAAAGTTTGATTTATGAGTAATTTTTGTGGACAAAAATTGGGTGAAATGAATCAATTTTTGTAAGCATCATTGGATAGAGGAGTGCCTTCAAGCATGGGTAACATGTCTTTCTAGTCTTGTAACCAATGTGAGTCCAAGAAACCTTGAAATTTCTAAAAAGTTACCTACCTTTAGGCATCGATAACATGCCTTTCTAATGGTACTCCCAAAAAATTTTATTCTGTGGATTTATTATATTTTTACTTTGACAACCTTACCAAAGGAATACCTTCAATCATGGGCAACATGCCTTTCTAATGACATGGTAAGGAAACACTTATTTTTTATCTCCATGTTTCATTAGAACTCAAGTAAATAATACAACTTATTAGCAGGATAGGACTTATATTAGTAGCTTAAAGAATCTACAAACACCCTTGATGTCACACTCAGTTTGTTCCCACTCGATTTTTTACTTTTCCATCCAAGCATAATGATCACAAGTTTATTTTAGTTTTATTTTGGAAATAATATCATTATTGATGAGCTGTGATATCGTGTACGTGATATCACATCTGCCACGCTATATCACATACGCGATATCGCGTCCTGCCTCATCTTCTATAAATAAGAGATGGCACCCTTTGTTCCAATGGAGTTAGACTTAGATCCTTAGCTAGATTCTTGCAGTTTCGTTATTCCAGAGTTAGAATTATTTCTATGTGCCCACAATAGGAGTCATAGAGTGAACAGATCTTTATTCGAGCAATTTGTACCTAAGCACAATTTTGTGTACAGCAATAAAGACAAACTTTATGATAAACCTTACAACATATAGATTAAGCTAATTAGTAATTAATTATTGTTTAATGCTTTCCTAGTTAATTGATATCTTTCTTAACCTTCAACCCCCTTAGTTAAATACACTCAGTACGACAGCTTCGAGCATGCATGTAGCGCTTGGTAACCCAGTAATGATTAGTGTTTGGTAATCCCAGTAGTGTTTCACTAGTTCAGGATGTGTACGGAAAGTGGGAATAGATACTAGTATTAGGAACATTTAGAAACTAGTTAATGAATAGTTAATGTAAGTTAACCACTTAGTTCTCCTTCCCTTTCCTTTATTAGCAGAAGACATAAAAAGACAAAAAGCTATAAAAATCATATACCTCAAGCTTACTTAACCATACAACCATGACAATACAAGTAAGTTTGGGAAGACAATGATTGATTAACCCTGAGTGTTCCATTAAGGCGCGTAAGCACTTAGTCCTTGGAGTTCGATTGGATCATGTGTGAAACGCTCGTATTCATATGGTTGAATGTAGGGGTACCTCGCCACTCATCATTGGCGCCATTGCCAGGGACTTAGTTGTTTCTGCACTGCGTAGAACATAAGAAATCATTCATATCATTGGAACATTAGAACAAACCCTTAGGGTTAATTAAAAGAAAGACAAGACAATGGTACATTGCACACCGAACAAGACAAGATGTCTTCTCTTTCACATAAGAGCACTTCATCGCCTAGGACTAACATAAGAGGAAGTCAACGACATAATACATGTAACCAAGATCCACCAATTCCTTAATAGTTTTGTGTGGAATATACTCATCCCGATGAGCATGTACCTGATTTCACCTTTGTTCTCCACCAAGATGAACAATTGCGTTGGAGAGACTTGGAGGGTAACATAGTGTTGCCTCTAGACCGATCAGTCCCCAACATGCTCCTTCATCCTCTCACATGAATAGGCATGCCACTTTTATATGTAGAATACATTGCATGTGATCATGACACAAGGGACTATCATCCCACAGAAGTGCAATGTCAAAGGGACTTGTGGCAGGAAAGATACCACACATCCTTGAAGGGTAAATGGCCCCATGACACTCCGCATGTTTTGAGCGAAATTGAGGATGGTGAACCTGCTTCAATAGGTTCCCCACAAAATGATGTTCTTCCTCCTGACAATGGTCAAGAGGTAGTGTATTAGAACCTCCACTCCACTATTCACAACCCTGGTTCTGATACCCATGAACACGAAGTGTTCAACAAAGGAACACAAACACACGATAAGGACAAACGTTCTGATCATGATAACGATTGAGGCTAAGACCACCAAAGAGAAGGTAGAAAACCTCATCATGGCAATGGTTCTCCTTCTTCTTCACCTTCATTGTCACCTTCATCCTCTCCTTCAGTGTCTGGATGCAGTCATAGGGAAACCAATCATGAAGATAAAGGAAAACAAAGTGAAAAACATCGACAAGACAGTCAAGAACAAGGACAAGGGCACTCTAAGGAATCAAGACATAGAAGAAGGGAGAGTAGGGAACAATGTAGACACCATATACACTATGAATGAGATGATCACGAAGAACCCCCTACTCACAACTAGAAGCATGCTAGATATAACAAAGACTGTAAGAGTTCCAACAAGGCACCAAAAGGATAGTAGGATCAAGAGGTTAGACATGAACAACATCCCACGATTTGAAGGGGGATACAACACTGATCCTCAAAATCATTTACAAGCATACTACGATGCATGTGCCTTGCAAAACATAGAAAATGAATGGAAAAAACTAAAGTTGTTCCCAAGGACACTAGTGAAAGAAGCTGAAAGCTGGTACTGGTCCTTAGAACCAGAATCCATTCAGAGGTGGAGTACAATGTTAGAACTGTTCAATGATAAGTACCAAATGTACTCCTGAGTGTCTAACCTGTGGAAGAAAATCCAAGGATGGAAGCAAGGAAATCATGAACCCTTGGATGCTTCCATGGGCCGCTATTACGCACCGTTACATCATTGCCCTGGCCATGGTTATTCATGGTGGGATCAACTACACCATCTCATTGATGGACTTAGGCATAAAACAAGAAGAACCCTTGGGACGTATGCCCAAGGAAGGTTATCAGAGCTTAGGTATCATCAAATTCATAGATTGCTAGAGCAAGTAGCCAAAGAAGAAGGTGAGCTATGAAAGAGAGAAAGTGCAGAGGAATATAATTGAGATCCTTCCCTCCGAAAAGGGGGAGTGAGATTTTGTGAGGAGGAAGAAGAGTCACCACTCGAAGAGATGGTGAATAGGAAAACTTTGCCTCTTCAAAAGCTAACAACAGAAGTATCGGCAAAGGTAGACCAAATGTGGGACTTCCTAGATAGTAAATTTGAAACTGTTCTAAAAATTGTAGAGGAGTCTTGGGAGCGAGGTAGTGACCATGACAAAAAAAAAGAGAGAAGTGGAAAATGCACGTAGCAAGGGTAAGGGAAAAATGGCCATCACAGAAGAGGTTGTGGATTCAAACATGAACAATGATGGTGGATGCGAGATATGCCAATACGACCATCCTAAGGGATGTTGCCCAGTGATCTCACATCTA
>MNCI01008026.1:48455-68336 GCA_015680685.1 Gnetum montanum | reverse complement strand
TATGAAGAAAAGATCTTCCTTCAGAACCAACAATCCAACTAAGCCCTTATAACCACAAGCGGTTGAACCTCTGAATGCCTCCCCATCAAACAAGGCTTCAAAGCTCCCTTCGAACTAAACAGCAAGCTCAACGCATACAGTTATGTTAACACATGTCGTAACTGACTGGATCAAGGTTGGCCACCTTCCTAGGAAATTCTCTAATCCTGGAAGCCCTCTAATCTATCTCCAAATAGTTGGGAATGAGCCATGCAAAGCTCTTTTGGACTTAGGTTCTGGAGTCAACTTAATATCACAAGAAATGTACAAAGCCTGAAACTTGCCTTCATTAAAGAAGAGCAATATTCGCCTAGAGCTGGTCGACTAGTCCATCACTGTTCCCTTGGGACTGGTGGAGGACATCATCACCACTATGTGTGGGTGGTCATACCTAGCTAATTTCCTAGTGATACAAGTGAATAACAGTAAAGGGGACTTCTCAATAATAATGGGAAGGGCATGGTTAAGTACTATAGATGCACGCCTAGGAATTCTCGATCTTTCCCTGGAAATATCTAAGGAGAACACTTTGGAAAGATTGAGAAGAAGAAGGTTCCATGCATCGCATACAGTGATACAGGGTGCAACTGCATGTAGAGATCATGGGTTGTGCAAAGTTTAGCATTGCCTGCATGCAACCGATGTGCACAAGACATTAACATACAAAAGTGCCTATATTTAGCAGCCACATGACAAGAAGACACCCAGTGGCTGATAGCTGATCAACAGAGCAACTCACTAATGTGCATGGAACTAACTGAGGGAATAACTTGCGCTTATATTAAAAGCATAGATGCACTAGAGTAAGTCCGTTGCCAACTTCCAAACCTTAACCTCGAAAACATCAATTGGGGGAAGTTGGAAATCCCTGAAAAATTCAAACAAGAGCCCCTAGAATTGAAACCATTGCCCATCGGTCTGGAATATATGACCCTTGAAAATGAAAAATTGGTAATCATCAACACAAGACTTGCTTCCAAACAAAAAGGAAGATTTCTGGAAGTAATAAACAAGTGGTCAAAAGCCTTTGCTTGGTCATATCCTGAATTAACTAGAATAGATCCTAGGATATGCCAACATAGGATTTACATTGACCCCTCCATGAAACCTTGAAAACAACTGCAGAGGCGATTAAACCCAAAATTGAAGTAAGTATTAAAAGAAGAAATAGAACGACTTCTTAAGGCTGGGTTCATATATCCCATTGCTGATAGCGAATGGGTCAGCCCTCTGGTGATCGTGCCTAAAAAGGGGGGCAAATGGAGGGTGTGCATAGATTTTAGGCTGCTGAACGTGGCAACATTTAAGGATCACTTTTCATTGTCATTCATTGACCAAGTCTTAAACACCATAGCAGGGCATCGCTATTACAGTTTTTTGGATGGCTATAGTGGATACAACCAAATACAGATAGCCCTAGAAGACCAAGCCAAGACAATGTTCACCAGTCCTTGGGGAACGTTGGTGTATAAACAAATGCTGTTTGGCTTGTGTAATGCTCCTGCCACATTTCAACGCCTAGTTCTAAGTATATTCCAACAGAAGATAGGGAACGAAGTGGAAGTCTTTATGGATGACTTCTCCACCTATGGAACAAGTTTTGATCAAGCCCTGGACTGATTAGAGCAAGTGCTGAAAAGATGCGTAGAAACCAACTTAAGGATCAACTGGCAAAAAAGTCATTTAATGGTCCAAGAAGGCGTAGTACTTTGGCATAAGGTTTCACATGCAGGAATAGAGGTAGACCCAGATAAATTTATGGTCAAAGACATTCAATCATTCCTTGGACACATTGGCCACTATAGGAGGTTTATTGAGAACTTCTCCAAGGTTGCCAAACTGTTGGTAGAGCTAACAAAGAAAGACGTATCTTTTGAGTGGACCAGGGAATGTGAACGAGCATTCCAAACTCTAAAACAAAAGCTTGTAAAAACTCACATTCTACAAGCTCCTGACTAGTCCAGACCATTCCACATAATGAATAATGTGTCCAATTATGCTTTAGGAGCCGTACTTACATAGTTAGATGACCAAAAACGTCCTTACTATATCCACTGTGCAAGTAGAAGTATCGCCGGTGCACAACGTAACTACACAAATACAAAGAAAGAATTAATGGCTGTAGTGTTTGCACTAGATAAGTTTAGGCACTATGTGTTAGGTTACAAAGTGTTCATCCATACAGATCATAGTGCAATCCAGTTCCTCATGAACAAGCCAATGATTATCCCTCGTATTATACGATGGCTAGTAATCCTATAGTGCAATCCAGTTCCTCATGAACAAGCCAAGCACTATTTTTTGGACCTTCATTGATTTGATGTTATTCAAGAAGGCTTTTTTTAAGGTTACCTCAAGGTTTTCTTGCTAAGCTAATGCCTCATCCTAGTGGGAACGTTCTATTGCTACTACTAGTTTTGGAATCTAATGAATGGATTCCACTTCTGCCTCTTCCCTAAGAGGTCCCATGGTGTGGGTTTCAAGTGGTTCTTCCTGGGCTTGTTCTTGGCCCCTTCCGATTCTTGGATGTTTCAACCCTGGTTGAGATGGTCCTCCTTCCTATGTATGTTTGCCTTTTGATGACATCTATAGTTACAACATATCTATGAATTACTAGATATAATGTGTAACACTGAATATTTGAATACCTTATCTCATCAGTTAGTTATAATTGGCTATGGTTGGATCATGGTAGATTGATTATTTTATCCTTATTTTATTAATTAATTTTCATTATAAGTGTCACTAGAGCTTGTTGGAAGAGTTTAACTTCTATAATTTGGTGTTTAAATGTTGATTTATTAGTTAAACCTTTGTGGGAGTTAGAAAAATGGTGAAATATTTTCTATCAAAAATGACACATTTATGGTCACCACAACTAAGAGCTTACCTTTGGGAGTTGTAGGGTTGAAAGAATGGAGTGATTTGGATAAACTGTTAGGAAGTTATGGGCTCTAGAAGGTTTTGGGCTTTGAAAATTTGAAAAACTCCTTTAGCATTTGTGAGAAAATGTGAAAATTTCTAAGGGTTATGTATATTTATACTATTTTTGTGCTATGTCAATTGGGCCATGTATACAAAAGAGGCCTCATATACACATGGGCTCTATCAATGGGATCTCGTTTATGAGGTCTGTAAACAAAATTTTCAAATGTGAATATCCTACAAAATACAAGGAATTTTTGAATGAATTTGGGATCGATGAAGTTCCAGAAAGCCAAGAATATGATGAAATCATTAAAGAGGGTCTTTGAAAGCTCAAAAATTCAATAAATTGATGGAAAATGTGTGAATTAAAGAAACTATGTAAAGGAGCACATGGTCAAATGTGGAAGATGGATGTACAAAAGGTTTAGTTTGCAAAAATGTCTATGGATAAGGTACTTAACCAACCCAACCAAGAGAAATGCAAGTGGGTCCTCCCCATAGTAGGCACTTGCCTTATTTGCCCTTGCATAACCTCAACCTAAGAAGTCTATGGGTGCCATAGATGATTACTGGTTGATGGAAGTTAAGGACCAAACCCTAGAAGGTTCTACTAAAGAATTCAAGTACATCAAATAAAGACATTGAATCAAGAACATGGACACTAGCAGTGAGGTGAATTACAAGTAGCATGTGTGGATGATGGAGAAGGTGGAATGGAATTCGGAATTGAGGTCATAAGAAGTCCCTTGTGGATTTGTGTTTAGATGACCTAAGAAGATCCACCCTTAGTCCAAACCAAAACCAATCACTTTTAGTGACTTCACATCATCACTCTAACATCGATCCATCCCCTCGAGACACAAGAGTACTCCCATAAAACAATCACCATTTCTTAAGAAGAAGAAAAGAGAAGTAGGAAGTCAGAGAGGGCCTTAGTTAGAGAGGACCTTAAAGCATGGGTAACATCTTTTTAGTCCCATAACTAGTACTTATGGCCTATTTATTTGTATAAGGGGTGTGCTTTGAATTTCCATCATGTTTTTTTTAATGTTATTTTGTTTTTTTTTCTTTTGTTTTTTTTTTCCTTTTTGGATGGGAACCACACCATGCAAAGACTTTATTCAACTTCTTGTTAATTGTTGACATGGAATAGTAAGAAGTCTAGGAAAACACTCAAGCACCCAAGTGAGTAGAAGAGTATAAAGAGTATTTAATTCCCTTGAAGTCGCACCCTATGCAAACCTTTGAATCCTTCCCAATTTTGGAAACTGCCAGGGTCATAAATTTATTAAAATTTTATTTAATGAAAGGGACCTTAAAATTCCAAAATAAGGAAAACCATAGAATTTGTGAATGGGTGGATGTCATGGAGTCACTACTTGTTCCATGAAAAAGAAACCATGTCTTAGCCATCAGTACAAAAATTCAAAAATAGAAACTAGACATTAGTAAACAAAACATTAAGCACATACTACCATTAGTAATAGCTACAACACCACTGTCTCCTATTGGCATAAAGCATGTTTATTAAAAAAATATAAAATCACACTAAAATAAAGTAAAATATATAAGAAAGTGTAAAATATTCAAGAAAAATTTAAATGTACTAATGATGGTGTAAAACAAAAATGGTGTAAAATAGGAAAAAGTTTTAAAAATTAAAAAGGTGTAAAATAAAAAATTTGCAAAAAATAAAAATGTGTAAAAAAATAGAAAAACTGAGGAGCCACATATATAATTAGCATGTATGGCCATCTTTCCCATGATTGAGTTGGAAAGAGGAGACCCGAAAAATTGAGCGTGGCTGTCCATCCATTGAGGTATTTGTTGCACTGGGTTGCTTTGGCTCATGGAAAGGTTTTATCTATTGGATGTTGACCAAATACTTTTTATTTGAGCTTTTAGGTTTGTATATGATCATGGCCCTAAAAAGAAAGGTTTCATCAATTATATAAGGCCCTTTCCACAATGTTTGGAATTTGGTTCGTTGAGATACATGTGTGGGGTTCTAGTAGAGGACCTTATCTCTTGGTTGAAATTTTACTTTTCATATTCTAGGATCATGTCATTGTTTGTTCAATGCCTTATGCACTTCATTCAAGTATAGGGCTACCAATTGATTTTCATCTAGCACATTAAGGTTGATTAATCTTTCTTTTTATGCTAGACTTAGGTCAAGATCCAGGTTGTAGGCTATTGAGTGTATGGAGCTTAGATTAAATTAGGAGTGTTGGAAGTTTTTTGTACACCAGCTCATAGGAAGAGTTGCCAATAGGGAGTTTTTATGTTGAGTGGTAGGCCTAAAGGGCATTGTTGAGTTTTGTGCTCTAGTCTCTCCTATACTTGCTAATAGTTCTTATGAGAATCTTTGTGATCTCCTTGTTAGTCATCTCTATTTGACCATTGGCTTGGGGATGATAGGATGTTATTAATTTATGTTCAACCCCCAAGTGTTGCATGAGTTTTTGAAAAGTAGCACCTGTAAAATGGGTTTCTTTGTTAGAAATCAGTGCACCTAACACCCCAAACCTTTTTGCAACATTTTGTTATACAAATCAAGTAGTAGTGGATGATGTACAATTAGTGACAACTATTGCTTCTATCCATTAGGTAAAGTAGTCAACAATGATGATTATATATGCCTTCTTGTTGGACATGGGTGTAATGGGACCCATGAAATCTATGCCCCATATGTTAAAGGGTTCTAGTGATTAAATCCACTTTTGAAAACCTTCCATTCATGTGGTCATCCCACCATCTCATTGATAGTGTTCACAGGATTAGAAAAATTGGTGGACATCCCTGAAGATTATGGACCAATAGTATCCTACCATTAGGATTTTTATGGTCGTGTATCTCCTAGCATAGTGGCCTCCACAAGGGCCTTGAGAATCCTAGAGAATGTGCAATCGATCTACATCAAGTACACACCAATGAACTAAGCTATT
Organism: Gnetum montanum; assembly: GCA_015680685.1. Lineage (NCBI taxonomy): Eukaryota > Viridiplantae > Streptophyta > Gnetopsida > Gnetales > Gnetaceae > Gnetum > Gnetum montanum. Next base: position 62,421 of record MNCI01008026.1, on the reverse strand, counting down.
AGCACACACCTTATAAAGGTTTTTGTTGATTTCCATGAAGTGCTTAGCTAGATGAAGAAATTATTGTTTGTTCTTATGGTCTAGATCTTGTGGCATCTCTTGAGTGAAAAGATAAGTGAGGATGTCATCGTACCATTTTGGTTTTGCAAGCATTTGTTCATTTATTGCAGTAGCAGAGAGAAGTTCATCAGGAAATTGGTCAGAGAGTAGGCTCTTCTCCTCTTTGTTATTCCATCGTAACCAAGACAAGTGATTAGCAACCACATTCTTAGTTCCCCTTCGATCTATGATTATAAGATCAAATTTATGTAAGATCACTAGCCATCGTATGACACAGGGGCTCACTATTGGCTTGTTCATGAGGAAGTGGATGGCATTGTGTTCAATGTGCACAAACACTTCATATCCAAGCACATAGTGCCTAAACGTTTTCAAAACATACACCAACGCCATCAGTTCTTTTTCTATTGTGGTGTAATTTATTTGTGCACTCACAATGTTTCTACTTACATAGCAAATGGAATATGGACCTTTCTTATCATTCAACTGCATAAGCATGGCTCCCAAGGCATAGCTAGATGCCTTTGTCATTATATGGAATGGTTTATACTAGTTAGGTGTTTATAGAATTGAAGTCTCTACAAGCTTCTACTTAAGGCTTTGGAATGCATTTTTGCATCCCTTGGTCTAGATGAAGGGAGCATCTTTCTTTGTTAACTCAACCAATAGTTTCATGATCTTAAAGAAATTCTCTATGAATCGTTAGTAGTAGCCAATGTGTCCAAGGAATGATTGAACATCTTTGATGGTTTTTGGTTGATGGGTGATTCCTTGGATGATCCTTATCTTTTCTGGATCTGCCTTGATCCCTTCTTGTAAAATTTTGTGCCCCAATACAATGCTTTTTTGGACCACGAGATGGCTCTTTTGCCAATTGAGTCATAGATTTGTTTCCACACATCTTCTTAGAACTTGCTCAAGGAGTTCCAATGCTTACTTGAATGTAGCACCATAAGTGGAGAAGTCATCCATGAAGACTTCCACTCTACTACATATTTGTTGCTGAAAAATGCTCAAGATTAGACTTAGAAAGTGGCAGGAGCATTGCATAGACCAAAAGGCATCTTGCAATATGCAAAGGTTTCCTAGGGACTTGTGAATGTTGTTTTGGCTTGGTCCTTTGGTGCAATCTAGATATGGTTATAGTCACTATAACCATCCAGAAAACTATAATAGCAATGTCCAAACATGGTATCCAACACCTGATCAATGAATGGAAATGGAAAATGATCTTTGAATGTGGCCATGTTTAACTTAAATTCGATACAAACTTGCCCTTTTCCATCTTTCTTTGGCACTATCACAAGTGGATTGACCCACTCACTATCTATAATGGGATAGATGAACCTTGCCTTAAGGAGTTGCTCAATCTCCTCTTTGATGATTTGCTTCAATTTTGGATTCAACCATTATTGTGGTTTCCTCCTTGGCTTCATGGATGAAGTAATGTAAATGTGATGTTAGCATATTCATGGATCAATTCTAGTGAGTTTAGGATATAACTAAGTAAAGGCTATTGGCCATTTGTTGACCACTTTCAACAATTTTGCTTTCTACTCAGAAGCAAGTTTGGCATTGAGTATGACCGACTTGCCATTTTTTAAGAATGCATATTTTAGGCCGATTGGTAGAGTTTTCAACTCTAAGGGCTCTTATTTGAAATTTTTAGGGATCTTAAAATCTTCCCAATTGGTATAATCATTTTCATTAGTTGGTGATGAACTAACTCTAGTTTATCCATGCCTATGACATAAGTGCATGTAAGGCTCTCAGTAGGTTCTATGCACATTGTGTTGTTGTCAAAATTAACAATCAGCCATTGGGTTCCCTCTTGTTTTGTGGTTGTTTCATACAAAAACCTTTGAATATCTGCTTCATATGCACACTACCTACATGCAGAAATAGATCCTCATTTCATGGACTAGATGTACCTTGTATCATTGTACGCAATGCATGGAACTCATTTCTTTTCAATCTTACCAAATGCATTCTTCTAAGATATCTTCAGGGAAAGATTTCTAATGTCCATTCTTGCATCAATAGGTCTTAGCCATGCCCTTTTCACAATGATTGGAAAGTCCCCTTTATCGTTCTTAACCTTGATTACTAGGAAATTGGTAGGATAAGACCATCCATAAATAGTGGGCATAATGTCTTCAACTAGTTTTAATGAAATAGTGATGAATTAGTTTACTAATTCTAATTGAATATTGCTCTTTTTGAGAGGTGATAGGTTCTTGGTAGTATACATCTCATGAGAAATCAAGTTCATACCAAAACATGAATCAAGAAGAGATTTACATAGTTTGTTCCCAACAATCTGTAAATAAATAAGAGAACTCCTAGGATTAGATAATTTCTTAGAAAGGTTTCCAGCCTGGATCCAATTAGATACAACACAAGTATGCATAATAGTATAGATTTTGGACAACATTTGGTTTGAAGGGGACCCAATGAAATGGCTTGCAGAGCATGAGGTAGGAGCAGCTGATCAACCACCTAAGTCTGTGAGGGCTTATTAGGGCTTTTGAGTCAAAAGAATGATCTTTTATGAGCACAAGGTTCTAAACCCCTCGATTGATGAATCAGTTGTAGATTGATGGCCCTAGTAGCATTACGTTGTTGCAGCTAGGCTAGAAGTTCATCCTTCATGAATGGAGTAGGTGGTAGCTATGTTAAGGGTGGAGGAACAAGTGTAGGAATAGGAGGAGGATAAGGATAAAGTGTGGCATCCCTCCTAGAATGTGGAGAATGAACTCTATAGTATTCAGGATGGTAGTAGTGATGTTGGAAGGGAGAGGCATGATTGGAAGAGTCATGTGGAGATAGGGGTTGCTGAACATAATACCCATATGGATTTAGTTGCCTATGAGGGTACTAATGCCTTGGTGGTGGCATCTCCCACAACTATGGTTGGTGCCACTGTTGATATTTCTTATATAGTTGCAATGGATTTCCACTTGGATAATATTTTTGTGGCTAATAGAACTATCTGGGATTACGTTAAGGATAGGACAATCTTCTGGGTGTTTTCCTTTTTACTATTCGTGGAATCGTAGCATACACCTTAGACTCTTGTAAGTGTGACACAATGGGAGAACATCCCCTAGGATGTTCATTTTGGAAAATGTCATACCTACCATCATTATTTGATTTAATTTCCATAACATCATCTACTACATCAATTTTTCCCTTACCCCTTTCATAGGCATGTTCAACTTCTTTTCAACTCCTACGATTATGATCACTACTCCGTTCTCTTGATTCTTCAACAATCATTAAAGCATTTTGGAATTTTTCATCCAAAAAATCCCACATTTTATCCACCTTGGCTAAAATTTCAAACATAGATTCTTAAATTGGCAAGTTCTTTCTATTCACCATCTCATCAAGTGATGATTCCTCCTCATTGTCACAAAATCAAAATTCCCTTTTTCTAAAGGAAAAATCCACGTTGTGTTCTTTAGCACTTTTGTGTTTCCTCAACTCTCCTTATTTTGCTACCTACTTAATTAGCCTTTGAACCTTATGGGCTCTAAGTTCCAATAGTCTCCCTTAGGCATAGACCCCAAGAGTTCTTCTCATTTTTTATCTAAGTCCATCTATGATATGGTGAAGTTATTCCTGCTAGAATAACCATGGCCAAGGCATCAGTGTATGAGAGAATAGTATCTGTCCAAACATGATGGTATAGTGATGAACATCATAATAATACCAAGAAATATGGTCTAAATAATCTCTATAATTATTCCATGAATTATCTAGATTAGGTTTCTCCTATAGTGAGAATTCCATAAAGTGCGAACCAACATCCATAATACAAAAAGAAAAATCAGAATTAGGAAAAAAATATATCATGATATGATGGCATCCAAGGGTTCATGTATTCCTTACTTCCATCCTTGGATCTACTTTCTCATATTAGACACTCTAGAGTATGTTTGATATTTATCATTGAATAACTCTAGCATTATACTCTGACTTCGGATGGATTCTAGCTCCAAGGACCGATACCAACTTTCTACTTCCTTGATGAGTGTCTTGGAAAATATCTTTAATTTCTACCAATCATTTTGAGTATTTTGTAAGGCACAGGCATCATGAAAAGATTTAAGGTGTGTTTTCATATCAAAGTTATATCCCTCCCCCCTTAAATCTAGGAATATTTTTCATATCAAGTCGTCTAATCCAACTATCTTTCACATGGCTAGTTGGAATTTTTATGGTCTCTGCAATATTTAGCATCCTTCAAGTTGACAACAAAGGCTCATCATCATCATTATTTTGATGAAATCTATGACATCCTCTGCTACCCCTTCATTCATGGTGGGCTTGGTAATCATCATTATTGTCCCACTATTCACCTTCATCATAATTATTATTTCTATGGAATTTGTCAAAACCAAAAGAGAAAGAGAAAGATGCAAATGAAGAGGATAGAGAGGGAGGACGACTATCACCACCATGGTGTCTACCAATGCCTCTACGGTTTTCACAGCCACATTCATTAGTTTTCTTGTCATCTTGATGCTTATTTGAGCCCCTACCTTGACTGCCACTTTTACCTAAACTTGGATTATTGATAGTGGACTGCAGGTTTAGGGCCACACCTCCACCAATAACAAGGGATGGAGAATCTTCATGTTGAGAGCCCCTAGAGGGAGGATCCTCATTGTCATTTTGGTTTAGTAAAAAGGATTGGTGAACCATTCCCCCTTCATAATCTCATGGTGCTTCTCCTAGTGTAAATCTCTCCTATGTTGTGTTTCAGTGGGATAGTAGTCCTAGTAGTCATAATCATGCACAACGTATTCCTCTTAAAGATTTTGGATGTCCAACCTCCTAAGAGTTTGAAGTAGCATCCCAAGAATAGATCAATCAAGAGGAATTACAATGTTGCCTTCCATACCATGTCATCACAATTGTTCATCTTGATGCAGGATGAAGGTAAAGCCAGGCACATACTCATCTAGATGAGTATACACCACCTTTCATTCTTGAGGGGTGGGTGGTTTCATATCATCTTTTCTGTGAAAAGAAGAAATTTTGCAATACAAATAAGATATCAGTGTGCTTATGTCATTATATTATTTGTGAGAATGATTTTGACCTTAGGGTTCATCTAACGATGTTAATGATGTTCACTAAACCTAGATAGTGCACATCTCAAACAAAAAGAGGCCCCGATAGTGGTGCCCATAATGTGCGGTCCAATACTCCTATGCTCAACCATACAAATCATGAATCATTCACACATGATCTAGTCAAATTCCATGGACTCTATGTCTTCCAATACAGTAGTCTTCTAGAAAGTGAACTTTGCCCTAATAGTAATTCGTTGTCTTTCCAATTACACTTGTGATGCATAAAAATATGGTTAAGTGTAATTGAGGCATATGATTTTTATTATTTTATGTTTTATGCTCTTAGTGATTTAAAATAGAGAAATGAAGTAATTTTATAGCTACTTTAACCAACTAACTAATCTCTAACTAATCCTAACATATGCATCTAGTCCCACTTTTTGTACACATCCTAAACCCACGTATCCACTACTAGGATTACCATGCATTCTGCTACTAGACAAATCGAGCATTAACGTTGCTAGGATTACTAAGAGAATACGTGTTTACACTTGAAGTAGTCATACTTATGTGTTTAATTTATTTAGCTTAATTAATTAACTAATCAATGAAAGTCTAGTTTAGATTAATTAATTGCATAATTAATGCAAATAGTAAATGTAGAAATAAATCATTAATCTATTCTAAGTGCTGCAAGGTTTGATCAAAAGGCTCATCTTTATTTTCATTCACACTAGTGTGCTTAGGTACATCAATGCTTGAATAAAGATTTGTACACTTTTTGACTCCTATTGTAGGCACTCAAAGAAATATTCTAACTCTCAAATAATGAAACTATAAGAGCTCTACTACAACTATGACTTGACTTTCCATAAACATAGCTGGTGAGTGTGTATTTATAGACTTTATTGTGTAGCTATGTTGATGAGGCCCCATAGAAATAACAAATGCTATGTCAACACGACCCCATAGATGTAGCAAATGCTACATTTATGGGGCAACACCATGTAGACAAGGTCGCATCGATGAGGCCACATCAATGGCAGCCCATCGAGATGACATAATGACAATTCATCAGTAGGATTGGAAGTTTTATGTAGACTAGTTCATAGGATGAGTACCCAATAAGAAGTTTACTTGTGGACCTATATGCCCATAGAGCATCGTTCAACTTAGTGATCCAATCCTTTCAAAATCAACTAATAATTTGAGTTAATATTCTTATGAGTTCCCTATTAGTTACTTCTACTTGGCCATTAGCTTGTAGGTGATATGGTTTTGTTAATTTATGATTAACCCCAAGGCATTGCATCAACTTCTTGAATTTAGCTCCCATGAAGTGGGTTTTGTTATCAGATATTAATATTTTAGGTACTTCAAACTGATTCACCTCATGTTATTGGAAGAATTTGGAAGCTCTTGTGGCTATACAATCTCTAACTACATGTGCTTCTACCTACTTCATGTAATAATCAGTGGTAACTATGATGTAAGATTTCCCATTAAACATTGGTGTAATGGATCCCATGAAATCAATTCCTGAGATGTTGAATGATTCCAATGATTGTATCCATTGCTATGGACCTTCATTTTTGGCTATTAGTCTTCCATCATGTTGACATCTTTCACAAGATTAGTGAATTAGCATGCATTCCTATATATGATAGGCTAAAAATAGCCTACCATCATAAGCCTCAATATTATGCTATGTCCTGCATAGTGACCACCACATGATCCCTCATGCACATCTTGTAGAGTTCTTTGTTGGCTCTCTTTTGGAACACACCATTGTACTAGTCCATCAACACATATCTCGTAAATATTCCCATTAATTTCCATATATTGTTTAACTTGATGAAGGAATTGTTCCTTTTGTTTCTTGTTCCACTCAACAAGAAGCTCTTATGTAGTGGGGTAAGTCATGTAATTAGTAATCTATGACTTTTCTATTGAGTCAATAACCATTTTTGTTCTTGTAAATAAATTTTTATTGGAAAATTAGTTTGATAATGGTTCATTCAATTCTTGCAATTCCCATCTTAGTCTTGATAAATGATCAACTACAAAATTTTTATTGTCCTTTTTGTCTATCATAATAATGTTAAACTCCTATAATATCACAAGCCATTGTATCACCCTTGGACTAACCACTAGTTTATTCATCAGAAATTGGATGGCACTATGATCCATGTAGACATAAATAGGATACCCTAGCACATAATGTGTGAATTTTTCAAGTTCATACACCATGGTCATAAGATCATTTTCTATAGTGGTGTAATTAAGTTATGCCCCAATGATGCTTTGATTGATGTAATGTATGTAATATGGTCTTTTTTCATGATCAAGTTGAGTGAGTACTACTCCCAATGTGTAGTTTGAAGTATCTATCATAATGTGTAAGGGCTTGGACTAATCCAAAGCTCAAAGGATTGGTGTTTGGATCAACTTTTGTTTTAATGTCTCAAATGCCTTCTCACATTGTTTTTTCCATTGAAATGATGCATATTTCTTTATAATTTTTACTAGCGACTTTGCGATCTTTGAAAAATTTTCAATAAATCTTTTGTAATATCTTGTATGGCCAAGGAATGATCTAACATCCTTAATAGTTTTGTGATGTTTTGAATGACTCATATCTTATCAAGATCAACCTCTATTCCTTTTTGAGATATCTATATCCTAGAACAATACCATCTTGGACCATTAAATGGATTTTCTGCTAATTGATCTTTAGATTAGTTTCAACATATCTTTTTAGAACTTACTTTAGTCAATCCAAGGTTTGTTTGAAGTCTAGCCCGTATGTGGAAATGTCATCCATGAATACTTCCACTCCATTGCCAATTTGTTTTTGGAAAATACATAGTACAAGTATTTGAAAGGTAGCAAGAGCATTGCATAAGCCAAAAGGCATTTTCTTGTAGGTAAACATCCCCCATGAACTAGTGAATGTAGTCTTCTCTTGATCTTCTAGTGTAATGTAGATTTGGTTATACCCACTATACCTGTTGAGGAAACTATGGTACTGATGTCTTGCAATGGTATTAAGGACTTGGTCAACAAATGGTAAAGGAAAGTGATCCTTGAATGTTGCTGAATTCAACAACCATAAGTCGATGCAGACCCTCCACTTATTATCTTTCTTTCAGACAATGACAAAAGGACTAACCCATTCACTATTTGCTATTGGATAGATGAACCCTACTTTTTAAGGGGTTTTCCAATCCTTATTTGACCACTTCTTTGAGTTTAGGATTCAATCTTCTTTGAGGTTGGTAGCAAGGTTTGATAGTCGGTGTTGACATATGCATAGATCTATATCCATTATTTCATTGTAGGACCATGCAAATGTTTTTGACCATTTATTTACCACTTCCAATAATCTTATCTTTTGCTTTTTATCAAGATTAACATAATAATTACAGGTTTCTTTTTATTTAGAAAAGCATACTCTAGAACATCCAATAGAGCTTTCTATTCAAAAGGTTCCAGTTCATACTTTTCTTAGATCTCTAACTATTCTCATTCAATATCTTCTTCTTGATATGATTGTACATAGGGATGTTGCCTTCTTAACTGTTCTAACCTATCAATTTCTTCAACATAGGAACTTATGATTTTATTCAATGGTTCCATGCACATGTTAGACTCTATATCTTTTTTAGTAATTAGCCACTATGTGCCTTCTTTTTTTGTGGCTATTGCATACAAACATTATTACATACACATATCTTCTATATATTGATTACATGTTGTATTGGTTTCTTATTTTATGGCTCATATTATTCACATGAAATTTCACCTGTTATCACTATATGTGATACATGAAACTCTGCATCTTTGTACAATTTCAACTTCATCTTCCTTGGAAATTTCCAAGGACAAGTCTCTGATTCCTAGCTTAGCATCCACTATGCTAAGCCATGCTCTTCCCATAATTATAGAAAATTCATCCTTATTTTCCCTACATGTATGAAAAGAAAATCATCAGGGTAGGACCAACCATTGATGGTTGTAATAACATCCTCTACTTGTCCAAGTGGAACAGTAATTGACTAGTCAACAAGATCTAGTTGAATATTTCTCTTCTTTAGTGGAGGAAGATTCTAGGATTTGTACATGTCTTGAAAAATGAAATTTACTCCTAACCTAGAATCTAGTAAAGCCTTTCATGGTTTGTGTCCTGCTATTTAGATATATCCTAAAGGACTTCCTGGATCTATTCTCCTCTTGGGAAGTGCTCCTACATTGATCCAATGCACTATAGTTGACAAAGCATGATAGTGGTCAAATTCAAATCCATAGAATGTGGAAACTTGGTGTTGCCTTGAGGAGTATGTGTAGATGGGGTTGATGTAGGTGAAGTTCCCATCCTTTGAACTCTTTCGTACTTGTTCTAAAAAATGGATGTTTCATGCATCTAGGTTCATTTACCATTACATCCTCTCATGTATTGACTGCCCAAGTAGCATTCTTTTGTTGCAGTTGTGTTGGTAGTCCTCCTTGCATAATCGATGGTGGCACTAATGGTAGGGAGTCAGGAAGTTGGATTGATGAACCAATTGTTAGAGGATGTGCATAAGAATTAGGATCCATTTATGATGTAGTGGATCTATGATACTTTGGTGGATAATAGTAAGAGGAGTTATGGACTAAAGAATTTCTCAAAGAGATTGAATATTGAATGTAATATCCATAAGGATCTGGTTACCTATATGGATATTGTTGCCTTGGTGGTGGCATTCTCCGTGCTTATGGTTGTTGCCACTATTGCTAATATTGCTCTTGTGGTTGAGGGTAGGCTCTGCTTATATAATATGATGGTTGGTAAGGTTGTTAGAAGTTACGTTGCAAGTGAGGTAATCATCTTGACATCTATTTCTTGATAACTCTTGGGTTAAGAACATATGCCCCAGACTCTTGCAAGTGGACCATTATAGGGAAACATCACTTAGGATGTTCATATTGGTACCCTTTGCATCTTTCACCTTCCAAATTGAAGTTTGTAAACTCCTCAACTTTAGAAACTTTTTCTTTATGTTTGTAGTTCTCTCATTTTTTGTCTCTTATTTTCTTCTTTTATTTATTTTCATTCAAATCTTGCTTACTTATTTCTTCTACCATCTTGTGTGTAGTAGTAAATTTTTCATCCACTAAATCCCACATTTTCTCTACCTTTGTTACAATGACATTAACTAATTTTTGGATGGGTAGAAAACTCTTCTTCCTATCTGTTGTAAATTCTCACATTCCTTTTTCTTATTGCTGGATCTCGATTGTACTCTTCTTTCAATTCTCTTTTCTTTAACTCGCCATCCTCTTTGGCCACCTGGTCTATTAGTCTTTGGATTTGATGAGCTATCATTTTTTATAATCTACCTTGGACATATACCCCAACGGTTCTCTAGTCTTATTCATTAACCCATCAATGGTATGCCTAAGTTGTTTCCTTTGAGAAAACCCATGGCCCAGGCATCTATGTAGTAACAAATAATACTTGTCCATTACCGCATCAAGGGATTCATGTATCCCTTGCTTCCATCCTTGAATTTTTTTTACTTAAATTAGACACTTTGGAATAGGTTTGATATTTGTCATTAAAATGCTCTAGCATGGTACTGCATCTTTAAATTATTTCTCATTATAAGTATTTGTACCAACTCTTTACTTTCTTGATAAGTATTTTAGGAAACAACTTTAACTTTTGCTAATCATTCTCAATGTTTTGAAGGACACAAACATCATGTAATGCTTAGAGAAGGTGCTGTGAATTTACATTGTATCCACCTTCAAACTTGAAAATGTTATTCATGTCTAGTTGTTTGATGCAACTATCCTATATGTGCCTAGTAGGGATATACACTGCTTCTCGTATATTAATCATATTACGAGTGGCCAATAGAGGTTCTTCATGATCCTTGGATTCACAGGCTCTATTGTTGTTATGACTCTTTTGATGCTCATAGTTCTTTTTCCTTTCCTCATGTTTGATCCTATCTCTTCTTTGTTCATAATTATCTTCTTCATCATCAAGGTAACTTCTTTGATGTACATGTCTCTCATGGTCCCCTCATCTTCCCCTGTCATAGTCTCTTGGTCTTCATTCTTTCTTGTTGAATTCCATAGATGAACATGAGGAGGAAGAGAAAGCAATTGGAAAATAATGCTAGATAGTTCTCCTTTTGTGACTTCTTGATTTATTCTCTTTGGGTTATGTGGAAGCTTTAGGCCTTGAGCTCTATCTAATTTTGGAGTCTTTCATATCTCTCCTAGGTGTTTCTGCAAGGGCCGGATGATCAATGTTTGTGAATGAGATTCATGAGTTTGGTGGAGTTTTTCCATTATGAATGTATCATCATTTTTTTCTTCTAGGATAATAGTGTGAGGAACTTTCTTTCCTTTGTTATCCTTATGTCTTATCTTCATGGCAACATCCCTTCTTAGCTGTGCTTTTGTAGGTTGATATGACCTAGTCATGTGCTTAGTGACATGATATCCTTCTTGTGCATTGCTAAGTTTTAACCTCATTAGGGTTTCTTGCAACATTGCTAGTGCAGAATGTTCAAGAGGCAAAATAATGTTATCCTACAAATCTCTCCACCTTAGTTTTTCATCCTAGTGAAAGATAAATGTGAAATACAAATAGTATGGATTGGTGTGAGCATAGGACATTCTTGTTTACATGGGCACACTCCAGTTGCCCTCATCATATCTTTTCTCATGACCCTTATGAGTTTCTTTGATAGGTGGTAACGTTTCTTTAAGTGTAGAAGCCATACTGTGTTTTTGACACTTTTAAGTATGGATATGTGTCAAAAGAATTAATTCAAGTATGAAAAATAGACTTTGTAATTCTTGATACAATGAACTTTATAAAATAAACTACTAAGTAAACATTGACATAGCCTCGAGAACAGTGCCAATGATGAGTGGTTGAGTATTTGAACACTTCACCATACAAGTCACAAGTGTTCACACATGACCAAATAGTAATCCATAGATGAATAATGTAAGTATGCTAGTAGATGATAGTTGATTCATGATCATTGTCTTCTCACCTTGAGATAGTAAAGTATGAGTAGTATGGTTTAACTCTTCGTGAGGTATATGATATTGTGATATTGTAGGCTTTTCTTACTCCTAAGTACTTCCATAATGAAAAGAATGAAAATACAATCTAAGTCTAAGTGATAGTTAAAATGTAAATCTATTCTATCCTATGGAAATGAGCATTCATTCATGGTTTTTCATACATGTCCTAGGCTCATGTAATCATCACTGGGATTACCAAGTGAATTCACTACTGAGAAAATTAAGTGAAGTCACCACTGGGTTACCAAACGATTACTCTTAATGCTTGAAACCAATTGTACTCATTATAGCTTACTAATGAACGTGGGAAAAGTAAAGTACTTATAAAATGTAAAGAACTAAACTAAGGTAAACATATTAAAGAAATGAAAATTAACTAAATAAAATGACTAAGCAGGAAATATAGAAACTAAGTGTAATGTTGTAATAGTGAGAAACAATATCGATCTTTATTTCTGGTCATGAATTGTGCCCAAGTACAATCCACTTGAACAAAGATTCCATACAACTATTGGACACCACAATATGGGCATTCACTCTATCGCTAAGTCTAAATCATAAAAAAGTACAAGAATTTCACTAAGGATTGGACAAAAGTTATTCTGTTGAGGTGACTAAGGGTTGGCATTTATAGTGCTAACCATGGTCCTCTATCAACGATGACGTATGCAAAGCTGCAATTTCATAAATACAATATTGTAGATGCAATATCATAGATACAATATCTTGACCTATAACAAAAAGGTTTTATCAACTTCTTAGTTCTTTTTTCTTTCTTTCTTTCTTTCTTTTTTTATTTTTTTTTCTTTTGCCCTTTTTTATGGATAGGAAAATTATGGAAAGGAAGATGGTGGAGGAACATGTGGGGGATGTGGGTGAGTGTCAAACATCAACAACCTCTTATGTAATAAGATAATGAGCTAACCACTTAAACCACCTATTACTAACATGAAAAAAAATTGAATTTTATTTCCTTGCTAGCTTCTCAATTTCTAGTTTTTTCATGAGTATGGAAAATGTGAACTTGATCTTTACATGCTTCAATGGTGTAAGTGTAGGCTTCAAAGGATTTATGAATTTTTTAACCTTGAAAAATAAGTCATATTCTCAAAAGTTATATTTCTCTTAAGAATTATCAAATTCTTACAAACATTCAAGTAAATCATCATATAGTCCTATTTAAGATTACAAATTATTTTCTAAAACTTCTAAATTTTGTTGGACATAGTTATTGTGAATTTTTTGGATACATCCTAGAAATCCTATCCATCAGAATCCTAATAATGTTTGTGTATATTTTCTTAATAAAATAATATAATTTAAACCTTAATAAGGAAATAACATGAACCATAATATAAGCATTAGTCTTATTAAAATAACAAGCTATCAATTAAATCACACAAAAAAGCTACACTGCATAGTTAGGGCAAGATATGATAATTTGATTATATACAGTAGGGAAACTCTGGCAGATTGATCACTCTAGAGATAGAATATTTTCCATGTGCCCGCAGTAGGAGTCCTAAAGTAAACGGATCTTTATTTGAGCAAACATTGTACCTGAACACAAGTTTGTGTATGGGCAATAAAGACGAGCTTCTTGGATAAACCTTGCAGTGCATGGAATAGGCTAATTGGGATTTTATTTACTGTTATTTATTACTTGTTATTTATTATCTGTTATTTACTACTTTCTCTCTCAACCCTTCTCTCCTAGTTAAGTGCCT
>MNCI01008026.1:331-34591 GCA_015680685.1 Gnetum montanum | reverse complement strand
TGTGGTGATCCCAGTAACGATTAGCGTTTGGTAGCCACAGTTGCATGGTTCAGGGTGTGTACAGTAAGTGGGAATGGATGCTAACGCTAGTTAATTTAGACTTAGGACATTAGTTAGAGTTAGTTAGTTTCTCAACCCTTTCCCTCATAGCTTAGGAGATAAACTGAAAAATACCAAAAAAATCATATACCTCAGACTTGCTTAACCATACACCGTGACACATACAAGCAAGCCTGGGAAGACAACGAACGATTAACCCCAAGCGTTCCTTGTGGCGTTAAGGCATTTAGTCTGCGGAGTTCGACCAGATCGCGCGTACACGCTCGTATTCGTATGGTTGAGTGTAGGGGTACCTCGCCACTCATCACTTGGGATTGTGCTGTAATTCCAAGGATGGCATCTAAGTCTTTTTGTGTAAAGGAGCTTAGAAAAGATATGGAGGAAATGGAGGCTAATGTGTTGGATATTTTGGGGAGAATAGAGAAATTATCTTCTAGTGATCAAGGAAGAAAAAAAGATGAAAGGTCTGGTGAAGTAGAAATCAATGAGAAAATGAGTTCTCAAGTATCTTTCAAGAGAGGGAATCAAGAGCTTCATCAAAGAGACCAAGAGATATTCAAAATCGAAGATAGTGTATGTTGCTAATCAAGGAGAGTTCCTACCTTATAAGTCATGAGAGGTGAAAGATCAAAGCTAGAGGAGTGGCAAAGATCAAGGAATTTCTTCAAAGAAGATCAAAGGTAGTACTAAAAGGTATGATACTTATTCTTTTTGCAATTGTTCTACACCTTATGGTAAGGGAAAGAAGATTCTAATCCAAGTTAAGGCTATGTCATGGGAGAGAGGTGAATTTTCTAGCCAAGGTATGTGGAAGAATGATTACTTTGATGAGTTTTAAATGAACTTGATGCTAAAGCCTTGGAGGAGAGTTTACCTTTTGAGCTGGTACCTTCAAAATGGGATGAAGAGCTTGATGATGTCCTTTAAAGAGGAGAAATAATTGGAATTGGGGACTCCTATATGGGTTCTTAGACCTTCAAGCTTGGATGAGATTTTTCAACCACATGTTAAAGATTAGTTAAATCAAAGATGAATGGGAGAAGCTATGAAGAGGTAAGTATGAGCTTCACCTTCTTGATGGTAGTAATGTCTCTTATGTTGAAGCTAGTATGAGGGTTGATAGTTTTTCACTTCAGCTTTGATGAGCAGTGAGAATACCCTACGCCTAACCATACGAATCACAAGCATGTACCAGAAATCTAGTCAAATTCTGTAGACTTAATTCCTAAGTTCACCCAAAGTCCTAAATTGTGAATTAAGGGAGTGTATGATCGTTGTCTTCCTAACTCATACTTGTGTTTTTTGTACGTATGGTCAAATGTGAGTTAAGGCTCACAATGTCTATTTTTGTAAGTATTTTATATATTTTCTTATTCTAAGGGTTAGGTGCATAAGTGAATATTTAATATTTAACTTTTTAATTACTTAGTATTTTAATGACTAACTATCCTAACATAAGTAGTTGTTCCCACTTACCGTACACATCTCAAACTCATATTATGTTGCTGGGTTACCAAATGGCTATTATTGGATGTTACCAAATGACCGCTACTAGGATTACCAAGCATGACACGTCATGCTCAAAGTGGTTATACTTATGTGTTCATAATTAAGTGCATTAATTAATTAGTACTTATGAAAGTAAAGTGCAAATAAGAGAGATTAAACCAATCCAAGTGCTACAATGAATGTTAGAAATCTCTTCTCTATTATTGTTGATGCCAATGCATTTAGGTACATGATGCTCGAATAAAGATTCATATAATCTTTTGAATTCATACCATGGGCACTTAAAGGAAAATATTCTAACTCTAGAGAAATTAAACTGCAAGAGCTTCGCTATTGTATGAACCTAAGGTGCCATAAATGCAGTTGGTGCTCGCATTTATATAGGCTTCATTTGCATTAGCATTAATGCAATTGTATCGATGCATGGCATCGATGGAGATACATCGATGGGGCTACGTCAATGCATGCCCATCAACAGAGCTTTCTTAACAACAATTCATCAAGCTTGGTAGTGGTTTGTTCAATGGTGATGATAAGAATCATGATCATTGTGATGAAATTATGAACCATGTTGTGAAGGATGGAAGTAATGTGACTTTGACTATCATTGTTAGTAAAAGCATGATTAATAATGGTAATGTGTTTGATTTTGCAATTGATAATGATGGCTATGGTAGTAGTCATTATAGATGTTGGTGAGGACATTGATATTGATTCAATTTTCTAGAATTTGGAAATGTTTACTATGGATTATGATAATGATGATTTTGTTAAATGTGTTGAAGAACTTGATTGTCTTGGCTATAAAATGGATGAGCAACATGAAGGCAATCCAAGTTGTTGTGGTGTTGATGGTAAAAGGAAGCTAAGTGGTAGTCTTCCAAATAGCAAGAAGAAGAAAGTGAAGAAGAGAAAAAAGAATGGAATAAGGGAAGTTGGGCTAAGGAGACTTAGCCTTTTGAATTTTCTTACTCTTCTTTTGTTACAAGTCATAGAAGAAACACGTGGGATATGATGCTCTCAAAATGAAAGCATGGTAGAGCCTTTGAGGACAAACACCAAATCCACTCTTGTTTCATGTAACTTTCCATCATTATGTAACTACAAAATTGTGCTAATGTGTGTTTATGTGTGTCATGCAAACATTATGTTGTGTGTTTATGTGTTTGTGTAATAAGTGTTGGATGGTAGAGGCAAAATGTTGTGAGCTCTAACCATTCCATATGTGTTGTGCTTTGTTTTGTGTGTGGATTGTGGCCTATGTATGGAGGCTTAATGCTATCCCAAGTGTACTAAACTTGAGGACAAGTTCAAATTCTTAAGGGTGGGAGAGATGATGAGGAAATCACCTAGACCATCTGTAGTTCTCAATGTGTCTATATATGTCTTATTTGTATGTTCAAGTGTGTTTCTTATGCAGGTTTTGTTGATGATGATTGCAAAGTGTTTTGTCACATGTGGAGATGTTTGGGACTTCTTTCCATGAGTTTAAGAGGTTTTGGGGATCAATGGGGACTTGTTTTGAGAATTTTGGCCTGACCGGATAGACATCTCTAGTGGGAGATCGATGTCTATTCCACCAAGGAGATGCCTCCACGACTCCAAAGACATCTATTGAAAGACATCTCTACCTACTACCAAACATCTCTCACCTCTTATAGACATCTTTCCCATGAACTGTTTACTCTTGGTTGAAATGTCTCTCATATCCAAAAGATGTCCTTCCCAACCATGAGATGTTATGGTGTGGATTTTAATGACTCAAAATTATGAGTTTGAGAGATAGGGAAGATGAAGGGACAAGGGAAAAAGTATAAATAGACCTCTTCAGCCTTTCTTTTTATTTTGATCACAAGAATCTAGGGAAAGTAAGAGAGTCTAGGGAGTGAATGGCAAGCCGAGAGAAGAAAGCAACGAGAAAGAGTCTTGGCCAATTGCTTCAATCATCATCCTTGTGTATGATTTCTTTGAGAGGTGTGAGAATTGGATGGAATCTTTTGTCTGTCCTTGGGAATGGGAATGTGTACTTCATTTCTGCTGTAAATTCATTTGAGTAAGAATTAAACTTTCATTTTCTTTTCTTGTTCAAAATTACTGTTTTTGACATTAAGAGAGCTTGGATTGTGAAATCCAAGGGAGTTCCCTTGTCATTAGGTCACCGCAGGAGGAAACTCATGGCAACCTAGCAGAATCACCCAGACTCAGCAGTAGCTTCTAATCTTTTAGAAAGTCTTCTAGCAAGTTTCCGTGGTTAAGAATATGCCAGCTTGGCCTTATGGCTGCCCACTATGGTAGTAGCTGTCCTGGTCTGTTGTCCAGACGATATCCGCAACTAGATCTGGGTTGCTTAAAAATCAACTAATGCCAAGGAACATATATCTTCGTATTTCTAGTAGACCAGGCACTGTAACCGGGTTAATTACAGGTAAAAATACTAGAACTCCTAACATTGCAAGTTGAACACAGAAAACCATGTTGATGCAAATTGTAATATTCACTTCTGTGTATGCTATCTTGCGCAATAAAACGTAATTTGATCATGTTTTTATTAGTAAATTACGCGATTATTGCTATGTTAAAGATATCTTAGGACAATAAAATACTGTTCCACTATTAAATTAAACAAAAAACTTATATTTGATTTCCCTTGTTTAAGCAACCAGACGGAATTCCCATTTTCATTCCCTTGTTTACATATTTAAAACACAAGCAGAAAAACTAAATCTCGCATTAATACGCGAGGATGAACCTACTGTTTTCCTGTAACATACTATTGATTACAATCTTGCAAAGCACTGCTAGTGTTATCCCTTCCTGGAATTAACCTAACTTGCTTTACCGACTGACCAAGAAAAACATTTTCATCATTACAGAATGATCGTTGGAATAAAAGCATTTCGAGATACCAAGTCCACGGACATTTTCTTTTGGTCAATCTCATTTCTTTTCTATGAAGTTTTTTCCATGAGCTGAATGGGAGATAATATATTAGATTTATTTGTCTCCACAACACATCCATTCATGACCATCTCCTCTAGCATGAAATGAGCCTTCTCCAGATGAAACATTATATCTAGCTCACACTGCAAAAGAAATGTGATTGTAGCATATTAGCAACCTGATATGCGTACTTACAAATTAATTTATAAAAGTAAGATAAAATATAACATGATAATCAAAGGCATCTATGCGGATGCACAATCAGAAGCAGTAACACATTCCCTAAAAAGTACAACAGTAATTACATATTGGAAAATAATGAAATATAAAATTTTTTTACAACCAAAGGGCACACAGAACAAATTTTTACCATGAAACATAGCATACAAAAATGGAAACAATGATGCCTTGTTTTAGATTGAAGGGTAGGGAAATAAAACAAAGATTGTACTCACAACATTCCCAAAATGCCGATCCATGGTCTCCACCAACAGATGAATGAATTCCAAAATTGCTAGTTCATTCTACAAAACGTAGTCACTTTTGTTAGCAAATTAAGACATAGATATTTCAAATGTTTGCAAAACTGAACATATCATTTTACATTGCAGAGTATGTGTTAGACTGACATGGATCCTTACTACGTTTCAAGCATTATCTTAACTAAACGATTAATGTCTCGCTGAATGTTAGCGTCATATCCAAGTATCCATTGTAAAAAAGAAACCTTCATGCTTTAAAATATGTACATGGTCGGATTGCAGGAAATCACCTCATCTCCATCAACTCCAACAAGGAAAAATAGCGAAGCATATCTTCTATAAATAACCTTGTAGCTACGGTGCTCAACAAAAGAACACTGCATCAAAATATGGACTCACTTTGTAAAATAATTCAGAAAATCAAATGAATGCGCAGCACATAAAAATCGGTTTTTTAAAAAAAAAGATTTCCAATTGAACAAAAAAGATAGTTACAGAAAGTGAGAAAATTAACAGAGAAACCAAAGTTAAAGAGAATTAAAAAATAACGTTTGTCACAAGAAACTAGCTATAGCTGACCCCAGTTTGTTGGAACAAGGTTATGATGATGATGATGACAACTACAAGAAACTAGCTATGGGAAGATTTCAGAATTTTTTGTCTGGCAACAGTAATGCAAGAAATGAAATTGTCACATTCCTTCAGCCACTTAATCACTGTTGTAAGATACAACCAAAAAGAAAATTTATAGAACGCTGTTTTTACTTGGAACACATTTAAAAGACCTTTGAAGAAAAGAACCGATTGTTTTCAGTAGAAAACCATAAAAGTACCATGCAAAAACCAAAGGTTAACAAATATGTCTGCTTTTCCATATTTGTCAAGATGTACTGAAATATTCTGAAACCAAAAGCAGAAATATGCTTTTCTCTCTTTAATGTGGTGAGAGAAATCATGTCATTGTGCAAAATTGAAGCAAAAGCTGCACCTTGATCTATTCAAATTTGAATTCTTTGCCCTGCATGATAGGCATGTCTTGAGGCCATTCATTATTATAGTCTTAATGCAAAAGACAGAAATAAAGGGGGAACAAAGGATTAATTTAAAAAGAATTTTATCTGTGACAGCACAAGAGTTTCGTATGAAAGACTCTCAGTTTAATTTATGGTTTGCCTTCCTAGTCTTGTGAGTATTTTTATCTCCTAAATATAAAGACGACTTTATTGTTACCGAGTTCAAAGCACCAGGGCTACAATCTATAACCATTCCTTTAATACTCACTCTGCTCTTGCATTTTTTATTTTTCTAACCATTTTAATTTTCCATCATAAAATAGGAACCAATTTTTGCTATTTAACAATTTCGTCAACACTGAAAATATGTGTACTCAAAAAATGAAATGGGGCAGTTTTGACAGCAATGAATGATAGAAGGATTTGAAACAGTTCATAGCAATGTTGATAATCATTTGACCTGCAAAAATTTGAGTGATATCATTTTAAGAAAAAATTGGTTTGCATAAGGATTTAATTGTAAAATTGATTTTTCTGATGAACCAATAGGATCTATTTCTGGGCATAATAATAAATTCACGTTCATTTTTCACAAAACAAACATATAAAATGCTCCCAGCTAAAGACCAGGACCAAGAAACAAAAATTGGGAGGAGAAAAAATTAACAGAAAAAAAATAATCCTTCAGGTGATGAGCAGTAAGGTTTACGCTTCCTATAACTGATGGCAGGACACATGCTTTGACGAGGAAAAAAGGTAAATTTGAAATTCAATATTTCAATTTGAATTGTTTTACTTAATTGCTTTTTATGCTCCATCTGATTTCAATTCTATTTGAACATTCTTCATTGTCTCTCTCGGAAAGGGTTTGGATCGGCTTTTTAAAAGAGAAATCCATTTTATCGTAAAGAAAAATAGCCTAGTAACAAATCTGCATTACATAAACGAGGCTGCATTACATAAACGAGGTCACGAATAAACGATTCGAAACAAATCAGACACATTAAAAGTTGTTTTCCTTTTATTCAGATCAACCAAAAAACTATACTATCGCATTTCTCCAGGGTAAAGAAAAATTACAATATAAAAAATGTTACAAATTAATTTGATAAAAACATAACCTGCTGTTCCGTCCGTGCGAGACATTTTCTGACAATTTCGCCTTCGAGAGCTCTTCTCTCCTCCAAAGTGAGGTATTCGTAGTATTGTGCAAGCCTCGTCTGGCCTTGTTTGTTCACCAACAATACAAATCTGATCGTCATTTTGATCTTTTCTGCAAAGAAGAAACACAAATGGGTCTGTGCTTATATGGCCTTCCGCAAATTGTTCTGAAAATTTTGTTTGCTTTTTCGAACTCTCGACAATCCTTCGTTTTTCACTTCGCTTCTAAAACATAAAGAATATTTTGTCGATAAGAATTTTAAAAAAGGAAAAAAACTCCCTGCTTTACGGTTTTTATAACTCACTACTTCTTAGAACTAACCATGTAACCAATAGTCCATACTTCTTTGTTTAGTATAAAAGTAGAAATTACCAGTAAAGAAAAGAACTTAGTGGCAACTTGTTGGTTAAGGAATGTGAGTTGCAAAAGCTTCCAATCTTTTGCTTGCACATCCTTGTCATAAAATGAGATAATTTTTTGAGGTACTTTTTATAATTTTTATAATTGGCTTAAGCAAGAGGCTATCTACTAATAACATAGATTGAAGTGCAAATGGATTTTGGAGGGTGATGAAAACTCAAGATTTTTTCATTCTTATGTCATTATAAGACACTCCAAAATTCAAATCCTTCAATTAGAACAAGAAAATGGTATGTTTATCTCTACTTGTATTATTTCCCAAATAGTTATGACCTTTTCATCTGATTTGTTTGGTTTTGGCACTACTCATAATTTAGCTATGATCAAGAAAGTTGTTTCATGTATTAATAGACATCTCTCTTCTTCTTATATTTGTATTCTTAACTCTTTCTCCCCCTTGCACCCTGCTGTTAAGGTTCATGATGTTGTGTTTAGCATAGCCAACAACAAGGCTTCAGGTTCTAATGGCTTTTGTATTGATTTTTTTAAATGACTAACATATTGTTGGGATAGATATTTGCAATATAGTTTCTGAATCCTTGAGAATAGAAATTCTTTCAAAGCTTAATGTTACCTGATTTTTCTCTTATCAAACAAAGCCCAAGCTTCCAATCTCAAAGATTATAGGCCCTTGAGCCTATGTTCAACTCTATATGAGAGCATATCTAAGTTTCTCATATTTCACACTAGCAAAATTCTACCTTCTATAGTTGCACCAAAGCAAGTTAGCTTTGTGGTTAGTAGGCATATTCTAGATTAAATAATTTTGATTGAGGAACTATTGCATTCTACAAGTCTTTAAAGCTCTCCAAGTCTCACTCTCAAGATGAATATTAGTAAAGGTTATGATTGAATCAAATATGATTATATGGATGCAATTCTTTATTCCTTTAGTTTTTCACCTAAGTAGGTGAGGAAATTGGAGCATTGTTATAAGGATTCCTGGTTTTCAAGTTTGGTCAATGGTAAATGGGAAGGAGATATCTTTACAAAAGATGGCCTTTGGCAAGGGTACGCATATCTCTCTATCCTGTTGTTTTAGCCATTGATGATTCGCATGAGCCGCAATATCGCGTACGCAATATCGTGGCCACCGCGATATCGCGTCGTCCCCTGCAATATCGCGTACGCGATATCGTGGTCCACCGCCATATCTATAAATAAGAGGCGGCTCTCCCTTCTTTCCTCATCCTCTCTGGCAGTTTGATCACTACAGAGATAGAATATTTTCCATGTGCCTACAGTAGGAGTCCTAAAGTGAACAGATCTTTATTCGAGCAACATTGTACCTGAACACAAGTTGTGTACGGCAATAAAGATGAGCTTCTTGGATAAACCTTGCAGTGCATGGAATAGGATTTTATTTATTGTTTTCTCTCTCACCCTTAAACTCCTAGATTACGGTATGAGTACGACTTGATTATGAGCATCTAGTGTGACTACTTGGTAACCCAGTGGTGTATCCAGGATCTACACTTAGTAATCCTAGTGGTAGTCGTGCACTAAGATGTGTATGGTTAGTCAAGGAATCGTCTGTTCATCGCACTTAGGCTAGATAGCTTTCTCAACCCTTTCCTCCTAGTTAAGTGCCTCAGTACGACTACTTCGAGCACGTGCATTACGCGTGGTGATCCCAGTGACAATTAGCGTTTGGTAGCTACGGTTGCATCNGCCGTTGCCAGGGACTAAGTGTTTGTGTGTTGAATAGAACATAAAGGATATCACTCACATCGTTGGGAGCCTAAACAAACCTTTGGGTTAATTAAAGAAAAATTTATATAATGGTAAAATTAGCACACCGATAACAATGTCTTCTTCTCATAAGAGCAATTCACCACCTAAGGACCATACAAAGAACAGTCGGCAGTCAAAAACACATAATCTAAATCTGCCAATTCCTCAACAATATAGGGTGGAATATACTCATCCCGATGAGTATATTCCTAATTTTACTTTTATCTTCCATCAAGATGAACAGATGCGCTAGAGAGATCTGCATGGTAACATAGTGTTACCTCCAGATCTTGCGGCCCCGAACATGCTTCTCTGTGCTTTGGCACAGATTGGCATGATAGAATTTTATGCTGAATACGTTGTGGAAGACTTTGACATGAGGGATTACCATCCCACACCTTTACAACGTATGAAGGACGCAAGGCAGGAGAGCCAACATACACTGTTGAAGGGAAAAGAGGTCCCACACGTCCTTAGTGAAACCAGAGATGGTGAACCACTCATAATGGGTTCTCTATCAAGAGATGTTCCCTCTCCTAATGATGGTGAGGAGGTTGGGCATTAGAACCTACGCTCAACGATACACAACCTTGGTTTTGATGCCCGTGAACACCAACTGTTCACAGAAGGAATAACACATAACAAGGATGGGCACTTAGATCATCACCACGATCGGGGCTGTAGCAGTCGAAGAGAAGGCAAGAAACATTGTCATGGCGATGGTTTCCCTTCCTCTTCTCCTTCTTCACATCACTCACCCTCTCCTTCCACATCAAGGCGCAATCATGACGAGCACAACGGAGAGGATAAAAGTAAGAAAAACGAGAGACCTTGACAAGAGAGTCGAGAGAGAGGACAAGGGCATGAATGAAGGGAAAGTAGGGAACAACGCAAACATCACAGGCGTCATGAAAGAGATGATCATGATGAGCCCCTACTTGCAACCCGAAGTATGCTTGACATAACGGAGGCTGTAAGAATTCCCACAAGGCATTTAAAAGATAGTCAGATCAAACGCTTAGACATGAACAATATCCCATGCTTTGAGGGGGGATACAATGCTGATCCGCAGCATCATTTACAGGCATTCCACGATGCCTGCACCTTGCAGAATATAGAAAATGAGTGGTAAAAACTTAAGTTATTTCCCAAGACACTCATCAAGGAAGCAGAGAGCTGGTATTGGTCCTTAGAACCGGAGACCATCAGGAGGTGGAGTACAATGTTAGAACTATTCAATGATAAGTATCAAACGTACTCCCGAGTGTCTAATTTGCGTAAGCAGATCCAAGGTTGGAAACAAGGTACATATGAACCCTTGGATGCTGCCATGGCCCACTACTACACATTGTTACATCATTGCCCGGGCCATGGATATGCTCAGCGGGATCAACTTCGCCACATCGTGGATGGGCTAAGGCATGAAACTAGAAGAACCCTTGGGACTTATGCCCAAGGGAGACTCTCACAACTTAGAGCCCATGAAGTACATGCTTGTTGGAACAAGTAGCAAAAGAAGAAGGTGAGCTACGCAAAAGAGAAAGTGTGGAAGAATACAACCGTGATCCCTCTCTTCGAAAGAAGGGAGTGAAATTTTGCGATGAAGAGGATGAGTCACCAATCGAAGAGTTGGTGAACAGGAAAACCTTGTCGATTCAAAAGTTAACAATAGAAATAGCGGCTAAGGTAGATGACGTATGGAGTTCCTTAGACTCTAAAATTGAAACTATCTTAAAAATTGTAGAAAAGCCTAAGGTAGAACAAAGTAATGACAAAGGTAAGACAAAGTGGAGAGATTTAGGCCCTACACATGACAAGGGTAAGGGGAAAATCACTAACTCCGATGTGGTTGTGGATTTAGACATAGACGATGATGGTGGATGTGAGCTCTGCCACTATGACCATCCTAAGGGATGTTGCCCCATCATCTCACATCTACAGGAGTCTGGGGTGTATGCACTTAATCCAAGACTTAATCAATGGCAAACGCCCCATAGGTTACCTTATCCCCAAGGTAACCCAACGCAGTTCCACCAACCATTAACGTATTATCCAAGTGGAACTCCACCATAACCCATCGGATAGCATCAGCAGTGGCAATACCCACAGTCATGGGGGATGCCATCGCCGAAACATCAGTACCCTTACCGGCAGCCTGACCCTTATGGATATTATGTGCAGCAGCCGATTTCTCCAAGTGACTCTATGAGTCACAAAACTCCTCACCGTCATTACCAAGTTCAAGAGTACTTCAGAAGGACTCCTTCTCCTCCGAGAGACACTCCATACCCACACCATCCTCCAAATCCATCCGCACCTCTTCCACAAGTAGTTCCCATAACACCTCCTGCTTCAACAATGCAAGGGGAACTTCCTCCTCAACCGCAGCAATGTCACACTGCGAGAGCTGTAAATTTTCAACCTGCTGCTGGTTCTAACAACTGTAAAAAGAGAAGACCCTTCTTCAAAACCAAAAGCCCAGAAAAACTCTCACAACAACAAGTGGTTGAGCCCATGTACACTCCTCCACCATCTAACACTTCGGAGCACCCTTCAATCCAACAGAGCTTAATGCATACAATTATGTTGACAGATACCGTAACCAACTGGATCAAGGTAGGCCACCTTCCCAGGAAACTAACTAACCTAGGAAGCCCCTTAATCTACCTTCAAGTCACAAAAAATGAACCACATAGGGCTCTTCTTGACTCAGGTTCCAGAGTCAACCTAATCTCACAAGAGATGTATCACGCCTAGAACCTACCCCCACTTAAGAAGAGCAACATTCAACTAGAGCTGGCAGACCAGTCCATCACCATTCCCTTGGGATTGGTGGAGGACATCATTACCACTGTTTGTGGTTGGTCTTACCCAGCTAATTTCCTGGTGATTGAAGTCAACAACTAAGAAGGGGACTTCCCAATTATAATGGAAAGGGCATGGCTTAGTACAGTAGACGCATGCCTTAGGATCTGCGATCTTTCCTTGGAAATCTCTAAGATAAATATTTATGGAAAGATCGAGAAGAGGAAAGTTCTATGCATCACATACAGTGATTCATCGGGTGATGACATGGAGGAAATGCTTCCATGCAGCAGGTGTGCCCTTGAAACTTTGAAACAAAGATGCCTGTATGTAGCAACCACACAACCAATAGTAGACACCCCGTGGTTGATAGCTACTCGAAGGAGCAACCAAATATGCATGGAACGAACTAAGGAAACCCATGCCCATAACGAAAGCATATATACATTGGAATATGAGCGTCGCCAACTTCCACCCCTTAATCTAAGATCATCAATTGGGAGAAGTTGGGCACTTCTTAGAAATTCAAACAGGCGCTCATTATTTTGGATCTCTCCCTTTCCACTCAGTCATGGGGGAGATGGCCACCTATGCTAACCATATGGGGCCCTCAGTTCTTTTAAGTTTTTTTTTTTACAACATTTTTGTTTTACCAGTTTTTGTTTTACAAATTTCTTTAACTTTTCTTTCTTTTGTTTTACAAAATCGTTATACTTTTCCATTTTGTGTGTGTGTGATCCACCCTATAAGTTTGTCACCCAATAAGTGTTCAGAATGATGGTATGAACTATTTTCATATTGATTACTAATGTTTGGTTTTTACCTTTAAGTCACAATGTTGATACTAAGGTATGTTTCTTTTGATATGGCAGGCAATGAGTTCACTCCATCCATCCATCCACCAAGTTCTATGGTCTCTCTCGGCTTGGAGATGTACAGTCCCCTTCTAATAAGAACTTAAACGAATCAGGTGACTAGGCATTTTTCAAACTAAGGAAGGACTCAAGGTTTGACAAGGGTGTGACTTCAAGGGAACTTGATGCTTTTGTGTTGGCCATTCTCTTGGGTGCTTGGATGTTTACCCAATTATCAGAAGCTGAGACAATAAAAATAGCAAAGTCTTTGCATGGTGTGGTTCTCATGCATAAAAACATAAAATAAAAAATAAAAAACAAAGTGAGAATTCAAAGCACACCCCTTAGATAAAATAAACTTGGGCTACAAGCACTAGTTATGGAACCAAAAGTGTTCCCTCTAACTAAGGCCCTTCTCGCTTCCCATTCTCTCCTTGTTTCATCGGAAAGGTGGTGACTCTTGGAGAAGGCATTCTTGTTACTTCAAGTGGATGGTTTGGCCACATGCATTAATGCGAAGTCACTGGAAGTGGTTTGTTTGAGGTCGGAGTTGGAATGAGATTTGCCAAGTCACATTAATCATGAAACACACAAGGGGCTGTACACCACCTTGTTCTTGGGATTCCATTCCATCCTATTCTCTCCATCCTTCTCTTCATTTTTTACCTCATTGACGGTTGTATCATTAGTGTATATATTTTGGTTGACGCATTGTTTTCTTTTTGGTAAACGCTTGTGGTTAAGACTTTAACTTCTGTTCCGAATGACATTCCCAGAGCCTATGGACTCTTTGAATGTGGGTTTGTCAGGGCATTAAGGGCGTGAGACTACTTTGGGGAGGACCCATTGACATTCCTATTTGGTGCACTGGTTAAATTCTTTTCCTTAACATTTTTGCAATTAATCTTATTTTGTTCATTTCCATCTTGACATCCATTTCATCGATGCTATAGTTGTCCCTTTTTATCTATCTTTCTTACTCCTTTCCTTTCTCCATTCTAATGCTACTGAAGGTTCGCGATTAGTCATGGGGGTACGGGACCTGATTTTTTCAATTTTCTCTTAGCCCTGAATTTTTTTAATTTTTTCCTAACCCCTACAACTTCAGTAGTCATCATTAATACATCCCTAGATCCGCAATTAGCCATACCACAACCTAGCCAATGGACCTGCACCGAAGCAAGGTATTAATTACATGATGATTCATTTACCCTTGCTAATATAGGATTGTGTTGTGTGTGTAGATGGCGATCATACAACAACAGATTGGATCTAGAGCAAACACTTGGAATGGAGCTGTGCTGGAAGCAACTATGTAAGGAGCAAGATCGATGCCATGCTTACCGATGGACAATGGAAGGTGCAGTCTTGGCGTTGGCAGCAGCAACAATTTTTTTTCTCTCTCTTTCTTAGCTGCCAACTAAGGCCTGATGTCATTGTAATAAGGTGTTCACCCTTGTTGTCATGAACACCATTTTTGTC
Source organism: Gnetum montanum (assembly GCA_015680685.1). NCBI lineage: Eukaryota > Viridiplantae > Streptophyta > Gnetopsida > Gnetales > Gnetaceae > Gnetum > Gnetum montanum. The sequence continues at coordinate 20,130 of MNCI01008026.1, read as the reverse complement.
AAGTCTTGTAATGATGATCCGTTCACATGTCATCCCATTAGTTCCATTCCCCTCAATAATCCCATACCTTCCTAATATTTTGTAAGGAACTCGAGGACGAGTTTTCATTCAGTCATGGGGGTATGATGAGACGCGATTCGCATGAGCCGCGATATCACATATGCGATATCAGGTCTTCCCCTACGATATCACGTATGCAATATCGCGGTCCGTCGCCATATCTATAAATAAGAGGCGACTCTCCCTTGTTTCCCCATCTTGGGCTAGAAGTAGGGAAACTCTGGCAGTTTGATCACTCCAAAGATAGAATATTTTCCATGTGCCCACAGTAGGAGTCCTAAAGTGAACGGATCTTTATTCGAGCAACATTGTACCTGAACACAAGTTGTGTACGGAAATAAAGATGAGCTTCTTGGATAAACCTTGCAGTGCATGGAATAGTATTTTATTTATTGTTTTCTCTCTCACCCTTAAACTCCTAGATTGCGGTATGAGTACGACTTGATTACGAGCATCTAAGGATGTGTACTGTTAGTCAAGGAATCAGCTGCTCATCGCATGCGGTATGAGTATGACTTGATTACGAGCATCTAGTGTGACTACTTGGTAACCCAGTGGCGTATCCAGGATCTACGCTTGGTAATCCCAGTGGTAGTCATGCACTAAGATGTGTACGGTTAGTCAAGGAATCGGCTGCTCATCACACTTAGGCTAGATAGCTTCCTCAACCCTTTCCTCCTAGTTAAGTGCCTCAGCACGACCACTTCGAGCACGTGCGTTACGTGTGGTGATCCCAGTGACGATTAGCATTTGGTAGCCGCGGTTGCATCCATTCAGGGTGTGTATGGTAAGTGGGAACGGATGCTGATGCTAGGTAATTTAGACTTAGGTCATTAGTTAGAGTTAGTTAGTTTCTCAACCCTTCACCTCGATAGCATCGAAGAAAAACATAAAAGACTATAAAAATCATATACCTTGAGCTTACTTAAACATACACCATGACAACCACAAGTAAGTCTGGGAAGACAACGGATGATTAACCCCAAGTGTTCCATGGGGCGTGTAGGCACTTAGTCTGTGGAGTTCGACTGGATCGTGTGTGCTACGCTCATTTCGTATGGTTGAGTGTAGGGGTACCTCGCCACTCATCAGCCATGAAAGGTTTTGGAGCTTTCATTTGAAAAGAGCAATCTTTAAATTGTACTAAAGGCACCACTCCTACTAGAAATTGCAATTATACTCACTAACAATTTAGAGATTACAACCTTTTGTTTTTAGATGGTTTTCATGATAATTTAAAAAATGCTTTGCAATGCCTCCATGATTTTTCTACAACTTCATGTCTCCAAATCTATTTCACTAAAAGTAAAGTATACAATTTTGATACTCCAAATATTGTATTTTCAAATTTCTATGCAAATATGCATTGTATGGAAGATTCTCTCGCTCCTAAGCACCTTAGCATTTCTATTTTTTATTTAGAAAGAATGAAAATATCTATTTGGGATGAGTTCATTGAAATTTTTTTTTAACAAATTGCAAGATGAAAGGAGAAATTGTTATTTGAGGGAGGTCAATTACAACAGAACAAATTAGTTTTAACTTCTATGCCTTTATATATGATGTCAACTTATAAATCTTCTTTAGCTAGTCTGGATCGATTGGAACCAATGGAAAGGAACTTCTTATGGTCACACAATAAATCTCATTCTTTTCATTCTTTAAGGTAGAAAAATATTTGTTCACCCACTGATATTGGAGGTCAAAGCATTCATTAGCTTTTGAATATGAATTATGTCCTTTTAGGCAAACTTAGTTGGCATTTTTATATTTCAAACAACTTGTGGATGCAAGTTATGGAGATTTTCTTTTTCATAATGCTCCTCCCATAATACTAGCAAGTCCTATTTGATGAAGCTTTTAAAGCCTCAAACCTTCAATCCAAATGCATATTAGAATTCAGAGGAATTTTGTTCAATGAGATGACTCAAAAGAATATTAGTTACACTTTGCCTATGATACTTTGGTACATCATGAAAAGGATTTGGAGAAAGCTCATTGGTGGCATTAGGACCTTCAATTGTAATACAACTTATGTTCTTCTAAATGTTTACATAGTTACTTACTAATAAAATCTTTATTAAAAGAACATGGGATCATTGCTAATGATTTATATGTGCTCTGTGATACACATGTGGAGACCTTGCATCATGCTCTTTTTTTGGTGCACAAAGATGCATGTTTATTAGAAGGAAATGTTTAAGTATATTGTTGCATCAAATAGTTGGATATGGACAACATTTCTAAATTTATGGGAGGCTATAATTTTGATCCACAACATCATTTACAAGTCTTCCATGATGCTTGTGCCTTGCAAAACATTGAATGCAAGTGGAAAAAGCTTAAGCTCTTTCCTAGGATGCTAATAGATGAAGTTGAAAGTTGGTATAGATCATTGGAACTTGATTCCATTCACTGATGGTTCACAATGTTCGAACTCTTTAATAAAAAATACCAAACCTATGCGAGAGTGTCCAACCTAAGAAAACAAATCCAAGGGTGGAAGTAAGAAAATCATGAACCCTTGGATGTGGCCTTGGATAGATACTATTCGCTACTACATAGATGTCCTGACCATGATTTCTCTCAAGAAGAGAAACTTTTCCACATCATATATGGGCTTCGTATTCAAATAAGAGAGACCCTTGGGATTTATGCCCCAGGTCAGTTATACGAATTGAAAGCCCATCATATACAAAGGCTAATCGAGTGGGTGGCAAAAGAAGAAGGAGAGCTATATAAACGAGAGAATGTAGAGGAATGTAACTGGGATCCATCTCTTCAAAATCTATGACGAGGAAAAAGAGGCAACTCTCAATGAGGTGATTTCACAACGAGCCTTGCCATCACAAAAGTCTATTGATGAGCTTGAAGCAAGAATAGATAATATGTGGGAGTTGATGACTGACAAAGTTACAACTTATGTAAAAACTATAGAGAAGAAAGTAATGCAACAAGAATCAAGTGATCAAAACAAGAAGAGGAAAAAGAATGAAGAAATAGCTAGGAACACTTATTCGCAAAAAGGGAAAATTGCTGTAGAAGAAGAGGCTAAAGACTTAACCAAAAAAGAGGATGATGGATGTAACATTTTCCTATATGATCATCCAAAGGGCTATTTCCTAGTTATGTTACATCTACATGAGTATTGGGCTTTTTCTTTGAATCCCAAGTTCATACAAAAGCTAATGCCTAGGAAATTACCTTACTCACAAGGTAATTATAGATAGTCCTACAACTAACCGTACTATCCTAGTGGGACTTCTTATTAGCCTCAAAACTATCAACAACATGCAACATCTTCTAAAGAATCACAACCTCATGCCTCTCATCCTCCATCATATCCTCAATATTCTCATACTTCCCTCCATCAAATGTCATCGCCAACAACATAGGAAGGTTTGATACCACAATATCAATGAAAGAACGCCACTTGTGCTGTGAACATACACAAAAATGATAATGTTAGTAGATCTCAACCACAACCTCAAAAACATCCTTTTTTTAAGATAGTTTCCTCACACAAGCACAAACTCATAGACCTATTGGTGCATCAAAACTAGTGCAAGGCCAATCTGGTGCAACACTCTGCCTCACTAGAATGATGTCTTCTAATCATACACAAAAGCCAATAACCATCACCACTCCAACATAGGATGGAAAAGATAAACCTATCATTGTCAGGAGATAGAAAATTCCATGCATCACTAATAGTAAAGGATGCAATTGTGGGCTGGAAATTCAAAATATTAACACAACCCACAAAAATGCTAAGAAACAAGTGTGTGAGCAAAAGCCATTCTATGTAATAGCCACTAAACTAGAAGATTCCTAGTGGTTTGAAAATGAGAATATAAAACTATTTTAAAGATGCATGGAAATAATTTATCCACTTATTAGTTTTAAATTTAAGAAAACGGACTTAGACATAGATATCTTACACTCTGATTATACACCAAAAGAGGATATTAAACATAGAGACTTGATAATTAAAATAGAAAATCAAGAAGAACCAAACACATCTAGATCCCCCAAAATGGAAATACCTTCAATTCTAGATGAAGATACATCTCTAAATGATCCAAACGAGACTATCACCAATGTTAGATGTGCTACCATGTGATTAATTAAATTAGTAATGGTGATAGATGGAAAACTGATGTTGTATAACCAGGGGATTGTGCAGTCCATCTCCTAAATGTGCTACCATAAGTTTAGTTGTGGGGGAGATGCTCCATCCTAGTTCAAGAACTAATATGTGTTTTTCACCTTTTTGTTTTACAATTTTTTATCAGTTTCTTATTTCTTCCAAAATTTTCTGATTCTTAATATGTTTCCCATTTCTTGTTATTTTCCTTTTCTTTATACTTTTCTCTTTTCTTAAGTCATTTTATCTATGTTTATGAATGTCATTTATGTTTTTGTGAATAAGATTGCCAAGTTGTGATGTAGAAGTCAACGCTATGTGTTGGATTTTTATGCCATACTATCAAGATGATTGAGTAAGTAATTGTGTAAAACAATGAGACAACCTCATCCATCTCTCCAATTCTATGAATATAGGCCTTTATCATGAAAGTAATTTGGTTCTTCTTTCATGAAACTAAAATTCATCAATGATCATTGTACCTTGAAGAAGGAATGAACAACCAAGTGGGAATAGCAAAGGGTGTGACCTCAAGGGGAATTGTTGGGTTCTCTTCTTGACTTCCTTTGTGTGGTTTATGATTCCTCTTCAAATGTATCATCACTCCTTCGTCAACCAATAAAAAGAAAGCTATGTCTTTGCATGGTGTGGTTCCCATCCAAAATCATAAAAATATAAAATCCAATAATAATAATAATAATAATAATGGGAATTCAAAGCACACCCCTTAGACACAATAATGGACTACAAGCACTGGTTATGGGGCTAGAAAAACATGTTACCCATGCTTAAAGGCTCCCCTCTAACTAAGGCCATTCCTTTCTTCTTCTCTTTTTTTCTCTGTTTGGACTGATGATTGTTCTTTTTGATGGTTGTGGACTCATGCTGGTCAGCAGGAAGGAACACATTAATGCAAGGTTATTGTTAATGGTATGGACTTGGTCCAAACTTGGATAGATAGGTATGATGATCATTTTAATCATAGTTGATGCAAGAACCTATTGTGAACAAGGTTAAGTACCTTACATCCCTATCTCTACAATCGATTCTCATCCCATTATTCACCTCACTATTGCATACAACTATAAGCCTTTTGGTTTTGTGTAGTATAGTGCAACATCCCAACCAAGGCATTTTTATGTTGTTTGGAACAAAGACATGATCTACATTTAACTTTTAAGATGCCCATGGACATCTTTAGAAGTGGTTATGCAAGGGCATTATGGTAGGAGCCTGCTTTGGGGGGGACCCACTTACATAACTTTTTTTTATCATGGCTTTGAACTAATCTTCACGTCTTTTAAAACATCAGTGATGGTTTCTCTGAATTTATGCATGATTTTGGAACTACATCTCATCCCTTTCAATTAATTTTTCCTACTTTTCTATCTCAAGATCCTTCAAAGTCAAAAATTTGTTAACCATCTTCTACATTAGACCTTTGATTTTCATTATTTGAAAACTTGTGCACTTTCGAAGTTATTCTTATTAGTCATGGGGGCTAGGGATGCTCATTTTGAAATTTTTAAAAAATTTTCTAACATCCTATTTTCAAACATTGTGGTAACTAATAGTAATTGACCAAAATAAGGTGAACAGCTTGATGATTTTAGTTATCTCATAGCATTGTGCATATTATGTTATCATCACCTTATGCTTAAACACAAACTAAGGGATTCAAAAAGGGTTAATTATTAAGAAAAAGTTACCAAAACTAATGTTGATCCTTTGGTGACTGCAGGTGATGCTAAAAGAAATGCCTAAGGAAGAAGGTCTTTTGCCAGGCATGAAAACAAAGCCAAGAGAAGGATAATGGAGGATATGCCCATGGACAAATAGTAGCACATATAGGATAATGACTCAAACATGATATGATTACTTTATCCATGGGACAATGAGAAGAAATTTTAGTCCATCCTTCAAAAATGTTTTGCATAACTAGAGAAGCATCAACATATCAATCAAAGTTGTAAGTCTGCCACCGCTAGTAGCAACAAGAAGAATTATCTTCAATGACTTTTTGAAGACCTCTACAAATTTTGTAATCTTCAATGTTTGTACAATCTTTTTGTCACTTTGTCATTTTGTTTGCATCCACTCAAATAAAATTTTTTAGTAGTTAGAGTTAGTCAATAATCCCATACCTTCCTAGTATTTTGTAAAGAACTTGTTCCTTCTTTTGTTCACTTGAGGAGGAGATTTCATTCAATTGTGGGGGTATGATGAATTGTGTTTTTTCCTAGGCCTCGATGCTAGATCCTCGATATTGAAGCACAAGTGGCAATATTCGATACTTGATATCACAGGGTCTATTTTTGCCTATAAATATGTGTGTGCCCACCATGTCTTTAATATCTTTTGGTTATTTTGTAGCTAGACTCTTGTAGTTTTATTTCATAGTCTTAGAGAATAGTCAATGAGAGCCCACAATATGGATCTAAGTTAGTTGTATGATTTCTTATTTGAGTGGTAATTTACCTGGACACATTTCATGGACGGCAATAAGATAAAGATTGATTCTTATTCATTGCAACACTTTGACTTAGATTAGATTTACTTTCCATGTAATTTTCTTTTCATGTACTTAGTTAATATTACATTTCCATGCATATTAACAAATTGGTAGAATAAGCATGATCAATTTCGAGCGTAAACATGTATTCACTTAGTAATCCCAACAATGTTATTGCTTGGTTCACCTAGTAGCATAGCGCTTGGTAATCCCAATAGTGGATACATGGGTTCAGGACATGTACGGTAAGCTGGACATGCACACTCATTACCTGTAGGCTAGTTTAGACTTTACTTTCCATTGTTAATTAGATTAAATAATTAATCTATCTATTATTGTTAGGAGTAGCATAAGGCCAAAACAACATCAAGAATCATATGCCTCACTATGGACTAAGCCATACATGACAAAGATACCACTAGTCCAAGTAGGAAGACAATGAAGTGCAATCAAGGCATAATGATCTAGATGCCACAACTAATCCCATAAATTCAATTAGATCATGTGTGAATGCTTGTGATTCATATGGTTGGGCATAGGGGGTACCCGCTACTCATCACCATCTCTCAACTTCTTTCACAAATGTTCGTGGGAACAACTTCAATTTCTGCCAGTCACTTTCAATATTTTGCAGGGCACAGACATCATGAAATGCTTGAAGGTGGTGGTGAGGATCAACATTATAACCACCCTCAAATTTGGGCATGTTATTCATATCTAGTCATTTGATATGACTATCCCTTACATCCCTAATTGGAATATAAACAGCTTCCCTAAAGTTGATCATGCTTCAAGAAGCCAATAGAGGTTCATCATCATAATCAAGTTTGTTGGCTCTGTTGTAGTGATACTCCCTTTGGTTCTTATGTCATTCTTAATCTTCTCTCTTATCCCTATGTCTTCTTCATACATAATCTTCATCTTCCTCATCTGAATGCCTCATGCAATAGTCATGGTGATCACGAGTCCTTCTCTCCTTTCTGTCATGGTCTTGGTGTCTTGGCCTCCTCCTATCAGAGTTAACTGATGATCATGAGGATCAGAATGAGGTAGTAGGAGAATAATTTTAGCTTGTCCTCCTTTCATGACTCTGGTATTCTTCTCTATAGGATCCAGAAGAAACTCTTGGCCTTGAGTCTTGCTTATACTTTGAGTTAGTTGCCTCCCTCTTAGGTGTCTTTTCTAGGGTGGAATGCAATTGAACTTTGATAGGTTCCTCCAATTGAATGATAGGTGTTTGTGAATGGACTTCATGATTTTGGTGGAGTTGCACAACAATGAATGCATCACCCTCAAGCTCTTCTAAGATAATAAGAGAGTTGAATTTCTTTCCTTTATTTTGGACATGTTTAATTTCCATGGCAGCATCTCTCTTTACTTGCTCACATGACACACATCAAGTGGTTTACTTAGATTCATGCCCCTTGGAGTTGTCTGAAGCATGATGGGTGCTAAGAACTTCCTTGAAGATCTCTCCACCTTAGTTGCCCATCTTGGCAAGAGATGAAAGCAAAATTGGAATAATAATAATTGTGATGAGCATATGAGATCCTTGCTTACATTGGCATACTCCATTCTTCTTTGTCACTTATTCTGTCACTCCTGCTACAGGTACTTAGAAAATATTCTATCAAACAAACAAAATGTAAGAGCTTTGCTAAACACTAATGAATTGATGTCATAAATATAGCTTATGAATGCATATTTATAGGCAAAGATAGATACTGTGTCGACAAGGTCACATCAACGCATTAGACCATGCATCGATGGGTTGGTGTTGATAAGATCACATCGACACAACCCAAGGAAGATGCTTCATCATACCCCTACAACTGAATGAAAAATCATCCTCGGGTGAACAAAAGAAACAATAATTTATTTATAAAACTTTGGGAAGGTATGGGATTATTAACTAACTACAGACATACAATCCATACAACAAAAACTAAGTGCCCAAGTGTATAGATTTATAATTATTACAAAATTTTGGTGTTTAGGGCAACAAAATTGAACACCATGACAAAAAATTTTAGCACAACCCCTCTAATGGCTTGAAGATAAGGAAGAAAATCAAATAGCCCTAGGTGGTGGAGGCTCTTGGGTTTTTGAAGAACCTTCTCTTGCTTTAGGTGCATGTGGTTGTTGAGGTGGTGGTTGTGACTATCTTGTTGTAGCTGCAACTTTTGGGAGAAGAAGGAAAGCATCCAATAATGCTTTCGTCTTCTCCTTCTTACTCTTGGGATCATACATAGTCCACGTAGCATCACCAATGTCGGTTGGTATGGGAACATCCCAAGAACAAGGCATTATAGGAAACAACTCCTTGACATTAACAAACTAGGCAACGAACTATTTGCATTCAATATTGAATGCCTTGAGTGCATTCTGTAGCTCCTTATAGTCATTTATTCTCTTGGCCAGGTTCTTAGCTATTGATCTTTGATTAGTGAAATTTGCCTTAAAAACCTCGAGTTCTACATTTGCTATCTCAAGCTTCTACTTGGTCTCCTTATGGTGCTTGAACTTTGCCTCGTATAGAAGGTACGAGCTCGCCACTTGCTTTTTCAACTCTAACCTCATCCTTCTAGTGGTTAACATTGCCAAGTTTGAGTAACAAAGGTTTGCAAGCTCCATGTACTCTATCATCTCCTTGATCTGTAGCTCCTTTAGGTGGATTTTTGCTTTGTTGTATGCATTTAATCCATCAAATATGGACTACCACATGTCACCTCCTTCTTTGATCTACTGGAGGACCTCATTCACCTTCACCTTTGCTAGTTTGATATGTTTTTTATTGATTTCCTTTTGCATGCCAACTTGATCCTTGTAATGGTTCTTAACCCTTTCTAACTTTAGGGCCTTGATTTTCTAGGCAGTGATTTTGATTGCAAACTTCTGGTGAAGGGCACACATCTCCTCCATCTATAGATTATGATTTTCTATTGCTAACCTCCTCAGTTTAGTGTTTACTCTAGTAAGCTAATCCTACTATTGTTGGATGAATTCAACCATCTACTCTTTTGGCATCTTGACATTTTGTAGGTAATGGTTCTCCTAGATCAACCTTATGTTCTCTTGGTAGACCTCCAACAAATCCGTTTGAATGTTATATATAGTGGCATCTACAAGGGCTTGGTCAAAGACCACTAACTCCTTCGTGTACTCAGCCTCTTTGAGTTTTTGCTAAAGCTGTTGGAAAGCTTCATCTTTTGAGACTACTTGACTAAGTATGGTGGGATTAGCGAGGCGGGCTTTGAATTCCCCAACTTCCACAGCTAAGTGTTAAATCTTAGCTTAGGTTGTTTCAAGTTAGGCATTAGCAATGAGAATCTTGTCCTTAACCTCAAGTAGCTATGATTAGTTCATTGAAATGGTTTCTGAGATATCAAAGATATTCAGAATTGGTTGCCTGGTTCCAACTAGTTGATCTAGTAACTCCTCATGTTGGGCTATGCTAAATCGCCCACTTAGTGCTCTTGTGAACACCTACACATCTCTAAGTGTGGCAACATTTGGTACAAATGTTGTAGTGGCGTTGAGTGCATCAACCACTCTATCAACAACCACTTTTGCCATTGTTTCTTGCCCTTGGTGCTACATCACTAGAACAGTTACCCCCTTGCCCTCCTTTAAACACACCAAAAAGATAGTGGCGTTCCCAAAGATTTTTGGGAATTATTGTTGTTGAGAGAGAGATACGCCCTAGGATTTGATCTTATAGGCACCTGCATTCTTTGGGTAGAAAACATTGACACCGAATCCTTCATCTTGATGATGAATTATGATACTTCATTGAGATGACTCAATGCTGGTCTATAGATAAAGGGTTCACCAACACTCAAGCCTACCTGCTACTACTATAGGAGTTGCTCATAGAGCTCATGCATGCACTCAACAGTAGCGTAGGACTTTGACATTATTTGCTCATGAGTGGGTGGTGGTGGCAGCTACTCCTATTCAATCACCTTTGCAGGGACCTTGTCCTTCATCATTTCTACCTAAGAGGTGGAAGGAGCATGTTTGATTGTATCATTGGAGTAGTAGGTTATTTCTCCTCTTTTGCATAATTTTGCAGATGAGACATGGAAAATGGAGTGCCTTCCTTACACATTTATTCTCTTTAAAATGCTTCTCCATCTCTAAATAGATTAGCTATGGAAGGTCAATAAAAAAAATTCTTAAAGTGGTGCATGCACAAGCAGAGAAGGCTGTGATCTTACTAGGCATCACCATCAAATTGAGATGGTAAGCTGCCATCTTAAAATATGCATGCTTTGCCATGATAAGTGCACCGAACATCATACAATTAACATCGTAGCACCGCTGGACCCACTCCTTCTTAACTTTAGGGTCTACTGTGTTAATATCTCTACCAATGTTGCCCTAATTTCTAGCAACCCAAGGACGTCAAAAAGAACATTCAATGAGTAGGACCTAGAGATGTCCTTGATCTTCACTATGGCATCACCTTGTCTATTATTCCAAAAGAGGCATCTTTCACCCATGTACTATTCTTTGTGAGAATTGAAATGGGCCACATGGAGAAAGTCTGGAATTATGCTTTGACATCCTTTGGAGAAAAAATCCAAAGTTTAGTTTAGGAAGAACTAATTGAGGAAGCCTATCCAATTCAAAGGCTAATTCAGTAGGAAGCAAAAGAAGAAGAAGAGTTGAGGAAACATGAAAGTGCATAGGAATACAATAGGGATCCTTCCAGTAAAAAAAAGGAAAGTTCGATTTGTAACATTGAAGAGGAATCACCACTTGATGAGGTGGTGAACAAAAAGACCTTGCCAATTCAAAAATTTATATGTAACATTTTTGCTAAGGTGGATAAAATGTGGGATTTGTTGGATGAAAAATTCCAAACTGGTTTAAAAATTACTAAAGAATCACGAGAGCAAAGTAGTGATAGTAACTATAGGAGGCAGAAAAAAGCTGAATGTGCCTACCAAAGGGGTAAGGGCAAGATTACTGCAGTAGATGAAGTTGCAGAAGCTAAATTAGATGATGATGATGGGTGTGACATCTGGCAATATGAACATCCTAAGGGATGTTGCCCCATCGTGTCACACTTATAGGAGTCTGGGGTGTATGCTCTAAAGTTATGACTAGTAAAAAGGTAAACACACAGAACATTGCCTTATCCTAAAGGCAATCCTAGGTAGTTTCATTAGCAACAACAATATTATCCAAGTGGAACTCGATCACAACCGTATGAGCAATATCAACAATGGCACCAACCATAGTCATGGGAGATGCCACCATCAAGGTAGCAGTACCCTTACAAACAACTAGATCTATATAGGTATTAAATTTAGCAACCCCTATCTTAACGTGACTCTTCCAATCATGTTTCTTCTTTCCAACATCACTACTACCCTCCTGAATATTACAGAGCTCATTTTCCACATTTCAAGAGGAATTCCACATTCCATCCTTATCCTCATCCTATTCCTGCACCTATTCCTCCATCCTCAACATAGCTACCACTTGCTCCATCTATGTAGTATGAACTTCCAACCTAGTCACAGCAATGTAATGTTACCAGGGTCATCAATTTATAATCGATTCATCAACCGAGGGGTTCGGAACCTCATACTTATAAAAGATCATTCTTTTAACCTGAAAACCCTACTAAGCCCTCATAGACTCAAGTGGCTAGTCACCTTTCTCCTGCCTCATCCTCTACAAACCATTTCATCGAGTTCCCTTCAAACCAAATGCCACCCAAAATCCATATTGTTATGCTCACTCATGTTGTATTTGATTGGATCTGGGCTAGGAACCTAGAGGAAATTAGCTAATATTGGAAGTCCTCTTATCTATGTATAGATTGCTGGGAATGAATCATGTGAAGCTCTTCTTGATTCAAGTTCCAATGTGAAGTTGATTTCTCATGAGATGTATACAACTTGGAACCTGCCACCTCTCAAGAAGAGCAATATAAGATTGGAATTGGTAGACCAATTGATGAGTGGTGAGGTACCCCTACACTCAACCATATGAATATGAGCGTTTCACACATGATCTAGTCGAACTCCAAGGACCAAGTGCTTATGCGCCTTAATGGAACACTCAGGGTTAGTCAATCATTGTCTTCCCAAACTTGTATTGTCATGGTTGTATGGTTAAGTAAGCTTGAGGTATAGGATTTTTATAGCTTTTGTATTTTTTATGTATTCTACTAATAAAGGAGAGGGAGACAAAACTAAGTGGCTAACTTACATTAACTATTCATTAACTAAGTTCCAAATGTTCCTAACACTAGTATCCGTTCCCACTTTCTGTACACATCCTGAACCAGTGCAACGCTGCTGAGATTACCAAACACTAATCGTTACTAGGTTACCAAGCGCTACACGCATGCTCGAAGCAGTCGTACTAAGTGTATTTAACTAAGGGGGTTGAAGGTTTAGAGAGATATTAATTAACTAGGAAAGTGTTAAACAATCATTAATTACTAATTAGCTTAATTTGTATGCTGCAAGGTTTATCATAAAGTTCGTCTTTATTACTATACATAAAATTGTGCTCAGGTACAAATTGTTTGAATAAAGATCCGTTCACTCTATGACTCCTACTACAAGCACACAGAAATAATTCTAACTCTGGAATGACAAAATTGCAAGAGTCTGGCTAAGGGTCTAAATCTAATTTTCTTGGAACCAAGGGCGCTGCCTCTTATTTATAGAAATGAGGTAGGATGCAACATCGTGTACACGATATCATGTGGTGGATGTGATATCACGTACATGATATTGCGTACGTGATATTGTGGTTCATCATACCCCCATGATTGAATGAAAACTTGTCCTCGAGTTCCTTACAAAATATTGGGAAGGTATGGGCTAATTGACTTGAATGACAACTAATGGTGAATGGGATGATATGTGAATGGATCAACATTACAATACATGGAAACATTAGTGTTCATGACTACAAAAGTGAATACTATACACAATTGACATCCAGCCTTATTTGGCAGCTGAAAGAGAAGAGAGAGAGAAAAAAGGTGAAGACATGTTGCTGCAGACATCAAGATTGTGCCTTTCATTGTCCATCCATAGCCACACTATCAATCTTGTTCCTTGCACAACCATTCCAACAGCAGTCCATCCTGAGTGTTTCCTCCAGGTTTAGTCCATTACTGTATGATTTCCATCTACACACACAACATAGTCACATATGAGCAAGGATAAGTAAATCACAATACAGTTGATACCTTGCCTTGGTGTAAGGTCCATTGGCTGAGTTGTGATATGGCCAATACGGATTCTAGAGATATAACAATGGTGACTACCCAAGGTGTTTAGGGTTTAGGAAAAATTGAAAAAATTGGACCAGGGCCCCCATGACTAAGAGCGATCCTTCAGTAGCGATAGAATGGAAAAAGATAAGGAATAAGAAAGATGGAGAAAAAGAAACAATGGCAACGCTAATAAAATGGATGTCAGAGATGGGAATGAAATAAAACAAAAAAATGTTGATTGCGGAAATGTTTAAGGGAAAGAAGTTAACTGATGCATCAAATAGAAATGCCAGTGGGTCCTCCCCAAAGTAGGCTCATACCCTTTATGCCCTGACAAACCCACATTCAAAGAGTCCGTAGGCTCTGGAAATGTCATTTGGAAGCAAGAGTTAAAGACTTAACCACAAGAATCCACCAAAGAGAAAAAAATACATCAACCAAAATATAGACTATTGATACAACCAACAATGAAATGGAAAATGGAGAAAACATGATGGGGAGAAGAGAATGGAATGGAGTCCCAAGAATAAGGTGGTGTACAACCCCTTGTGTATGTATAGTTAATGTGACTGAGTAGATCTCATTCCAAATCCAGCCTCAAACAATCCACATCCAGTGACTTCACATTAATACACTTGGCCAATCCATCCACTTGAAGTAATAAGAATGCTTCCACCAAAGAGTTAACACCATTCCTAGGAAAACGAGAAAGGGAGAGGTAGGAAGCGAGAAAGGGCCTCAATTAGAGGGAACATGTTTGTTTTGTTCCATAACCAGTGCTTGTAGCCCAAATGATTATTTTTTCTAAGGGGTGTGCTTTGAATTCTCACTATTTTTTTTTTGTGAAAACCACACCATGCAAAGACTTATTTTTATTATCTTAGCTTCCCAATAATGGAGCAATGTAGGAATGGTAAGGAAAACTCAAGAAGAAAAAATCCAAGCACCCAAGAGAATAGCCAGCACAAATGCATCAAATCCCTTTGAAGTCACACCCTTTTCAGTCCTTGAGTCCTTCCTTAGTTTGAGAAATGCCCAGTCACCAATTCGTTAATAGTTTTATTATTACAGAAGGGGACTATACAGTTCCAAGCCAAGAGAAACCATAGAAATTCATGGATGCATGGATGACGTGGACTCATTGCCTGTTATATCAAAAGAACCATACCTTAGTATCAACATTATAACTCAAAGGTAAAAACCAAACATTAGCAGTCAATAGAATACAGTTCATACCACCATCAAGAGAACTTTTTAGGTGACAAATCTAACAAAACAAAAATAACAAACAAAGACAAAAACAAAAAAAAACAAAAAAAAAAAAAACAAACAGTCAGACAAAGAAATGAAAAAGTATAAATGATCTTGCAAAAAAAAACAAGAAAAATTAAAGAAATTTGTAAAACAAAAACTTAAAAAAGAACTAAGGGCCTCAAATGGTTAGCAAAGGTGGTTGTCTCCCCGATGACTGAGTTGGAAGGAGGAGATCCAAAATAGTGAGCACGGTCGTCCCTTCTCAGAGGTATTATGTGCACTGATCGTTCTAAATTCATGGAAGTGTTTGGTCTGTTGCACATTGACTAACAATCTCTTATCAGGGCTCTCAGGTTTGTATATGGTCATGGCCCCTGAAGGAAAGGTTTGCTTGAATAATGTAAGGTCCTTCCCACAGTGTTTGAAATTTTGTGCATTGTGGCACATGTGTGGGGTTCCACTAGAGAACCTTATCTCTTGGTTGATACTTAACCTTTCAAATCTTCAAGTTATGACATTGTTTGTTATATGCCTTGTGCAACTCATTTGATGACAGGATAGCTAATCGATTTTTGTCTAGCACGTTTAAAGTTGCCAACCTTTATTTTTGTGCTAGATCAAGATCGAGGTGGAGGTCACAAGTTGTTGATAGTGTACGGAGTTTGGTTTGAATCGGAAGCGTTGGAAGCTTTCCATACACTAACTCATAGGGAGAGCAGCCTATAGGGAGTTTCCAGGTGGAGCGGTATGCCCAAAGAGCATCATTCAGTTTAGTGCTCCAATCTTCCCTATATTTGCTAATTGTCCTAGTCAATATTTTAGTGATCTCCCTATTGGTGACCTCAGCTTATCCTTTAGCTTGGGGGTGATAATGTATAGTCAATTTATGTTCAACCCCTAAGCGTTGCATTAACTTTCAAAAATTTGCACCTGTGAAGTGTGTTCCATTATCCGAAATAAGTGCACATGGCACACCAAACCTATTTACGATTTGTTGTTGCACAAATCGTGCAGCTGTAGATGATGTGCAGTCTTTAACAGTAGATGCTTCAACCCATTTTGTTAAATATTCTACGACAACTATAATGTAAGCTTTTCCATTGGACATTGGTGTAATGGGCCCCATAAAGTCTATTCCCCAAATGTCGAAGGGTTCTAATGGTTGAATCCATTGTTGCAGATCCTCCATTTTAGCAATCATTCCCCCATCACGTTGACAGTGCTCACAAGATTAGATAAATTAATGGGCATCCTGAAATAATGTTTCCTAGTAATATCCTGCAAGTAAGATCTTAATAGTCGTTCGTCTCCCTGCATAGTGACCCCCACAAGGGCCCTCATGAGCATCTTGGAGAACTCTCAGTTGGTCTACCTCGGGCACGCACCATCGAACCAAGCCATCAAGACACACTTCGTAAAAGTTTTCCATTGATCTCCATGAAGTACTTGGCTCTATGAAGAAACTGTTGTTTCTTCCTAAGGTCTAGCTCCTGTGGTGTTTGTTGAGTAAGGAGATAGGTGAGAATGCTACTATACCAGTTAGTCTCTATGGGTAGTTGTTTATTCACTACATTGACAAAGAGGGCTTCATCATGAAAATGATCAGACATTACATATTCATCCTCTTTGTTGTCCCAGCACAACCGAGATAAACGATCTGCAACTATGTTCTCGGTGCCTTTTCGATCGATCATCGTTAGATCGAACTCCTGTAGAATTACTAGCCATCATATAATACGAGGGCTAACCATTGGCTTATTCATGAGGAACCAGATTACACTAAGATCCATGTGGATGAACACTTTGTAACCTAACACATAGTGCCTAAGCTTATCCAATGTAAACACTACAGCCATTAATTCTTTCTCTGTAGTTGTGTAGTTAAGTTGTGCACTGGTGATACTTCTACTTGCACAGTGGATGTAGTAAGGGCATTTTCGGTCATCTAACTGTGTAAGTATGACTCCTAAGGCATAACTAGATGCATCAGTCATGATGTGGAATGGTCTGGACTAGTTAGGAGCTTGTAGAATGGGAGTTTCTACTAGCTTGCGTTTCAGGGCTTGGAATGCTTGTTCACATTCCCTAATTTACTCAAAAGGTACGTCCTTCTTTGTTAGCTCTACCAATGGTTTGGCAATCTTGAAGAAGTTCTCAATGAATCTCCTATAGTAGCCAGTGTGTCTAAGGAATGACCAAATATCTTTGACAGTCTCCGGTTGATGGGTGATTCCTTGGATAACACTAATTTTATCTGGGTCTACCTCTATTCTTGCATGTGAAATCTTATGCCCAAGTACTATGCCTTCTTGGACCATTAAATGGCTTTTCTTCTAGTTGAGCCTTAGATTGGTTTCTACGCATCTTTTCAGCACTTACTCTAATCGGTCCAAGGCTTGATCAAAACTTGTTCCATAGGTGGAGAACTCGTCCATAAAGACTTCCACTCCATTTCCTATCTGCAGTTGGAATATGCTTAGAACTAGGCGTTGAAACATGGCAGGAGCATTACACAAGCCAAACGAAATTTTTTTATACGCGAACATTCCCCAAGGATTGGTGAACGTTGTCTTGGCTTGGTCTTTTGGGGCTATCTGTATTTGGTTGTATCCGCTGTAGCCATCCAGAAAACTGTAATAGCGATGCCCTACTATGGTGTCTAAGACCTGGTCAACGAATGGCAACGGAAAGCGATCCTTAAATGTTGTCATGTTCAACAACCTAAAATCTATGCACACCCTCCATTTGCCTCCCTTTTTAGGCATGATTACCAGAGGGCTAACCCATTTGCTATCAGCAATGGGATATATGAACCTAACCTTAAGAAGCTATTCTATTTCTTCTTTTACTACTTGCTTCAATTTTGGGTTCAATAGCCTATGCGGTTGTTTTTGAGGTTTCATGGAGGGGTTAGTGTAAATCCTATGCTGGCATATCCTAGGATCTATTCCAGTTAATTTGGGATATGACCGAGAAAATGCTTTTGACCACTTGTTTATTACTCTCAGCAGTCTTCCTTTTTGTTTGGAAGCAAGTCTTGCGTTGATGATTACTGGTTTTCCACTTTCAAGGATCATATATTCCAAATTGGTGGGCAATGGTTTCAATTCTAGGGGCTTTTGTTTGAATTTTTAAGGAATTTCCAACTTCCCCCAGTTAATGTTTTCAAGGTTAAGGCTTGGAAGTTGGTAGCGGACTTGCTCTAGTGCATCTATGCTTTCGATGTAAGTGCAAGTTATTCCCTCAGTTAGTTCCATGCACATTAGTGAGTTGCTCTCTTGATTAGCTACCAGCCATTGGGTGTCTTCTTGTCTTGTGGTTGCTGCATACAAGCACTTTTGTATGTTAATATTTTTTGCACACTGGTTGCAAGCAGGCAATGCTAAAATTTGTACAACCCATGATCTCTGCATGCAATTGCACCCTGTATCACTGTATGCGATGCATGGAATCTTCTTCTTCTTGATCTTTCCAAAAGTGTTCTCTTTAGATATTTCTAGGAAAAGATCGCAGATTCCTAGGCGTGCATCTATAGTAATTAGTCATGCCCTTCCCATTATTATTGGGAAGTCCCTTTACCATTATTCACTTGTATCACTAGGAAATCAGTTGGGTACGACCACCCACACATAGTGGTGACGATGTTCTCCACTAGTCCCTAGGGAACAATGATGGACTGGTCGACTAGCTCTAGGCAAATATTGCTCTTCTTTAATGGAGGCAAGTTCCAGGCTTTGTACATTTCTTGCGATATTAAGTTGACTCCAGAACCTGAATCCAGAAGAGCTTTATATGGCTCATTCCTAGCGATTTGGAGATAGATTAGAGGGCTTCCAGGATTAGAGAATTTCTTGGGAAGGTGGCTGACCTTGATCTAGTCAGTAACGACATGTGTTAACATAACTGTATGCGTTAAGCTCAGTGTTTGGTTCAAAGGGAGCTCTCAAGCTTTATTTGATGGGGAGGCATTCAGAGGTTCAATCGCTTGTGGTTGTAAGGGGTTGGTTGGACTGTTGGTTCTGAAGAAATGTCTTTTCTTCATATAGTTGTCAGAATCAACAGTGGGTTGAGGATTTACAGCCCTTGTGGCATTATGTTGCTGCGGTTGAGTAGGGAGTTCCCCTTGCATTGCTGGAGTGGGTGGTAATGGAGCTATTGGTGTGAGAGCTACGGATGGATTTGAAGGATAGTATATTTGTGGGTTATCTCCCCCAAGAGAAGGAGTTCTATAATACTCACGAGCTTCGTAGTGATGTTGTGATGTAACATGACTAATAGAGTCACGTGGAGAGATTGGATGCTGCACGTAGTAGCCATATGCGTCAGGTTGTCGGTATGGGTATTGTTGCCTTGGTGGTGGCATTCCCCATGAATGTGGGTATTGCCACTGTTAATGTTGCTCAATCGGTTGTGGTGGAGCTCCACTTAGATAATTGTTGGCGACCGTTTGGGACGCGACCGCCAACGAGTGTCCTCGAACAGGATTTAGGTGCCTGCTGGTCTCTGGCAACACCAAGGCCCAGATACCTCCAAATAAACTCAGTAGTTAATGTGAGTATGTGTATGTGCTGTTG